>CM053508.1:129676407-129692535 GCA_028627145.1 Eidolon dupreanum | reverse complement strand
GGTGTGCAAATATCTTTTCGGAGATGGGTTTTCAAATCTTTGGGGTAAATACCCAGTAGAGAGATTGCTGGATCATATGGTAGATCAAGTGTTAGTTTTTTGAGGAACCTCCATGCTGTTTTCCACAGTGGCCGTACCAATTTGCATTCCCACCAGCGGTGTATGAGGGTTCCTTTTTCTCCGCATCCTCTCCACCTTTTGTTACTACTTGTCCTGTGATTATAGCTACTCTAACAGGTGTGAGGTGGTATCTCACTGTGGTTTTGATTTGCATTTCCCTAATAGCTAGTAATGTTGAGCATCTTTTCATATGTTTGTTGGTCGGTGGCACCCCTTAAGTGAGGTCTCCGAGACCGGAAGCAACCCCTCTTCCCAGTGCACCTCGGTGGCCTCCTGCCTGGACCTCAGCCATGGCGCGGGTCCCAGGTGCAGCCAGCTCCTTGCGTCTGCCCCCCCTGGGGCTGAGAACGCCCCGCGTTCCTAGAGAGCTCTGCTCCCCGCTGTCCTCCTGCATGCAGGAGTGTGTAAATGCTGCGTCACCAGTGCCTCACGTGTTTATTGAGTGCCCTCGCTGGGCACCGGGGACAGAGTGGTGAAAAAAGAGACAAGGCCCCTGATCTCACGGGACTTATTCTAGTGGGGGAGCCAGACTGAAGACAAAGCCAGGCGGGGTGGCGGAGTGACGGACGGAGTGGCGTCTGGCGGACTGCCCCATTGGAAAGGACGTGGTGGCATGTAACTGAGGGTTGCAGAGCAGGCTGCCTCTTTGAGTATTATATTGTGTTTGACACAGACATAATAATATTAAATTACTTACCATCAGAACTAAGCTATTACTGCCTAGCACATTAGTTACAAGTACAGTATTTTTATAAAACTAATTCAGGAATCTCTGCAACCAACTGAATATATTTTTATCAAAATCTTTCGAGGCTATTCATAGAATTTAGTATTTGCCTATCAACTCCAATTAAACATTTACTTAATGGACCAAATTAGTACATAGGGTGGGTAGGCTAATAAATAGAAAATATTAAATCAAAATTAATTTTTTTATGTTTTTACTATTATCAGCTTGGAGAATTTATTTTTGACTCTTACTTTGTATACTCATATTACAATCCATCATCAAATTGGTTTTCTTCACCCCCATATTATGCCAGAATCTAACCGTGTCCATCATCTCGAGCACTAGCATCGTGGTCCAAGCTACCGTTGTCTCTCACCTAGACTTTTGCCCTCATCTCCTCAATTCCTATTGGCCAGGAGACAGTTAGCCCCTTCCTGCTGCACCCAGTCACCAGGCAGCTAGGTTATGTCACACTATGTCACACATCGTGGGCCTCCAGTGACTTCCTCTTTCACATACAGTGAAAACCGAAGCCCTGGTGTGGCCTGGGCGCTGTCCATGGTGATCTGGACCCTTCTCGCCCTTGGCTGCTGCTCCTGCAACCCCGGTTAGGAGGCGGGGATGGGAGGCTCCTCCTCCTGAAACACAGCAGGCATGCTTCTGCCTCAGGGCTTTGCCTGGCAGAGGAGAAGGCAGCCACACCCTGGGGGCTGGCCAACACGTCAGTGCACAGTGAGAAGAGAGAAAGTAAGAAATGGAAGACAATTTCGATTGAGGAATTATCTTGTTTTTAAAATAATTTACGGCTTTTTTATGCAGTACATTTCTCAATTTTATCTGACAGTTCATCAGATAATCAGAAGTGGCACATTTTGCTAAAATCCATTGTGGCTTATTATTCATTTATTCTGTTCACCATGAACCAAGGACTAGTAGAAGCCGTGTTCAAATTCAGTCTCATTCAGTTTGTTTGACCTGGAATCAGGAGCTGATGGAAAGTGAAACGACCCCGTACGGTGGCCTGGATGCGGGGAGGCCCGGCCTGCGTGACCACCGTCTGGTGGTCCTGGGCCGTGGCGGCCTGGCGGGCCCCCGTGGGCGGAGCCCCCTGCGACACCTCACGGCCCTCGGAGCCAGAGGGCAGTTTCACATCGTCTTTGCAGTATTTCGTGCTTTCTTTTGCTTTCAGAATATTTTGTACCGTTTTAGTAGGTGCTGATTTTTAGCCTCAGCTTAAACGACATTGCGGCTGTGAGGACGGGGGGCACAGCGCTCCCCATGTGGCCTTCCTGTTCGTCGCGACGCCGAGCTTGTCCTTCGTGTCTGTGCTCTAGTGAGGCGGTTTTGCCGCGCGTGGAGACCCGTCCGGTTTTCAGACGCCCGTTTCAGAAGTGGCTGAAGAGTCGCGCGTGTATTTTCGAGTCGACCCTTGCCCTCAGCGTTACGCGCTGGCATTAAGCGCGCGGGCGCGAACGGACAGGCGGGCGCGGCTTGAACCGAGGGGTCGCCAACCTCTTCTCGCCCCCATTCCAGACCCTGATATCCGGAGCCGTGGTGGAGCAGCTTGACTTCCTCCGAATCAGCGACACGGAAGAGTAAGTCCCTGTGGGCCGTCACTGCCATTCTCGAGGTGGCAGCAGAGATGCGGGAAATCCGACGCTGCTGCTTTTTCATTTCTAGGCTCCCAGAATTTAAGAGTTTTGAGGAGCTGGAGCTCCCCAAACATTCAAAAGTCAAACGACAAAGCAGCGCCTCCAACAGCCCTGAGCTGGAGCAGCAGCCGGATGTCACCATGGCTGAGTGGAAAAGCCGGCCGACCCACGAGATTCTTCAAAAACTGCAAGTGAGCACGATGCGGCCCCCGGTGGCCCCGAGCGAGGTGGCCGGGCGGGGCCTCGCAGGGGCGGCCGCGCTTCCTTTGCGTCCTCTGAGAAGGTGGCAGGGAGGTAGACGGTGCGTCCGCACCGAGGCCTTGGCGGAGGCTGTCCCCGCGGGCTGGGGACAGGGTCAGGGTCTCGGAGGTGCCCTGGGGATGAGCGGGGTTGTCTTGGATACGAAAGCGCCCTCTGGACCACAAAGGAAGCCGTGTCAGTGGCGGTTGCCTTGGTGCCCCTGACGGCCTGGGCTGCCTCCCCTGCCCCGCGTTTGGGTCTGATGTCCGCTTTAAGTCCCCGGCCACTGAGGAGAGCAGGCCCGTGACCACATCCATGTGACTGTTATGTTAGTGACGTCACATTTTGTCGCCCCTAAGGTGTTCTGCACTTTCAAAGAGGAGGCGAGGGGGTCAGAGTGTGGTACGTAGCCGAGGAGCTGAAATTCTAGTGGTAGAAATGTAAATGTTATGACATCTTGTTGGGCCATCAAAATCTGAGCCTGTGGGCTAAGTACACATCCTGCCAGACATCACCGGTCCTTGTGACCAAGGGTCATTATCTCCGGAGCTACGTAAACACGAATGTGACGTGGACACAAAGCCCGCGCGGCTCAGCATCCTGACGTAACGAGCACTCTCCACGCGTCCCGCCTTCCATTCATCTCCTGACAGGTGCTCAGCATCCCCGGCTCCCATTGACGGGACAGGAAGGTCACATGGCCGGGCCCCTCACAGCGTGGCAGAATAGGTCTTACTGCTCATGGATGGCTCCTTTCCTAGCCCTTGCTTAGCTTGATTCGGGGAAGCTTTGATGACTGCCTCCCGCTGCCCCAGGAAGCTCCGTGTCCTGATGGGCGGCCGGCGTGCCCTCGCGTGCTGGGTGGCGTGTCAGCGACGTGTGAGCTTCCCTCAGCGCCACAGCGGTGTTTTTCTCTCTGCGTCGTGCGCTCGGGCTCGGCCGCCCCCGGGGTCGTTTCCGTCCCCGGTCCCCTCCCGTTGCTCACAGCGGTGTCTGTTTCCAGGAGTGCAGTTGCCTGTGTGGCCAGGTCGTCCTGCTGGGCATCCTGCTCAAGAGGGAGGGCCCCAACTTCATCACCAACGAAGGTAGGGCGCACGTCTGGGCGTCGCAAAACAGTGAGACCGCTCTGCTGCCGCTGTGTCCCGATGCGTGTCGCGAACACCCACCCGAATGCCACACTCCGCTTTCTCCTCCTTTAAGGGGAAAATCCCCATTCATGTCCCTTGAGTGGAATGGACCGTTTGATGTGGGCTCCCACACTGCTTAGCGACGCTTGGCCGTCTCTGGTTGTCTGAGGGGCGTCGGAACCCAGATTCTGCCTGGGACTCTAAACGCCGATGACGCCATGGTTGTTTAGGGACAGTTTCTGTTTCCGGTTTTATTCTCTGTATGTTTTCAAGAAAAATGTTGAATTGTGACAGCTATAAAAATTAGCTGCGATGGTCTGCAGCAGCCGTTTGGAATGGCATATGGCACTTAACAGAATTGTGCTCTAAGGACTGTTAACAAAAACGAATTGTTTCTGATCACGTCCACGTCCACTCTGCAGTCATGGGGAACCCAGTGACCCCTGACGTCCACGTCCGCGTGTTGAGTCACTACCCTCGGGGGTCTGAATCCTCCACCGTGGTCTGCTTCCGGCGTGTTCTAACAAAGAATAGCGCAGAACACATTGCAAGTGCTTAATATCTCGCTAGTCAAAGTTTTTGGCTGATCTGAATGAAAGTCCTCTGTCCATGGGGGTGTGACAGTCCTCTGTCCAAGGGGGCGTGTTGATTTGGTTGGAATTAGAAATTGAGTCAGTATTTTAAACGACAATGTCATTAGTATGAGTTATACTTTTGGTAGCAAATGAAACATAATTGCTTATTCAAGTAAGGTCTACTTACTGTGTTTATATTATCGTAGCTCAGAGATAGCCTTTTGGAGTGTTAGACATGTGAGTCGAATAATCCTAATTTTCTTAACTAATTAAAGTAGAACTTTGAGCAAATTTCACACAGAATTTCTCATTTCTAATTAGCGCTGAAACTATAAGTATAAGCAGAATCCCGATTAAATCGAGGACATTCATTGAAATTTATACTTTAACTAGATAGGATTTTTAAAAAGCAGACATTTCATTAGGAACCCAGATTTCAGAATGGTTATTTTAGTAGCATTTTAAAATAAAACAAAACTTACATAAAATAGTTCATAATGACAGTGCTAAAGTCATTATTTTTTAAACCATTTTTATAAACGGGGGTAATGCTCATCTTTTACTTGGTTTTTGAAAGACTAAATGTTTTAAGCCTGTAAAACCTTGTGATATATTGAAAATCATAAGCATCTATAGAATCTGAACATAGCTTTATCCAGTTTGTTCAGGGTAAAATGATAAAGTTTTTATTCTTTACCCTCATTTCCTTTTTGGTGCTCTGTCCCGTCATGTGGTTAATTCATTGACGCACCGGCCATGGGCCAGAGCACACGTGATTTGGTGCCAAAGCGTGAAGCCACGTGGTGTCTTTGGAGCAAAGTATATGATGTTGGGGTGACCGTGCACCTAACAGAGTCTCCATGAAGTTTGATGAATAAATACATGAAGCATCATATATGTACAGAGACTCCAGTATTCGCTCATTTGCTATATTCCATTTTTTATTTTCTTTAATAAATTAAAATAACTTATTTTTATTGATTAAATACTTAGCTTGCATGTTAATCAAGAAAACGATAAATTTAAAGAAATAAAGCACTCACTAAAATCATATACTCAAACTAATAGCATCAAGGATGGGGCGCATTCACACGATGTGACATGGGTGACGTCTTTAAATCGGTGACCCCAATAAACAGGATTTGTCAGGCAGTTCAGAACAGTAACGAATGGGGGTGCACCAACTCTAGTGGGTCAGAATGAAAATCCGGGAGTGATTTGTTTTAAAGAGAATACGTTTATGCATTTAATTAAAAGCCTTTTTTCAACAAAGACTGTTATCTGATGCCTAGGCACCATTTCCGACCACATCGAGAGAGTCTACAGGAGAGCCGGCAGCAAGAAGCTGTGGTTCGTATTGGTGTCCTCGTCATTATGTTTTATGTTTTGTGTTGTCATATTCAGTAGCCGAAAGATAACGGACCAGTCTTAGGGTGGTCGTTCAGCCTCATTCCTGCTTTGAAACTCTGAGGTCGGCGCACAGGGACACTGCTTTCCAAGGGTGTGCCTGCATGCCATCATGTCACAGCTCCCCCGAGGCGTCATGAAGTGTCCGTAGGAATAGGACCTGGCACTTGTTCACTGGGACGCCGTGCCGATGACTGTGCCGCCCCGCACCCCCCGTCCCGCCCCGCATCCCCTTGTGCCTCCCCGCACCCCCCCCCCGTGCCTCCCCGCACCCCCTCTGTCCCGCCCCGCACGCCCCCGTGCCTCCCCGCACCCCCTCTGTCCTGCCCCGGCGCTTCAGGCTCTACTCTGTCTGGGAGGACGGTTCTACCGTCACAGAACAAAGGCCATGTAGAGACCAGTGGTTCATTTGATCATGAGCCCAAACACTGCACTTAGGAGGCAGCTGCCTCACCACTTAGGCCGAGTGAACCCCAGTAAGTGCAGTTGCCACAGGAGAAAAACAATGATAACAGTGCGTTCTGCAGAGGTAGTCTCTTCCCAGAGACTGAAACAGAAATTAGGTAAGTTGAGATGGCACTGTTTAAATTCACAGTGGGGCAGGTATGCTTAAATGGATGGCTCTCCGCATTTCGAAGCAATTCTAACAGTCTTCCTGGCAGAATCTAACATTTTGGAAGATTATATGTATATATATTAAATGACCGATTATTTTCTAATTTTGAAAAAAAAAAAGTCTCAAGAAATATAAGAAATTCCCTTAACCTCAGTGACCCCCCCCCCCCAGTTTCTAATCTTTAAAATAAGGGTATTAATAAAAAATCTCTTAGCGATATTTCAACTCTATAATTATAATAAATAGACCGTTCCAACCCAGAAGAAGTCATGTAATAATCCTGTGGTTAAATCTTAGATTTTCACTGCCAATTATCAGCACAGAAAGGCCTGCAAGCTGGTAGATGGAGCTTTATAGCCAGCAAGTCTCAGTATGGGCCAAGCTCTTATCTGTTTTTGCTTTATGTGTTATACTTGCATCTTAGAGCATCAACTAGCGACGTTCAGAGTGTGTAGGGGGCAGACTCCTGGAAGTTTTATTGACTGTGTTTTCCCTCCCACGGCCTTCCACTGACACGCCCAGGTTGGCGGTGCGCCACGTGGCTGCCTTCACCCAGAAATTCTCCTCCTCTATAGCCCCACACATTACTACCTTACTGGTCCATGGGAAACAGGTAACACGCACAGGATGCAGAACCTCGCGCTGCTTGAAATGTGTGGGCTTATGTGCATTCTGAGGGTGAGACGTCTTTTGGCCTTACGGTGTGTGGGTCGACGCTTCTCTAAAAGTAGGAAGTGTTTGTTTCACTAACTTCGTCAGTTATGGACCTCATTTTTTTACAACTTCATCTATATTGAGATTAAGGAATAGAAATCTTTTTTTATAGGCCGGCTTTTATGAATATCCTGAAATACAAGAAAAGGGTTTAAACCTACGCTTTAATTTTATTTTTCCATTGAAAAGTTCCACATGAATTTTTACTTTTGAGGGGGAAAAAAATCTTATCTGTTGCATGTGCTGCGCTTGAAGAAAAAAAATCTCTTCTCCTTATAGTCTAAGACTTTTTCAGAAATGTAAAAATAGCAGCGTGAATTCCTTCCTCCAACATTCTGGCTTTATCCAGAAAAGTAACTGCTGGTGTCTCATTGTATCGATTCCTGACATTGAGCCCTGCCTGAGCCCCTAATCCAGGAGTCTGGTTATCTAGGCACCAAAGGAAACACGATTTAAAGTGATCGTAGGAGCAGATGACATCGACCAGTGACAGACTTAATAATGAATCTTTCGATGCAAAATCAGAATACTCCATTCCTCCTTCTACCCCACTCCCCATCAGAGGAGGAGTTCACCTTCCTTTTCTTTCTTTTCAAGTCGATAATGGGCACAGGTGTTGCTGGTGGCAGAGGTGAGGCTGAGGGCCGGCCCTCGCCCCGGGGGTGGCTCCTGCAGTCGGAGTTGTGGCTGTGAGGGCCACTGCCTTGGGCTCAGCGTTCCTTCCACGTGGTTGCGTGAGGCCCCACCTGTGCGGCTCCTCCGTGTCCCCGTCCCGGCCCCCTCGCTCGCGGGTCGGATCGTGACCCTTTGGCTTGCTCTGTTCTCTGCCCCCAGGTCGGTGGTACGCCGCGCAGCAAGCCTCTTAAGTAAAGTAGTGGACAGCCTGGCCCCATCCATTACTAACGTTTTAGTGCAGGGCAAACAGGTAAGTGTCTGCTCACACCCACCCGGTCACGGTCACGGTCACGGTCACGGACGTCCCTGGGCAGGACCCCTGCTTCCCAGTCTGACAGCCTCCGTGTCCTGGGCCTCTCACGGCCGCGTGAACACTGTCCCAGGCACGTCTACGGAAGGTCCCCTCCCCAGGCAAGACCTGGCCTTAACGGGGCACAGTCGCTTCCCTGGCTGCACCTCGGGGCTGCTTTCTCAGCTCCATGCTAGCTCGGGATCAGTGAAGGTGCTGACACGGGAAGTGGAATAATTCCCACAGGAGAACCCAGACAGGTGTAGGCCAGGTGAGGCAAGGACAGGTGAGCGTGACAGGCGAGCGTGACAGGCACGCCTTCCCTTCCCCTTCACATGAGTGGCTCCCAGACCCCCAGCGCTCTGGGCCACGTGCCCCTCACACCAGAGCCAGCTCCTGTCCGCCCTTCCTCAGAGAGCCACCTCCAGCCAGCAGTCCACGCCCCTCCCGGTTCTCAGTTCTCCCAAGCCGCCCCGGACCCCGTCCCTCTCGGCCCTGTGGGCCGTGGGCCGTGGGAGGTCAGGGCGCAGGGCCTGTCCCGCTGCACCCTGTGTGTCCAGCCCGGGGCCTGGCTTGACGTGACGCTTGGCGACCGGGCAGAGCGGGGCTGGTGCATGCGCTGTGCAGAGCGGGCCGTGGCTGCTCGTGTCTTGTCCTGTTTTCTCCGAGCCCGGGCCTGGCTGAGTCGTCGTTTGGTTGGAATGAACACCTGTGTGCTTTCTTTCTCTCTGGGACTCTGTGTGCTCTGTTGTGTTTCCTGAATGCCAATCCAGGGGTACACGCTTCGTATTATGAAGCGCTCTGACTCTGTTTCATGAAATCAGCCCATTGCTCGTCCTCCAGGGCTCTTAATCCATTAAAATCGCAATGATTTCATCCTGATACCCAGCTTTGGAAATGGTAGAGTAAGTTATTTATTTTATCCTGTAAAATTTAATAGCAATAAAAAAAAATGATCGTAGTAAGAAAAGACGCCCGGGAACAAATGAAATCACTTTCGCATGCTATTTCCCCGTCCTCTCCACATTTCTCAGAGGTAGAGTTCTCATCCCCATGCACCGGCCGGGCCGACCAGGGCGCAGGAAGCAGCTCAGCCGCTTCCTTTCCTCGCAGCAGCCCCGACGCCAGCCGGAGGCCTCCGTGACCGCCACCCCCGACGGGGAGCGGACGGGCTTCGCCGGCTCGTCTTCCTTGGATTTTAGGCCCCTGTGGAATGTCTCAAAATATAGCGAATTCTAGCACACAGGAGCCGGCGAGAAGGCTTCGGCGGTCATGGAGGCCGCGAGCCCCTGGCACTGGGGGTGGGGACAGGAGGCTAGAGTCGGTCAGGTCCCTCCCTGCCAGAGCCTGTCCTGGGGCCGCGGCTGGACCGCTGCCCGTCAGGCCCGCACGTCTCCCTGGAAACAGCCACTCACAGAGCAGGGCGCGCGGGAGGCCCCGGAGCAGCCGCCGCTGCGTCCTGCCCCTTTCCGGAGAGGAAGCGACACTGGAGCGCGCAGAGCTGCGTTCGCTGCCGTAGCGAGGTTTCCGCACGGCTCGTCCAGGTCCCCTCGCGCTCCCCGCGGGGACGTCTGGTGCAGTCGTGTGCTTCCCCCGTGTTGTCTTCATCACGCAGATGCACGTGGGCTGCTTGGTCCCACTCGTGATGAAATAAACCAGGAGTTCTCTGTTTTCACCCCGTCACAAAACTGGGGCGAAAGACCCCGTGTTTGCTCTCCCCTCACCTCGGGAAACACAGGGGGGATGGAGGGGTTAGTAACGGGGAGCAAGGAGGGGCTCAGACCCCGGCGGGCAGGCTGCTAAAGACAGAGGACAGAGAGCGACCACAGGGTCCCCCTCGCCGGCTTCAGCAGCACTTTCTGCTTGGGAGCCTCGTCGCTGTCCCCCTCGGTGCTTTCTTGTCCCCAGTCTTGTGTGCGGCCTGTTTAT
The DNA here is from genome assembly GCA_028627145.1 of Eidolon dupreanum. Taxonomy (NCBI): domain Eukaryota; kingdom Metazoa; phylum Chordata; class Mammalia; order Chiroptera; family Pteropodidae; genus Eidolon; species Eidolon dupreanum. The sequence goes on along the minus strand of CM053508.1, from coordinate 129,682,461 downwards.
CCCGCTGCACAGGTGCGAGGTGCGCCCAGGTGTTTCGGCGCCCGCCGTGCCAGGGCAGGACAGGTGAGGCAGCAGGATGACCTCGGCCTAACTCTGAAAGGGCCACAGTGCAAAAAGTTCCCCATGAGAAACTAGAACGGAAGTGACAAATAGGCTCTCGCGTGCTGAATCGTGTAGACGTGCCATGAAGTCGACTCTTCGGAGCATCCTGGCTCCTCTGGGGAGTTTCTAGGGTTAAAGTCATTGAGGACAGTTCGATCTCCACGGTTACTTACATCCTTCCTGCTTCTCTCCCCTCCCCTCCCTAACTGGCCCCCGCCCCCGCCCGTGTCTCAGGCCAGACCGAACCCTCGCGGACTCCAGTGGGAGCCGTGCTCTGAAAGCCATTTTAATAAAGATCAGGAGCGGTTTATTCCCCCAGTGCCCTGGCTCGTGCAGAGTAATTTCCGCCTGCCAGTCATCCTGGGTCCCCGACGTTTTCCTGCTGTCTCGTCGTAGCTGGGGGACGTTTGTAATAAAATTCTGCCGCTCCAGGTGACCCTGGGTGCCTTTGGGCATGAAGAGCAGGTGATCTCCAACCCTTTGTCCCCAAGAGTGATTAAGGACATCATCTACTACAAGTGCAATGCCCACGACGAGAGGGAGGCGGTCATCCAGCAGGAGCTGGTCATCCACATCGGCTGGGTCATCGCCAACAGCCCCGAGCTATTCACGGGCATGCTGAAGATCCGCATCGGGTGAGTGTGGCGCGGGACGCGTTGTCGCCGCCCTTGGGCTGCTGGCGTTTTAGGGCGGTGCCCCCCCCCTCGCCCCGTCCCCTGAGCCGTAGGAGTGGCACTGGTGGGGTGGAGAAGCGAGTTCCAGGGGCCTCCCGTTGATTTACCTCCCATGTTAGATGTAGTGAAGAAACTCAGTTCTCCGGTTAAATCGAACTCCAGGGATTGAAAACCAAAACCCCAAACCGAAAACCAAAAACACAACGCGTCTAAAAATTCCTGTAAATAAAACGGTCAAGCCCCGAGAGAAGCATGATTTTCAGTGACACTGGGTGTCAGGAGGACACACTGAAATAAAAATGTGGTCCTTTGAAAATATCCTGCTGTATTCGTTTTCTACCCAAATCTAATTTTTAATCATAAAGCCGTAAGCGTTCTGTTTGGAGAAGAATTTGAAAGTTCGACTCTGGCGATCCTGAATCTTCTTAGGAGTTTTGCGAGGCCGCGCGGAAGGGCAGGCAGGCCAGGCGCTGGTGGCTCGGTGGCCTGGGACCAACGGCTGAACCCCCCTCGCCTGCCTTTCATGCCAGACTCCTATGTGAGATGAATGAACAAGGTGGCGTGTTTAAAAAGCCTGTCGCAACCTAACGAAGTCGAAATGTCACTTTCCCTTTCTTAGGATGTACTTTTGATTGTACAAGTACCACGTGAATATGTGCTGATCATGAAAGTGTCAGGCGGGACCTGGGCAGATGGAGTCAGTCGCCAGGCACATGGGCCGTTGGGGGTGTTCCTCTGACGTTTGAGAGCAGTGTGCCGTCTGCCTGGCACCAACATGTGTGTGTGTGAGGGTGTGAGTGTGTGCAAGTGTATAGCTTGCTAATTGTGTAATTAGATCATCAGTATCTTTACTATTTCTATTCTACTTGATCCTCGATTGCTGATAAAAATCTTTAAATTTTCTCATTGTAATTACGGATGTGTCAAGTTCTCCTTGCATTTTTATCAGTTTCGCTTTATATATTTTAAAGCTTTGTTTTTGTCCACCTTATTTTCCAGTTTTTATCGCCGTGTTTTCCTTGGTGTCATTTATTGCTTTTCGACTTGAATTCTCAGAAAAGGTGTTTGAATGTCGAACTCCCCGGCGGTGTGGAGGATAGCACCGTGAAGCCCTGTGTGCATGTGTCCCCCGCTTCATCGCTGTCATCGTACGGTCACTTACTTCATTCACACCCCACCTGCTTCCCACCCACCGGCCCACCCACGCCCCCGCTAGGTTTAAAGCAAATCTGTCATGTCGTCGGCTCCGTAAATACTTCATCATGTATCTCTTAAGAGTTAAGAAATTTTTAGAAACATAACCATGATACTGTTACAATGCATGAAGTGTAACAACTGAATTATTTCCCAAGTCCTCTGTCTTCTTCGTCTGTTATTTTTAGCTTGGTGTATTATCCCCATCCCTTGACCATCAGTGTTCCTTTTCATTTTATGTAGATGTATCTTTTATATTCAGCATTTATGCTGTATGTGTTTTTAATCCAATCTGAGATGATCTTTTAATAGAAATATATATTTCACATTGTGCCACTTAAAAAATATTTCGATGTCTTCCTGCCATTGTATGTTATGTTTTCTGCTTATGCTTTCTCGTTGTTACTTTTTTCCTTTCTTCTTTATTGTTGATTTCTTTTTCGTTTCTTAGTTTTAATTTTGCATATGAACATGCACTTTTGGAAAATTATCATCTTTTTTTTCCCTTCAAAAATTACATGTGAAAACTAGTTGCTTTTTTTGGCAGTATCTGCATACTTCTGATTTCAAAAATTCTCATGCTAGGAATGTAGATATACTTTATTTCAGCATTGTTTGGAATAGTGAAACATCAGAAACAACCCGGACATCCTCCTGTAGGAAATAGTTTGAATAAAGTGTCGTAGCCATACAGAAAAATGCCGTGTAGTCATAAAACTATAAGACAAAATCTATGTGCTGACATTTGTAAATGTCCACGATAAATTAAGTGGAAAAAAATTGCAAATGTGTTATTTGATTTTTTTAAAAGAACAGTAGTAATACTGTACATATAATGTATCTATAGAAAAATATCTGAAAAATATACATTAAATTGATGTTATTTTCTCTAAATCTAGAGATTTCTATTTTGTAAGTTATATTCTTAAGTTTTATTTAAACATTTTTGACGTTATTTTACAAACTACTTGCCTGATTTCAATTATAGTATATTTCAGGTGAATTTGCCATTTTTTGCCTCCTCTTTCTTTTGATCGAGAAGTGAATTCACTCCGCACAGAAGTTGACTTTCATTTTTATCCCTTAAAATTGTTCCTTTCAAAGACCGAGAGGTATTTCGAATCAGCAATAAGAACGTTGACACGTGCCCTGGTTCGTTCGGTCTGTTTTCTTTCATCGTCCCACCTCCAGCCTTCGCTACCTGCGAGGACACAGGAGTCTTTCGTGTGCATTGTCTCCAAATGCGAAGGGATGTGATTCTCCGTGTGCAGACGGGGCGTTCACAGACGGGGCGTTTCTCCGAGGCTGAATGCGAAGTGAGGGTCGCAACCTTCCAGAGCACACCGTGTCACAAACGCCCGTGTCACAAACGCCGTAGTGCCCGTGTGAGTGGCAGTCACCACGCAGAGGTTTCAACAGAACCTCAGCGTCAGAGTGAGCGGTTTCCCAGGATTTTACCAGCTCTGTTTTCTAACCTCAGGGAGTTTTTCCTTTAGTGCTTATTCAGCATTTTGGGCTAACTTATGTTTTCTCAAAAAAATCAATGTAATTTCCATTTTTGAATTCAAATCTGACCTGAAGCTGCTTTCTCTTCATGGGAATGAAGTAGGTTTCGTTCATTTGCTGACTTAGTATTTAACGATGGCAGAAAACTTCTAGTGGAGAAATTCCTCACGAAGCTTTGATTATTTGCTGTCCTGAAACTCATCCTGGAATTAATTGTTGCATTTTATCCCCGCTGCGGGCACTAACCGTGCCACTGCCTAGCTCGTAATGGGTATTTTTCTCTTTTCTCTTATGTAGATTCACAGGGTTAGCTGTAAACACCGGCATATTTTCAGCTGTGGAACAGAATCAATCAATCAATCAATCAATCAATCTCTCTCTCTCTCTCTCTCTCTCTCTCTCTCTCTCTCTCTCTCTTTCTCTCTCTCTCTCTTTAAATAGGAGCAGTTTGTCTGAGGAATTTACTTCTGCTAAGGAGAGGGACCGCATCTTACCTTCCTGTGTCAGGGTCTGGCTCACAGGAGATGTTCAATAAAATCTGAAAGATCATTTAACATATAGGTCATAAGCAGATTCGGGGAGCTTGCTCTGAGCTAGTGACGGGCGTTAGGAAGCAAAAGCGTCTCGAACATTAGAGGAGGAGAAGAGGGGCTCGCAGCTTTGGTGGGTGCACTTGGCTCGTACAGGCCGCGTCCTTCCGGAAACGGGCGAGTCAGACAGGGTGTTGTTTATATGACAGTCCCGTCGTCCACATGGAGGGCAGGAGGAGGCAGCACTACTCTCCACTTACTGATGAATGGAATCGTGCAGTCGACCGTGTCAGGGCACGATGCGAGCTGCTTTATAATGGTACCCCTCTAAGTAGCCCCCCAGCAGGGATCTCGGGGGACACACACAGGAATGCCACATGGTTATGGCACCCAGAAGCTCGCCGCACTCAGCCAGTTCCTCCATCAACGTAACCATAAGTATTAGTTATGGAATACACTGTAACCATAAATATTAGTTGTGGAATACCTGTAATAGCGTAGGCAAAATGCTGGAAATCCTTCACGTGTTACCTGATTTCGTTCACACATCAACGTCCAGGTGGATGCTGGGTTTGTAGGGTGCATTCTTTTTTTAAAACTTAAAAGTTAAAGCATTTCGGACTCATTCAGACAGTTTGGTCAGCTTTCAACACCACGTGCCCCTGAACTTCACTGGGCTGGATGGATAGAGACCTGAGCACGTGTCTTAGTCACGGTGCACCTGCCCAGAGGTCCCGGCGCTGTGCACGCGCTCTGTTTTAACGCCTGTGTGTGTGTGTGTGTGTGTGTGTTTTAACGCCTCTCTCTGTGTCTCTCTCTCTCTCTCTCTCTCTCTCTCTCTCTGTCTCTGCCTCTGTCTCTCTCTCTGTCTCTGCCTCTGTCTCTCTGTCTCTCTGTCTCTCTCTGTCTCTCTCTCTTTCTATCTCTGTCTCTGTCTCTCTCAGGTTTGGGCTTTTTTTTTTTTTTTCTAATTTATTTCTATATCACAGCCTCAGTTGCTTTAAACCAATCCCGCCACGTTTTTTTTTTCTCTTTTTTTCCAAGGTTAATACTGCCCTCGGGAAGAGCCCTCTGGTCTGACGATGATTCGATTTGCTGTCTCATTATCGATTTGCTCTCTGGCTTTTATGTTGAAATAGATCAAGTTGCTGGCAGGCCCATTACTGCGAAGGCCTCCGATCGCCTGCTTTCTGCTGCGGGCCTGTCAGTCAGGTGTCCCGGGAGGTCCCCCAAGGGCGTTCGTACCAGCCTTTCTCATCCCCGCCTTTCCTGTCAGGATCCGAGCGCGCCGCGTCTGCCGGTGCCCGCGGCCACGCGTGTGGGCCGCACGGCCAGGGCTGAGACGGCCACGCACCTGCTGAGGCTCCGGCCATTCGTGAGCATGGCCCCCTGCTCCTCAGGGGTCTTTGCCTCTGACGTCGATGTGATGAGGTAGAGACGCGAGGTGGCGAGCCCTCCTTCCTCTGTTCTCACGTGGGCGAGTCGTTCTCCGATCGCCAAACGGGAAGCTCTGTTTGCCCGATCCGGGTGTCACCCTGTGCGAGTGACTACGAATGGGGCGTAAGTCCCCTGCGACCTCCCATCTCCTAGTGTCTGGCTCAGGAGCAGGCCCACGGCAGCCGTCCACTGCTCGCTAACAGCAAGCTTGGCAGGTACTTCTTCGCATCTTGAAATAGCCTCGAAATGGTCATTACAAAGTTGTTCAGCGCTGTCCCTGACAGCATATTTTCTTCCAGGAAATGTCAGCCGTTCTGGTTTGCCAGTGATGTCAGATTTCTGTGTGCTCCACGCATGCGGGCGTGTTGGGTAGGAAAGTGCCGCACGTGTACACTGCGCCCCCAGGGAGTCTGGGGGACAGGCTCGCCCCGGGGCTGCACGGGGCGCCCCCCCAGCAACGCCGAGGGGCTCGTGGTCCTCCAGTCCAGCCTCGACACCTGTGAGGGCCGATCGGCCAGTCCTGTGCATCTGTCCCTCTGTCACTTGCTTATTGGCAAGCGGTGCGTGCCCTGGTTCCTGAGACAGCCTGAGTCTACCGGAGTCGGGTCCCA
>CM053508.1:129640068-129675907 GCA_028627145.1 Eidolon dupreanum | reverse complement strand
CTTTATAATCAGATTACTACGTAGAAGATGGCTGGAGCCATGTTCAGATTCAAAAATCAGTAGTACTGAACAAGATAATGAAAGATGAATTAAATACTTGTTGTTAAGAAAATTTTAAATTGCAACAAAATAAGTTAGAAAAGCATTGTAAGAAAATGAAACTAATTCAAAAGCAGAAAAGCAATAAATCTAAGAGCTGGGTTTTTTTTTGAAGAAAATGGGTAGCTATAACGAGGCAGCCTAATTGAATGATGAAGGGTGAAGGGGGCTGATAACAGCTTACCTTCACCGAGCGTTTAATTTCCTGGGCTTAGCGCTGTGCGCATCTCAGCTGCCCCTAACGAGGCAGGAGCTATTGGTATCCTTATTTTACATGGGAGGAAACTGGGGAACAAAGTTCAAGCATCTTCTACAACGTTCCACAAATAGTAACTGAACAGTCAGGTTCACAAAATTAGATGAAATCATCACAGACAGTGAGGAAACGGAAATTTTCAATTTCAATGACACACATGAATATCAGAAAATTCTCAAACTCGTAATAAGACCGGTTCAAAGGCGCTTCCTGAGGAGAGAAGCTCATCTGTTTTTGAAGATTCGAGAACCGGTGTACGGCGGGGAAACCTGTCCCTAGCCCGTGTCCACTGACCAGCAGCACGGTTCCTCCACGATGTGACAGGTATCTTACGAACGGCATCATGGGGACACCAGGGAACAGTGTCCCTAAGCGATGGAGCTGGGAGTCCCGCAGCTCTGAGAGAAGCGCATTTACTCAGGCACCTGGCTCAGTGCCCTCTCCCTCCCCCGCCTTGCAAAATCTCACCTGGGCACATCCGCCCCGCAACAAAGGTGGCCCCGGTCGTGTCTCAGAAAGCACCCACGGGCACCAAGTACACACGACAGCTCCCGGCGTGAGTGTGCTTCTCTCCCTCTTCGAGCCCACAGTAAAATGAGAATGAAGAAACTCACTAACATCGGCCACTCGTGAACGTCGGTCACTCTCCACCAAGGGCCCCGCCCCCGGCCACGTCCCTGTGTTTGGTAGAGAAATACAATGCTGGATGGGCAACCAGCTTACCCATCTTGTGTTCAAACTACTGGGGAGGGTTGAGGTGGCAATTTAGGTTCGAGTATACCAGCGGCGCCCACCCGTATAGATGCCAGGTCCCTGAGGGGTTTGGGGTCATTCAGAGACATGCCTGTTTTCTGAGCCTGGGCCGGGGTGCTGTCCTCTTTCATGCAACACGTGTTTCTAGCTCGTCAGATGCCATTGTGGAGATGCTCCACATTAGAGGAGCAGACAGAGCCGTGACCTAGAGGTTTGGCGGCACGGCCCAGGTCTGTGGGCAACATCACGCACGACTCCAGGCTGTTGAGGCAGGATGGCTCCGAGCAGAAGGGAAATGTTTTAAATTCTTTTCTTCCCATCACTTCCTTACCTGGAGAAGATGTGGACAGTGATTGTCCTCCAGGTTTTGAAATCATCACTCTGCTCTCAGTGAGAGAGATTCCGTTTCATTTTAAGCTATTTTTCTGGTTTTGCTTTTGTTGTTGTTTCTTACCGCTCTGTGTTAAAGGACAAAGGATACTCGCTTTTTTGGTATTACTGAGTCCGTGGCTCATAAGTTTATTTTGCCTCAATTTAGAAGCTAACGACTGCCGGTTTCTTCCTGTTAGTCAATATTCATTAGCATTCACCTTGCGCATGCTTCGCCTGTATCCTCCACCCACCCAGCGACAGGCCTCAAGTCCAATGACCTGTTCCCTTCCAGCCATCGCAAAACGGAATGCCTGTGAACACCACCTTCGTTTCGTAAACGAACTTCAGTGCCTCCCTACCGTCAGCCTCTTCGGCTCAGTCCAGGCTGCTCGCGGGCTTCAGCGCAGACATAGATGAGGTCGCCTTGGCTGAAACGCACTTCCTCTCTGTCACTCTGTCACTCCGTCCTCCCATCTCTGTCCTCTCCTCCTCCTCGTCTGCCTGAGAATGCCACATAATTCCATGCAGTTACAGAATGTAGACTCTCCACTGGAGCAATCATCCTTTGATGAGGCGAATGCTTTTTAGGGGAAGTAGGAGGCTTCTGAGGCCACGCACTCAGTGAAGACTGACTAAGGTGGGCATCTCCACCCACTACCCACTACAGCGTCCAGCATGTAGTGGAACCTGCATAAATGCTCATTGATTGACAGAAAAAACAGAGTGGATAGTGAATATTTAATATGAATGGCGGTTTTCCCAAAAGGAGATGTAATTGTCTGGTTGTCTGAAAACAGGAAAGGAGCTGAGGGCTGTTTTCATAGTTTTGTGTATGACTGTCTCGGGAGATTTAGAGATTCTGTAAACCTGCACGTGTTCATCGCGCCTAGAAAATGAAAGGTAAAAAAAAATAAATAAATAAGCGCGATGCTTATGAGAGCCGCTGATGAATGCCTTTCGTTGTCTGAAAGCAAAAAGCTGAGCATTCCAGCCTTACTTTGTAAAAATAGCTCCAGAGTCACATTCCGAGGCCGGAAGCTTCCACGCAGATTAACGACACGAGTGGTGTTTCAACTTCTGTGGGGCAGGGGCGTGAATAAGCGGGGCCAGCAGCGACAGCGGCCAAGCGTTTCTCCCGCACGCGTGAAGGGAGCGTCGTCCACTTTGTCGTGTGGACGGAGGACGATCCCTGCACAGTCCCTTCAGCTGGTGGCCCGGGGCCCCCGACCCTGCACAGGAGTCCAGTTGGCCACAATTTGGTTAAAATACATCGTGCAGAGAACTCTTCCTTAGATTCGTTAACTAGCAAGAGATGCAGACAGCAGTGCGCGGATGGGCTGGGGCGAACGCAGCTGACGGCCCGTGCTTGTCCGCAGGGCTCCCCTGCCCTCATCGGACGCGTGGCTGAAACCAGGGGTCACCCGCCGTATCCCGCAGGGTCATCGTGAAGAAAAAGTGGGGTGACAAGCGAGAAGGGACCTGAAGAGGACAATAGTGCTTCCGCAGGCAGCGCATCCTTGCTGAAGGCGGCTTGGCATGAAAGCCGGTCTGCGTCAGCTGTGGTCCCTTACGGGACGGATAAGGGGCGTTGTCATCACGGGCCGGCAGTGGCCTGCCGTGCGCATGGCAGCCCGACTGTGGTACGTCCACGTGGGTGACCGATCGGTGACAGCACAGACCTTTGGCCCAAAGCTCCTACGTGGGCGCGGGGCCTACGTGAATCTGTGCCACGTCCTCCCTACGCTAAGACTCAGGACAATATTAGTCACCGTGCGGGGACCTTTCCCAGCCATCATCCCGTTTATTCTCGCAGCCACCGAGTCCCTGCTCTGGGTGGCGCCTCTCCTCCGTGAGTGGTGGCCCCGGGGCCGGCCCGGTCCCCGCCCGCCTGAGCAGTCTGGAGCTGCATGCGGGGCCGTCTCCCGGAACTCTGTGACCGAGAGAGGTGGCCGGGGCCCTGTGACGTCTCCTCGCTGTGGCCGCTCTTCCCTCCTGCTGCCCTCGGGAAAACGACATCTTGCAGTGACCCGTGCCATCACCTCTCTGGACGGATGTTGTGCTTCTGATCTTCCTTTTGCTGCTTATTATGTCTCCGTGGACCCTCCATGGGACTTGGCCGTTCCTCGTCACCCTGAGAAGGTGAAGGACGGACAGTCCGAACGCTGAGAGCAGGAGGGAAGGAGGCAGTGTGCCTCGGTGCCCGGAGCTTCGCCCGGAGAAAGCAAGCCTGTCGCGGAAGCGGGGCGGGGTCTCCTGCGAGGTCCCCGTTTCAAGCATCCTCTACCGAGTGTGTATGTGTTTGCGTTTGCGGGGGGCGGGGGGAGCTCCCCCCCCACACAGTGCATTTTTAAGAACCCCGTCCCGGGCCGTAGCTGAAGCCAGGCAGCGGCTCCCCTGCCAGCTCTGAGCAGCCCCCCACCCCCGTCTCCCCGGCGCCTTCCCCTGCAGCCGTCCCCCCTCGTTTCCCGCTCTCTGCACCCTGCCTGCTGGTGCTAACATCTGCTCGCATCTCTCCCGTCTTAACCCTTCCTCCCTCACCCCACCCGGCCCGGCTTCCACACCGTCTCTCTCCCGCTACTCACAGCCAGACTTCCCGAAACACACTGCACCTGTCAATGTTCTCACCTCCCTGTCTGTCGCCGAGAGGACTCTTCCTCAGGTCGCCAATAATTTTCATGTCCCCAAGTCCACAGGACGTGTTTTGAGACCTCATCTCTCAGTAGGGCTTAAACGGGCAACCTCCCTGGCCTCGAAGCCATCTTCCCGTGGTCTGCAGGTCGCTGTCCCCTCCTGGTTTGCCTCCTCCTCGCAGGCAGCTTTCTCTCCACGTCTTTTACCGGCTCATCCTCTCCTGCCCACCGTTAGAAGGCTGGCGTTCCCCTCGGCTTCGCCTGAGGCCCCTTCTCCACCCCGTCGTCCCTCCCTGGGTGGTCTCACCTGCCTGCTGTACGCCAGCGACCCCTGCGCGTGTGTCTTTGGCCCAGGTCCACCTCCGACATCAGGCTCCTATTCAGCCACCTACTCGACAGTGCAGGCTGCAGACACTTCATCGTCAGTGTGCCCAGGACTGAACCTGGAACCATCTGCCTCCCGGCTCCTAGGGGCCTGGTTTTCGGCCAGTTTTCCTTCTGTCGCCCACATCCCCAGTGGGGGCGGCACCGCGTGGGGAATCACGGCTCCCCCATCAATCAAGGACGACCATCTTTCAAGTCGAGTCCTGACAAATCTGGAATCGATCCACAGTTGTCACGTCCACTGCCCACCCCCCGATTGGGGCCACCACCACTCGCGATGGGCTCCTGACCCGTCTCCCTGCTGTCACATTCGACCCCCCCCATCCATTCTCCAGCCGTCAGCGGGAGGTAGACTTTCGACATTAAAATCTGAGCATGGGGGTGGGGGATGGCGGTGAAGGGCGAATAGGGACACTTAAAACCCTTTAAAAATAGAAAACCAGTTATTCTCAGGTAAAACCTAAATGCTTCGTTCCTCGGATCCACTCACCACGAAGCCTTCGGCCTGCTTTCTCTGCTTCCTTCTCACTTCGCTCCTTTCGCATGGCTCTCTCCTACTCCTCCGTCAGCTCTCGAGTCACATGGCCCTTCGCGGGGAGCCTTCGTGGAGCCCCAAGACCAGAGAGCTCCTCGCGTCACACGCTTCCCTCTCCCAAAGAAGTGGAAGCAGCGATTGGCTGAGCGATCAGCTCCTGGGATCGTCACGCTTCCTATTGGGGTGATGCAAATGTTCCGAAATTGATCACGCCGATGGCTGAACGTCTTTGCGGACATATGAAAAGCCGTCGAATTGTATGCCCGACATCGGCGAATTTATGGCATGTGAATGACATCTCAGTAAAACTGTCTCAAGAAGAAAAAGACAGCCTTGCACACGCTCAAAAGCTCTAGAGGAGGCTGGGAACGTGCCGATGGTGTTTCTCACCGGGCGCCCAGCACGCGAGGGAGCCCGCGCCCGCGCCCTCGGAGCGGCTGCTGTTGAGTGTCGGTTGAACGGTGCTGAGAGGCTGGGTGGGGGTCAAGGCTGACCTGAGTGGATCTGGCCTTGGAAACGTTTCCTCTTAGATCTGGGGAAAGAAAGGTTGGCTTTGACCTATTCCATCCTGATTGTTTTATTGCTTTTCACACAAGTGCCCGTAGGTCTCAGCCCCACGTCAGGGGACCAGTGACCTCGAATTGAGAGGGTCCAAGCCCATGAGGCCCTGGGGTTTTGTAGCTTCTCTCGGAAAGCCTGCTCGTCACAGCGCCAGGCCAGCTCTACGTGTCCCCTCCCAGAGGCCTGACCTGCAGCCCCTGAGGAAATACAGCTGCATCGTGGTCGCTCTCATTAGCATTTGTATCGTGCATCTTCCGAAGAGTGTCTTTGTTGTTTGGTGCCACATACATCGGTGTCACCAGTGAGGAAGCTTCGTAACCAATAGGCATCAGTTACTCATGGAGGAAGCCAAAGGAGAGAGTTCAGACTGGCCGTGTGCCCTTCTTTCTGCAAAGCACTAACGTTTACTTATTTACAATTACTCTAAAGGGAACCAAACGCGGTCGATGAGTCTGGCCCCACTTGGTTCCATCTCTTTCTACTTTCCTTTCTGGATCTCACGCTCCAGCGAGCACCTCCACGATTTGCATGCTAACTACGAAAACCGCCTTATCCGCGTGTGCCCCAGGCGGGCACGAGGCCGCCTAGGACAGTGTCTAGACAGATGTGAGCAGAGTCGGGGGATGAGTGGACTTCGGAAGGAGGGGCACATTCCAGCTTCTCCCTCTGTCAGACTCTTCTTCCCCACACCACGGCGTCACTGACTTCGACGTTGCTGCCTGTGCCCAGAATGCTTGAGACATTATTTTAAAGCCTTTCCACCCGATGCCCCTCGTGGCTTGTTTATGTAAGATATTAATGGGGCTGACTGCGGGATGCATCTCCGGGTAAAAATACCCAGCACTGAATGCACGCTGTCCTGCAGAGTGAACGCTAGAACCTCTGGGTTTTGCTAGACTGTGACGTCCTACAACTTACTTCTGTCGTCTGCCAGGTGCCAGCTGGGGGCACGGGGGCGGGGGGCTCTGACTGAGCTGCATGCAGAATTTCCTATAACGCATTTGCCATTTGGTGAATTTTCACAGGCACTTGCCTGATTGCTTAAATTTTTTAAAGACTTATTTCTAGATATGTCCTGATTGCGAATCTCGTAACGAATTCATTTATTCATTCGAAGATGTCGGTTGAGCACCGTTACGGGTGCTTGGGGCGAAGGCGCAGGCGAGCCCTCTGTTCTCGGGAGGCAGAGACAGAAAAATAAACAAAGACATACAGTCGCGTCAGAGATGGACAAGAACAGCAAAAGAGCGAATGCGGGACAGTGGCCAGAGCCACGCGCGTCCTCAGCGCCCCGCGTCCTCCCTGACCCATCGTGACAGCTTACGTTGGGTTTCTGGACTCAAGCACTTCTCCTTTACAATGGAGAGGCGCCGGCCGTAATTAAGACGGCTGCGACACATTTGCAGCCGCGGAATTAAAACCGCGGTCGCGGAATAGCTGAGTGCCTGCAGCCAGCCAGCCAGCTCCACAAGCTGCTAACCTCCCTGCCACCACCACGTCAGGGGACAGGCAGGCATCTGAGGGCTTCCAGGGGACCTTGTGTCGAAGCGCTGGCCAGCGCTCTTCTGCAATATTTGTCACGGTTTTTAAACGCAGAGAATTGCCAATTCTCCACGTCATCTGCATTGGGAATCCATTCCAAACATCAGCTCCTCAAAGCGAGCTAAATTATACACTTTTTCCCCTTCTGATCGTAGAGAAGAGATCAGAGTATTTCTAAAAGTTATTCCTCTTTTGCAGGGAAGAAGTGAAAAGTCTAGTGCTTAAAAAAAAAAAAAGCAGCCAGCAAGTCTTTCTGTAAGGGCTGTCGTCTGGGTTATAGCTGAGTGTGGGGGTTCAGAGGAGTGGGGAGGGGGTTTGGGGAACGTGAAATGGTGATGAATGTCAAGTCTGCTTCATTCTCTGCCTACTTGCGATTTCAATTCCTATTAGTGTTTTCTGGTAAGCTGATACTGCGTTATATAATTCTTTTCTTTAGCAAGATCTCTTGCTAAATTGAGGTACGAATAACCGGGGGACAGGAGGAGGCCGTGGCTCTTTATGTTTGTGGTCGATGGAGAAAGTGGGGCATGGGGTGAGCTTGGAGGGGAGTCCAGGGACCGCGCTGGGTAGCAGGACCTACAGGTGTAAAATCTGTTCTGCACACGGAGGAAAGTTAATCATCCAGGTGCTTTTGTGACAGCGCCCAGAAGCAAGACTGGAGTCTGCCTGTTTCTCCAGGAAGCCGCCAGGAGGCCGTGGCGTCTAAAACACCACCATGAAGATGGGTGACAGGGAAAGGACGGGACTCAGATGACACAGCAGCAGAGAGCACGTGTCTCTCACTTCTCAGGAGCCTTGGCTTGACGTGGGTGGAGAAGGCGCCCTCGGTGACAGGCCTCTCCCAGCTGCGGGGGTGTGGTAACCCGGGCCTGGGAGCCTCCCCAGAAAGACTTCCTTACCCAGCCGTCACTGGGTGACACGCTCCACCTCGAGCAGCCCCATCCCCATCCCCATCCCTCAGCAGTGGCTTGGAGGCCACGGTCACGGGAAGCTCAGATTTCTCTGCTTGAGGCCACACTGGCGAGGTTTCAGCCCCAGGCCGCGCGCTCTGATCTCCGCCCGGCCAGCCGTCCAGCCGTCCCTGCTGCCTCAGGCCCCTGCTCCGCGAGGCCGGCTGGCTGCGCCCCTTGGCGGTTTTGTCTTTGTTTCTCCGTGTTTGCAGACTCCTAGGCACGGGAAGGACATGGATTCTCATGGCCCGCCACGCCTGTGAGAAAGTCCGTCCTGTGTCCTGTGCTGTCAGAAAGAAGGGTCCGGGTAAGTCACGGCCACGTCAGTGTTTAGCTTCCTAACGATGGAGAGTTTTATTCTTCTAAAGCTGCAGTTCCCGGCCCAGTTCTGGTCGTGAAGTCCCAGCCTTCCCAAGCCGCGGTGGGCTCGCTTGTAAAATGCAGGAGGAGGGGGGCTGGACGGTCCCCATCTCCACTCCCGGACCCTGTGTCATCTCGTTTGCGCCTCGCTGGGGGCGAACGGCCCGCCGGCGGCATCCTTCCCGTAAGAGCCCGGAGTGACCCTGCCCCATGACGCCGCGGAGGCGACGCGGCGGCCGCCCCCAGCCGGCGGCGGAGAGGCGTCTCCGCGCCCCTGGTTGGATAGACAGTCGCCGGCCGGGCCGCAGGTGTGCGCGGCGCTCCCAGGCGGCGAGCGGCGCCCTGGTTCGGGCAGAGCAGGGGGGCCGCGCTCGCCGCCTTTGGCTGTGTGGACCGGTTTCTTTGGACCTTGCTTTCACACTTAGGCCCTCTGATGTCTTTTCATCTACATCAGCATAGAATGTAAAAAAAAAAAAACAACAGAAAAACTGGAAGAAGCGTCACTTCGGTCCAGCGTGGTCCTTCTCTTACGCCCCTGCCCCTTCGCCACTGTGCTCCGGTCCGGGCGGGAACGGGGCGCCGCCACCCCGCATCTCCGCGCCGCGGGGGAACCGTCTGCTTCTGCGTGTGGGCGGTGGTCTCCCGCCTACGTCCCCTTTCTCACTTGCAGCTGCTCTTCGCCACTCTGGCCTGGAGACCTTGAGCTGATAGAGATGTCACCAGAATAAGCTGATTCTGATGTTTAGTTTTTTGTTTTTACTCACTTTGCTATGGGATGTTGTCTTTCCCTGAAGTCTCTCCGCGAACAAACAGAAAATGCATCTCTCCCGGTTTTGCTGTCCTGCTTGTTTCGGCCCCATTAACGCAGAATGGCCTGCCCTGTAAACGGCCACAGCCGGCCAGCCCGCCATCCCTCACTGGGGTTCTTAGGGACTAGGCAACCGTGCCGCAGCAATTTAATTTCGTCTCTGCCACCCAATCAGATGTGGCAGATGGCTGGCCCTGGGAGTCGGCGGATCGAAATAGGGTCTCTTGCAGCACACCCTGTGTTCAAGGTTTATCCTGTTCAAGGGTACAGTGCAGAGAACGGAGCCTTCATCAAAGTGAAAGCCAAAGGTGACGAGGGCCCCCGCCTCCCTCTCTCTGCCTGCGACCCCGGCATCGACGCGAGCACAGCTCTTCCTCCGACGAAAGACCAGCCGACCAGGCTTCCTTCGCCATCCCTCCCACCAGCTGAGTTTGAGTGGTATTTCCGATTTAATGACTGCTCTATCACCATCATGGCAAACGATCTCTAGCTGTTGCTTACGTCCATCTGTAGGGAGTTGCTTTAGCTAAAGCTTACTGCAGAAAGGGACTAAAAAGAGATTAAACCAAGGCAAATAGTATTATAAATAATAATAGCCAGCACTGACTGAATACTCTGTGCGTCAGAAAGCGCTAACACAGAAACTGCATGCATTATTACTTCATCTAATCCTCATGGCAACTTTATAAGGTAGAGGGGAGTAGCTGCATCTTAGCGTCAAAGAAACCAAGGCCTAGAAAGGGGCAGTGGCTTCGTCAGGGTCATTAAGTGCTAAAAGCTAGAATTGCCACCCGAGTTAGTCCACTTCTAGAGCCCACACTCCACGCACGGCCCTCTGTCTCCGGGAAGAGCTGGAACCCAGACTTATTTATCACATTGTCCAACAGCATTTTCTCATTCTGCATCTTCTCTCCATAAGCGAATTATCGACCCATCCTGAGCTTGGAGAGCCCCACGTGGACTGGATAAGATGAAACGTGGCCACTGAGCGCTTTGTGTTGTGTCAGCCTCAGAGTAGGGGTTCAGAAAGCGCTGGTTACGTTTTTTCGAGAGGCATCTCTACATAGATACTTGGTTTTTATGTGTAAGGAGACATGTGGATGTACACCTTCTGCAAAAGATCTCTTTTGTGGGTCACTTTATCAAATGTAAAGAATGGTCTTGCTAGCAAACGAAACAGTCAGTGAAGTGAGCTGTTTCCTCTCGAAGATTTATGTGTCAGTAGCCAAGTCAAGCCCACCCAGCTTTCAGCCTCAAGGGACAGAAGGAACAGGAGGCCACATGTGACTTTGCCATGGGGCCTGGCTGAGCAGCTTCACATCTCCATTCTTCAGCTGAGCATCGCCTGCCTGTTGCGGACCATGCAGAAGGTGGAAAACATTTTGTCGCTACCCCTTGTTCACCCCAGATCATAGCGAAGCCTTCGTGGTTAGAGCCTATTGAAGTCCTGGGGCTTCCTCTTTCCATTCGCTGTTTCCTCCTGGTGTTCTAGGGGCTGGTTTCAAGAGAGGCTTGAGAAATCACGCAGGGTAATGGGAGGATCGGTGTACTGTAATTAGGCAGCAAGATGCACTGCGCAGCACGCTTCAGGTTGATTATAGTCGGGCGAAGCGGTGTCTGCTAGGTACAGCTTGAAGGAGAGGCTTATTTTAATAACCTGTTAAGTGAAATTGCTACCTGTAGGCTGACCTGTGCTGTTAAGACCATGCGGATGCATTTGTACGTAAAAACTAGTAAGGCCTCTGACGCCTCTTCATCTAGCTTCACATAGGTCACGTCCTAATGAATAACGATGCCCAGTTCCCTGATAGTGCAGGAAATGCTCCCTGCACGGCATTAAATGACCTCTTGATAAATTTTGAACCGGTCTGGTTTCCTTCCAGCCCTCACAGCTAGCCTCTCTAATCATGCAGTTTGTGCCTAGTTGAATATTTAACTAATTTTACCGCTAGCTTAGAGCATAATTTGGGAAATAAGGAGGAAAATATCCTGAAAATCCGACGTATTCCTAGCTCGGATGTAAATTACTTTTAGATTACTTGGCATTTTGGAAAATGTACTGCGATTGTATCAAAAAACCAAATGTGCAAAGATAAAGTGTCCCTTAATTCTTAAAAATAAAGGCTCAGAACACTTGGGAGTATAGATAATTATGTGCATGGGTACAGTGGAAGCAAGTGCTTATTTTATCATGGTGATAGTTATGCATCCAGATGGTACCCCATAGAAAGCTTTCTAAGAATCGCTATTCACAGGAAGTTATCAAAAGATGCTCTTGTGTGCTCCTGATTCACATGTCTGGGTTGCTTCTGTCTCGTCGGAACACTTGGGGGCATTTCTTTCTCTGGGAGCTCACCTGTCCTGGGGGTGTCTGGCTCAAGATAATGTGACGCGATGACAACAGTGACTTGCTACAAACTGTGTCTCCTGAGACTCTCAGGAGACAGGGATGATTAAAAGAGGTAAATACAGAAGTGTGTGTGTGTGTGGGGGGGGCCTGAGCGGGCACTTCCGGGGGATGAGGAGCACTTCCGGGGGCGCCCGGGCGGTGACAGGCACTTCCGGCGGCAGGTGCGCGCGACGCCCTGCGCGGATGCCGAGGCTCCCGGCGTCGTGGCGCCGTCGCGCTGCGCGGCGGCCCCGCAGGTAGGACGCGGCCCCGACCTGGGCGCAGGTGTTTCTGCGGTGGCCGAGGGCGGGGCGGGCCGAGCGTCTTCCCGCACCGCCGCCACCATGGGCGTCTCCTGATGGCCCTTCTAAGTCGTGAGTGTGAATCCGTGCCGTGGGGCGACTCAGAACATGACCCGTTGTTCGCTTTTACGTTGGGTCCTCGAGTTCAGATGCTCAGGGACGTCGGGTGGGAATGTGAAAGGAGCGCTCGTGGCGGTGGAATTCGGAAGTGGACGGGACACGGCCATCAGACGCTGTCCCTGGAGGCGTCCGGGAGCATGCACGGCCTCCAGCCGGCTCGTGGCCCTGGCAGAGTGACACGGCAGCCCCGACGTGGTCCCGTGGCAGGAGCAAATTGGACAAGAGGGCCTTATCATCCTTTCCACAGTCTTTTCTCGTTTAGCTTAACCATTTTCTGGTTACATCTTTAGAATTGTAATGTCTACGTTGAAATTCCGCTGAGTAGGTCGTTTAGCTGTTGCTGGGTCGCAGGTGACTCCAAAGCAGATCAAGCGTTTGTGTGACTCAGGATTCTGTAGGCCGGTTAGGTGATTCCTGTGGTCTTGGCCGGGCTGGCCCGTGCATCTTTGGTCAGCTGTGGGCCATGTAGGTGACTCTGCTGATGTTGCCGGGGTGGTCTCAGATGTTGGGAGTCAGCTGGCTGTCAGCTGGTCTCCAGGTTGGGCTAGTTCAGCTTGCTCAAATGGCTGGAGCAACGGTCCCAAGAGAGAGAGAAGCAATGAGCAAGGTCTCTTGACACTTAGGCTCGGAACTGGCAAAACGTCACCTCTGCCCATTTTAGAACTGCCCCGGAACTGCCGAGGCCAACTCAGATTCAAGAGTGGAGTGACAGTCTCCACCTTGAGGGTGGTGGCCACAAAGTCACGTTGCAAAGAGCATGGCCAGAGGGAAGGTAAAGAACTCTGGGTTTGATTTTTGTTTGCAGTTTATTGCACTGGGACAATTTTATGCACACACAGATACGAACGAAAAAGCTTGTTTTAGCCATTGGAATGCGGGAGCAATGATCGGAGTGCAAGATTAGGTGTCAGAAGTTTAAAAGAAGATTTTTTTTCCCCTTTCCATTTTAGGTGTCTGTTCTCTCAGAATTTGACCTTGTCTGTTTTGCTGTCACTGCCCTCTCTCCTCATTTGGCTACATTTTCAAGCGATTGAGATTTTTGGGTGCCCGAGATCATTTAAGAAGCAGATCTTGGCTAGCCTTCTGTATTTGGAATATTTGTACTGTGCAGTTGAGTATTTCTGGATGTCATAGTTTATTTTTCTAACATGTTCATACTCAGTTACTTTGCATCATGTGTAAGAAAGTCCTATCTTCTAATTGAGTACTACCAAAATAAAAATGTGTATATATTTTTTGAAACATTGTTCTCTGGGCCAAAAATATGTCTTCCGGCAACATTTGTGAACCTTTGATTTGCAACTCCTGTGAAAGTCTCGAGGGCCCAGCCCAGGGATTGCCGACCCACAGACCAAGGTAGGTAAGGTCTGAATGGATTGTTAAACGTGTTATCTGGGAGGCAGTAGGAAGTGGGGGATCTGGTAGACCAGCAGTTCTTGACATTTGCTGCATGTTAAAATCACCTGGGGAGCTTTGAAAGATGCTCAGGCTGCATTCCAGACTAATTAAAACAGACTCTCTGGGAGTGAGACATGGATACCCATACGTTTTAAAGCTCATAGGTCATTCCAATACGTAGCACAATTTATTAACAAGTGAATTGAGCTAAGATCTCTTAGTCTTTTAAGGTGCAGACGAATGACCTGGAGACCTTGTTGAAATGCCGGTTCTGATCGGTCAGGTCTGGGCGGGCCTGAGAGCCTGTGTCTTCCCCCAGGTTCCCAGGCTGTGTGGGGCGGCTGGTTTTCAGACCACGCCATGAAGAGCAAGGGCCCGCAGCAGACTCTCAGGCAGCCCACAGACTGCTCTGTGGTTTTCTATTTTTCTTTTTTTCTGGTTGGCGTATTGCATATTTCATCACAGATTTAGTCAACACTTCAAAATCAAGAGGTTTCTCATAAAAACTCTTATTTCTGATATCCTCTGAAGAAAAAAGATGACACCAGTTCTGCATTTCCATACCGGCTGGTGGCAGAGAGTGACTGCCCCTCGCGGGGGGGTGCTGGCGAGCGGCCAAGGAGGCCTCCGAAATGCCTTTGCCTGTGCTTGTTAATGAATAGGATAAATATGTTTTTCCATATGGGCTGGCAGATCTATGCACAACATGCGCGTGCTCAGCGAAAACCAGGAAGGCAGAAGCCAAGCAACCAGGTGAGAAAAGGTGAAAGAGAGGAGAGAAATAGTCATTCTTTAAAACCTACATATGTCTGTTAGTAGGGACACCATTGGTTTATCAGAAGCCCGCTGGAGCTGTTTAAGGGGAAAAATAAGTGAGGAGGGATTTAGGATAAGCATAGCGGGGTAGCTCAGGGGTACACAGTGCAGTGGGCTTTCAGAAAAGAGTGGAACCAAGGACATAGATGTCACCAAGGAGGATGTCACAAGCAGCTTTGTGACATCTCAGCTTCTCTCTGCACTTCTTCCTCATTTCACATCCTTGCCTCGCTTTCTCCAGTTCACCTAGTAGAAGGCCTGGCCACCAGCAATACCCGGTTTTACAGGCTAGGGGTCTTGCCGTGCAGCCCCAGTTTGTATTCCCGAGGGAGGGGTTGTGATTGGCTCTGCCTGGAGGGCGGGAGGGTGACCTCTGCCTTTCCCAGACAGGAAACAGTCTCCCTACCCTTCTGCAGAAGTCAAAGGGTCAGACGCAGTTTGACTCACTCACTCCTCTGGTGACTTCTTAAATTGTTCATGAACCTTAGAAATCTTGTGACTATAAAGTGGTGAATGCTTTAAAAGTGGATCTAGAAATATCTCTTTTTGCAAGAAGTTGGAGTATATCATCCACACGCTTCATCTAAACAAAATGCTATATAAATGATCACAAAAGAAGAGCAAAGAACTCAAATTGGGGAAAACCAGGAAAATGAGGTGAACAACAGGATACCTGTAAATGGACATGCGTGGTGGGCATTGTGAAGTAAGGAGGGGCAAAGGCCATACCTCTTCAATCAGAAGGCTACAGTGGGGAGTGCTTCCTAATAAGGAAATGTGCTGGGAGGTGGAGAGGCAGGTGGAACAAGGTGCCAGATGTCTTAACGTGGTGGTAATGTGGGGTAGACTGTTAAAAGAGGAGCGAGGGTTAGAGAAAAGTGTATCGACGACCCCACTTTATCTGCCCATTGTGTGGTCATGTAGAAATCATGGACCTGCTAAAATGGCCCTGTTAAAATTCAGGTAGGATCTAAGGGTGAAAGCATGTGCCTGACCTGTTAGGCCCCGTGGACGTCTCATTCCTCAGCTTTCCTTTCAAGCTTTTTGGTTAGTCTATTGTTTGCCCTGTTATTCATTGCCTCAGACAGCCAAGCTTTAAAAACAGCTGACAAATGCTTTCTAAGGTGAAGCTTTAGCATTGGGCTAATTTGAATGAGGTCAAATCAAGACTAGTTTTTAGAGTGAGTTCTCCAGGGAACTATAGGATTGATCAAATGATGATTCTTTTTTGGCCCTGAAGCTTTGAGAGTGAGCTTTGGCCTCATTCTGCTCTGCCTTGTATTAGAAATGCAGGCTATTTTTCTAAGACTCCACAGTGGTGAGGAGTGGGAAACGGCCAGTTAAAATACTACAAAGCTTGCTGTTCTTGCTGAGATTCAGCGGTTTGTTTTTTGGCTAAATGTTCTCAGAGCTGCTACAAGTGCTAAGTTAATTTTCAGAGTTTAAGAGAGTTGATTCTGACCATTTTTGCATTTTTTTATCACTTTTTTGAAGGGAGCACTTTGATGGGTCCTTTTTCTGTCATTTTTTGTTGACATCTCAGCTTTGAGAGTTTTGAGTACTAGTCAGATATTTTATAGAGTGCCCATCAAGAGGAATTTGCCTACTTTTAACTCATGATTAGATTGGAGTTATGTTTTTGGGGAGAAATACCACAGAGGTGGAGTGTCATTCCCATTATATCACATCAGGGGACACACTACCATATGTAAATGTTAACCTCGATCACCTGGACGAGGTAGTGTTTGTCATGTTGCTGCACCGTGAGGTCACATTCCCCCTCTATCCACACTGTACTGTGTGGGTGGAAGTCACTGCTTCGTGTCATTAAGGGTAGACTCACTGTGTAAATTATGTGGAATTCTACGTGAGAGATTTCTCTGTTCCCCTCTACTACCCAATTACTTATTTATTCAATCGTTTATTTATGTTAGTATAGACTCATAGAAATTTATTTTACATTTTAAGTTAAAACCCCATGTCATTTATTTATTTTTTGCTCAAACAGCCCTACCTTGGTTACTAGGCACTCTTTTGGTTGGCTCCATTCTCCCTTTGAGAAAGGATTTTTAAAAAATGATATAGTGGAATTTGATCAGACTCAAACTTGATCTGATAATTATATATAGACCTTTACATCCTTCAAATACAAAACAGGGTTTTTCTGTGTTCATGTACACGTTTCAAAATGACGTTTGCCATGAATAAAACCTTAAAATTTTTCTGAACCTATCCTCTCATTATAATCTAATAAGATTGGAATAATGAAACGATGATTTAAACAATCTTAATTATTTAGAAATTAAGAAACACATTTTTAGAAAACCTTGCATTAGAGAAGACATTTAAAAGAAACCACAAACAAAATAAAAAGACCCAGCACAGCTGAACTCTCCAAAATCTAGAGCTTTACATGTTTTATTTTTTAAAGAAGAAAGACAAAATTATTAAAGGAACAAAATTCCAAATTGTATAAAGTTAGAAGAAATAATCAAATAAACTAAGGAACTAAGAAGAGGGAATTAATAGAGATAAAGGTTGAAATAATGAAACAGAAAAAGAGAAAAGATAAATAAACTCTGAAATTGGTTCCTTTGAAAAAACCAATAAAGCAGAAACATTTGCAAGCCTAATTAAGATGAGCGAGAGAACAAAAATAGGCAAGATTGAAACGAGCGAGGAGCTATAACCATTTACAAATTACAGGAGAATACTTCATGCAGCTCTGTGACAGCCAGATTTCAGACCAAAGGAAATAGATGATTTCTAGCAAAATGAAAATCGTGAAATTTTACTCAGGAATTGAAGATCAAGGCACGCAGCCATGTCTAAGTTCATGGATTTGGGGGAGTCCGTTCCCCTCGCTTTCCTGGAGGGGTAGGGAGGATGGACCCACTGGCGAGCAGTCATAGGCCGATCGTGTGCACATCTATGGGCTGTTCGTATCAAGGCACTGGGCTTTAAAATGGTTTATACTTTACGAACAAGCAATTTACAAAATATAAGAAATGGCCAATAAAAATGAAATATGCATATTTTAGCAGATTGGCTAGATTATAAGGGTCAGTAAGGCCCAGTGATGATAAAAGCATGGAAAAAAGAGAAATTCTCATATATATTCCTGGTGTAAGAAGACATGTGTTCATTTCTAAAATATAATCAAGCTGAAGATATCAAAATGTAATTTCTGAATTATCTGTTAGCCCAGTATTATGCTTACGATAATTTTTTCTTGAAAACAAATCAGACAGGTACACATAGAAATGTTCACTGTTGCATGCTTTATGATAATAAAAGAGAAAAGAGTCTAAAAGTACGTCTCTTAGGGATGAATTAATTAATATATGATAAACGAATAGGAGAACCCTAAAAGAGATGGGGTAGATTTGTTTTAATATAAAAATATTCAAAGAACATGTTTCATTTATCTGTTGCAAACAACTCCAGAATTTCGGAGTTTAAAATAAGCATTTTAATTTAGAAAGACCTCTCTGTCTGCAGGGCAGAGGATGAACGGAAGGAGGGTGCGCCTGCTTGAGGGACCCCATTTAGGTGGCCGTTGCAGTGGGCTATGCGAGACAAGTAACAACGTAGCCAACATCATGTTGTATTTTAAGTTTTTTCACTCAGTATTACATAATTAGTATTTTCCCAGTTCATTAAAAATTTCTTGATAATAAAAAAAAAACAGCACTATTTTACCCTGCTTCTGATTTTGTCCATCAAGAATCAAGAGGGGCTCAGCTGGGTGGTTTGTCTTTCACCCACCCACATGCGTCCCACTGGGTCAGCTGGACAGAAGGGTCCACCCCAAGATGTCCTACTCTTCTACGTGTCCAGTGCCTCGGTGGACTTTGGTTTCTTCACTTCTCAACGTGGAATCTCATCTTCCAGTCCTTCTCAGGCTTGCTCACAGCATGGTGGTCTCAGGGTCCTGCTCCTGACATGGCAGCCACCTTCCAGGAAGCAGGAAGCGGAAGTTGCTGTGCCTGTTAAGGGCTGTGCACGGAAACGGTGTAACATTATGGCAGCCAAACGCGATTGATCGAGGCTGTCCAAAGAAAGGGCTGCTCGGATTCCAGGGGGTGGAGAGGTAGCAGTTCTTGATGAGGTCACGGCAAGGACACCTGCAGAAGGCCATATGGGATGAAGATACTGTGGGGTCATCTTCAGAAAATGCATTCTGCCACGATATCCGGCATACGACTCAATTGACGTAAATATTGATGTTTATGTTTAAAAATCTAGAAAATATAGAGATGATGTTTTTGTGGGACATAGCAAGTTTGAGTATACCCTGCTTTTATTTTAGATTCTTGGATTTTTTTTTTACAATAAACATGAATTAGTTTTATAAACAAATTTTTTAAATCTCAATTTTGATATTAGAAAGAATAAGAAATATGTTTTTTAAAGTTGTTTGCTCAAAGAATTTGCAGTGCTCAAAGCATGCATTTAAACAGATAACATTTGTTCCCCTATGGAAAATTTCAGGGGTGGGGAGGAACCTCTAAATTTAAGTTTCCATATTTACAAATGGAGTAGGAGTGATAGCTTCTTAGCAAAATTGAATTTAAATAATGGATTCAAATAATAGAAGCCATTATTCAGGATGAGCTTAATGCAGTTCCCACCCAGATGAAAGATTTAGGCAATGAAATGGAACATATAAAAGCCTTACAGTTGCCTCATGCAAATTATGTCATATTAAATAAAAACTTAACCAAAAAATTAACAATGAAGCAGACAGAAAATTTCAAGGAAGAAGGGCTAAGGGGTTAAGTATCCTTTTCAGCAGCCGAAAAAATAATGTTAGCATTTAGTGGGCATCTGTGGCTTCTACTCTGTTTCCAGTATCATCATTCCTATAGCTATGAGTTATCAGAATAACAACAAATGTGTATATTTGAAGGTTTTTCATTGCCTTCACCCATCTTCTCAAACATACCCAGAAGTCATAATGCTAGAATTACATTGACACAATCATCCCCATGGAAACAGAGCCTGGTGTCATAAACATGGCATTATGACTTCTCAGCAGGAGGAGGCAGATGGAATGTTGGCACTAGATCTGTAAGATTTATTAAAAAAAGCAAATGTCAGAGAGAATAACACCAAGGCAAAAAAAAGGTGGGGGGAGGTTGGAGTTACCTTCATAACGTGCATGGCTCGTTTGGTTTTTGATGTTTTCCAAGGGTTCGTCCCTCTCTGGCAGGACTTGATTTTGCCTGTTCTTTCTTTTTCACCGTTGCGTTTGGCGTGGTGTGTTCTCGCAGAGCTCACTGGCCGTTCATCTTGAGGGGCCGCATCTTCAGGTGGCGGAGGGGAGCCTGGGACTCGGAAGAGGGGATTGGCTTCCTGGGGGTGCCCTGCCGAGCCGGGCCCTTCAACTTCTCTCCCACACGGTTCTGTTTTCTCTTCAGTGCCTCGCTTTTCCTGGGAGAATGTAATTTATGCATCAGTTAGGACATCGCTTTAGACTTTCTAGTGAGATCCCTCCTCAACAAAACAGTGTTTGAAGTGAAAGTTTTTATCTCTCTCAAAGCTATCCATGGTGTCAGGGACCCGGGCTGTCCCACTTGTGTTCCCCTCACCTGCTAGGACAGGTTGTCACACACCACTACTGTGTTCCCGATGGAGTAAGGGCAGGGCATCCCCCCGCCTGCCCCACGGGGAGAGCCATTGTTTTCCTAAAGCACTATTTGTGAGAAATTAAATGGCTGTATATATGTAGGTCTAATTTTAGACTCTGTTCTGTTCTCTCTCTCTCTCTCTCTCTACACACACACACACACACACACACACACACACACACACACACACAGTCATTAGGTCAGTACCACACTGTTTTGGTTCCCAAAGCTTTATAATAAATCTGGAAATCAAGTAACAAAGTCCTTTCTCTCTGAAAATTCTTTTCCAAAATATTTTCATTATTTTAGATCATTTGTATTCTGACATAAACTTTTAAGTTAGTTTGTCCATTTCTACAAATAACACCTGTAGGTTTTGTTCAGTGGTATCATTTTTAAATTTCAGTTTTAGAATTCTTAAAAAATGTTGAAGTAACCCATAGGAAGACAGGGAAAAGACAACAGGAACAGAAAATGGAGAGAACAAACAAAACAACAACAAAATAGAGTTAAGCCCTAACACTTAAATAATTACTTAAATATAAAGTTTGTAAATATTCCAATTAAAAGACAAAGACTGACAGAGTGGATAAAAAATGACCAACTATATGATGCCTACTAGAAATTCACTTCGAATGCAATGATATAGGAAAGTTGAAAGTAAAAAGATGGGAAAATGGTATGTCATGCAAAAAATAATCAAAAGAAAGCTGGAATCACTGTATTAATATTAGATAAAGTAGATTTCACAGAAAAAAATTAGTAGAGACAGAGAGGGATATTAAATAATGATAAAAGTATCAGTTTACCAAGAAAATAGAGCCGTCCTAACTGTGAATGAGCCAAAATATGTGAAGCAAAACCGATAGAACTAAAAGGAGAAATCCACAGCTCTATCGATAGACCGTTATGGAAGGCTCTGCTCACAATAGCAGAGCACACCTTCTTTTCTAGTGCCTGTAGAACGCACACCAAGATAGATCACATTCTGAGCCGTAAAGAATACTCCAACAAAATTAAGAGTTAGTGTCACGACAGAGTGTTTCCAGTCAAGACAGAGTCGAACTAGGAGTCAGTCAGAGAAAGCCACCAGGAGGGTCTCCAGGTGGTTGGTGATGATACACTTGTAAATAATCCACGTGCCAAAGAGGTCGTTCTGGAGCAGATCAAACAATACACTGGGCGGAATGAAAATACAAATCAAAATTTATGTAACAGCCAAAGCAAGACCGAAAGGGAAATCTACAGCACTAAATCTATTATTAGAAAAGAGGAAAGTATCAAACCATAATCTAAAGCTCCCACTTCAAGAGCTTAGAAAAATAAATAGCAAAATAAAGCCAAATCAAGCAGAAGGAAGGGAAAATTAAAGATAAGTCAGTGGAAGCTACCAAAACTGAAATGCAGGGAAACATGCAAAGAGTAAGATGGAGCAGAACCTCTAGGAACTGTGGGAAAATTACAAAAAGTGTAGCATATGAGTCACGTGAATGCCAGGAGGAAAAGACAGAAAGGAACAGAAGAAATATTTGAAGTCGTGTTCCCCGGTGTGCGCAGTGGAGCGAGTTTTCCGCTGTGTGTGGAGCCCGTGAGAAGTGAGGAGGGCTGGGGGCAGCCCCGTGCCCAGGGTGGGGGCGTGGGTCGATGGCATCGCTGGGAAGGGAGGCCAGGTCTCCAGACTTTTACAGCTCATGTGTCATACCTGCCGTCCCTGTCCCTTGTCCCTGTCCCTTGTCCCGCCCACCTTCAGTCGTCCTGGTCTCTCCCTGCACCCCCAGCCGCCTGTTAAGTTCAGCAGCCCGGCAGAGGGAAAGAAATAACTGATGCAAATGGGAATGAAAACCGAAATGTAATGGGCTTTTTAAAAGCATCGGAGCTTCCTCAGGCGGGAGGAAAGGTTTGCAGGTGGAGGAGCTGGGAGCGCTCACCCCGGGGCGCCTCAGAAGGGCGAGCGGGCTGGCTCCTCTCCTTTGCCACCTCTGGGTTCCTGGCCCCCTGCCAGGTGCAGCGAAAAGGTCTGTTGTCATGGGCGACTTATTTTTACCACCTGTCTCCCTAGAGCAGGTTTACTCACTGCATCTTGGTCGGCCTTATTTGGGGTACCTTTTGGCCTGCCTGCTGCTTCCTTCAGGCTAGTCGCCCTGACCCTTGCTCCCATTCCGCCCAGCCTGCTGTCCCCTGGAGAGAGCAGCGCCTGGTGGCGGGCTTTCCTGGGGGGCTTTCCTGGGGGGACCCCGCCTCCTCGGCAGGCGGCCAGGGAAGGCGGTGCCCTTCGTTCGCACACGCTCTCCGCCTCGCCTCCTTCGCGCCTGCTCGAAGGGTTCATCTCCCCGCCCAGCAGCACCCCGGTTCCTTCCGGGAGCTTCCTCACCCATCGGGGAGGCCTGTTCTAGGTCCTGCTCCCCCCTGCAGAGACCGAGGGGGGCAAGCCGTCCTGTCGCGCCGCCTGCCCTGCTGGCTGGCGGAGCACAGAGGGACGGTCGTGTCCCACGCAGGCTGCTGCGGTGCGAGAAGGCGCCGAGCTTCCCGATGCCCGTCCTCTGGCGCGGTGGCGCCCTCCCGTTTCCTGCCCCCTCCCGCGTCCCGCTCCAGGGGCGCCCCACAGTTCCCTTCCCCGTTGGTGCTGGCGGCCCAGAACCTTATGCAGGTGTCTGGGGGGAGCCTCTGGGCTCTTCCTCTTCCCCTCGTGGGGGCTCCACCCTCATGACTTCATCCGCGTCTACCCGCCTCCTAACGCATCCCATTGCGGGGAGGGCTGCAGGGTATGAATTTGGGCGGTGGGGTTTGGGGGCCGGGACACAAACGCTCAGCGCATGGCAAACCAGGACTGTTCGGACCTCCACGTCCCCCGCGTAGGATGTCTCAGCGGCCGGCAGTGACGACGACGCCTGCAGGGCGGCGTGGGGCGCCAGCCTCCCCTGTCCCCGCGGCCCACATTCTCCGCCCCCCCCAACCCCGACTGCGTCCTGACGGCCTCGCATGTGCCCGAGGCTGAAGGTGGCACCTCCCAGCTCTCACCGTCCGGTTTGTCAAGACAGATAACCGCAGGCTTTTATGATTGAGAGGTGACAGCGCAATAAGCTTGAAGAATGTTGAAAAGGATTAAAACTCAAGTTCCCGCTGATCCTGTGGGATCGGCCGTCAGCGGGTCCCAGCCGTGCTGCCTGGGGCAGGTCCCCGCCGCCTGTGCCTCCAGGTTCTCATCTCAAATACGGAGCGCTGAGGCCCGAGGAGGTCCGATGAGGTCGCCAACGCCGGGGGCTCGGCGTGTCGCTTTACACGCAAGCGCGGGACTGGTATAAGCTGTCACGTCACAGTGGTATTGGAGTGGCGTTTGTAGTTACAGGGTCTTTCGTCCCTGTGGCCCCACGTGCCTCCAGGGTGCCCTGCACTGGGTGCCCGCAGGGGGCACCCTCTAAGGCTGGGGTCTCGCCTCTCAGCCTCTTTACTCCCTGTGGACAAAGTCCCCTCCCCCTGGCCCCGAGAACCTCAGGCTTCTCTGTGGCTTCTCGGCTTTTTCATTCGCTCCTCGATCGTTCTCCAGCCGCCGGCTCCTGCAGCCCGGCGCCCCAGGAAGTGTTCTCCAAGGCGCCCCCCGCCCGCTCTCCCCAGAGACGCAGCCTACACGCTGGCCCGCCTCGCCTGGCTCCTCCGGTCTCCCGGCCTGCGGGCCCGGGAGGAAGCTGCCGCTGGGGACCGGGACTCCTGGGGCCTGAGGGTGCCGTAAGGGGCCAGCGTGGCGGTGGACAGGGAGAAGTTACCCAGTCTCCTGCCTGCTGTCATGTGCTGTTGTCGTCCTGCAGAGTCTTAGACTCCTAGAGCTCAGGATTCCAAGGGATATCAAACAATGACCCACCTCACTAAAGAAGGACTCCTACTGTTGAGATCTGTGGACATCACAGGTCACGTGGCTGGAGCAGAAACAGGAACTGGGCTTGGGTCTTCCTCCTCCTGCCAGAAGGGTCTCTCTGTCTCGGGACAAGACAGCTCCCCTCCCTCTCCTTCCCTCACAAGAAAGCAAGGGTCACGTCCCTTAGGCAGTGGGGACATTAAGGGGGCACCGTGGAGAGAACCGTGGTGGGGGGTGGGGTGGGGTGAGGATGCGGGTTTCCTGAACCCCCCTGCCCCCCAGTCCTGCGCCCTGGTTGCCAGACCTGAGCCTCCATCAGCATCCCTGCTTCCATGATGACGGCTGGCTGAGGACTTCGGAGCTCAGATCTACGCGTTTGGTTTCTCTCTGAGTCTCACCTCGTGCTCAGGAGTTAAATCACTGATTTCGAGGGGGTGGATTTGCAGCTCGTAGATGCTATCAGAAGTCAAGCTCTTCTTCCCCGAATGCAAGGAGAGCATTTATTCAGGACCCAGGGCGTTTCTTGTAGATGTCTCTCCATTTAGAGTTTACAAACACATTGAGCATTTTTCAGATGTGTTGGGTTTCCACTTCTCTCTTGAATTAAAGCGAGATGTTAACTTGGTTTGGGGTCTTCAGTCTGTAGGAGGGCCACATTGTAAGGTGTCAACAGACTCTTTAATAAAAGATGAGAGAAAGCAAGTTGCAGTGAAGACTTCTTATTTGTTTGTTTTTTTTTTTTTCTTTTTCTACTTAAGGAACTTGGAATTCTGAACATTTACATGTGAAATTCAGCTGCAGCATATCCGGATATAAATAATACATTGCAATTTTTATGTAGTTAAGCATTACAGGAGTCAGACAAGCTCTGGAAGGATTTGCATTTAATTCTGTTTTTTAAAAAACGCGTTCCCTAAAAATAAAATAATTTCAGACATACAAAGTAACTAAGACAGTAAGGAGAATTCACAGTGGAATGTGACCCGTTAAATCTAGTGCCTGCATCTTAAACCATTCGTGGGGTTAATTTACAGGAGAGGGTCAAGCTGGGCTGGTGGAAGGAGGAGGTTGCTCCGCGTTCTGGGCCAGGACACTGGTGTCGGCCTTCAGACAGGTCCCACCTTATTCACTTTGGCTCTTCATGGGACCAACTCTCCTTCCTTTAAAGGGTGATGGAGACATGTCCCTGCAGCAGAGGGGACATGGCTGTGGGCGAAGGCAGGGAGTGAGAGGCAGGGGGCGAGGAGGAAGGCCTGGGGACACGTCCCTCCACTTTCGCCTTCCCCTCGGTCCGTCATTCGGGGCTTCTTCCTTCCTGTGGGTAGGACAGACCGAGCGGGCACCCACAAGCCTCTTGGCTGGATTAATTCGCCCAGGCTGCCATAGCAAGTGCCGCAGACCGTGGGGCTTAAACTACGGAACGTGTTCACAGTTCTGGAGGCCGGACGTCCAAGATTGAGGTGTGGGCAGGGTGGGTTTCTCCTGAGGCCTCTCCCCTTGGCCCACAGGTGACACTTTCTCACGTGGCCATTCCTCTGTGTGTGCGTGTGTGCGTGTGTGCGCGCGCGTGTCCCTGGTCTTATAAAGACACCAGCCCTGTTGGGTCAGGGACCCATCCTTATGACCTCATTTAACCTTAATCACCTCTCCCCAGACAGTCGCGTTGTGAGGTTAGAGCTTCGTCATGTGGGTGTGGGGGGGACACGGTCCAGCCCCTGACTGTGGCCATGTTCTCACAGGCACTGAGTGGCAGGGGTCCTCAGAAAGGTGTCCTGAATTCATCCTCTCCTTCCATGCCCCATTCGGCCTGAGTGAGGACGTTATACAAGCTTTTAGTCTTGGTTTCCCCCTGTAGTAAAAAGTGGAATTACAAAGCGATATTTATGATCTGTTCTGAATTATGGGGTTCCAGCTGGTCCTCCAGGCCCATGCCACCAGACGTGTAGAGTCCTGGAGGTCAGACCCGGCTCTTTTCCCAGGGGACGTGGAAGCCTCGGGCAACCCTCAGCGTATTCAATGACAAATGTGCTGAGTGCCAGGGACACGCAGTTGACTGGAGCCTGTCACGTGGCCCTTCTCATAAGGGGCCCCCAGACTGCCGAAGCCGAGGCTGCTGTACGTGTTCGTGATGGGTTAGAGGCGGGAAAGGCGCGTGAAGGGGCCGGCTCCTCCTCGGCGTGGCGGGTGGCCCTCACCCCACGTGCCCCCGACACGCACGCTCCCCTGTGGCTACCTGACCTCACGATGGCATAGGCGGCGATGTGGTTGATCGAGGGACATTTCACGTAACATAAAGTTCACGACTTTAAACATTTCAGTGTGTGCGATTCAGCTCCTAGTACATTCACTGTTGGGCAACACTCACTGCTTTCTATTTCCAAGTGTTTGCATCATCTGCAAAAGAAGCTCTGCTTACCCCTCCCCCAAGCCCCCACCCCAGCTGCTGACAGCCGCTAATCCCTGCTTCCTTTCTCTATGTATCTGCCTAGTCCGCACGTCTCCTGTACAGGGAATCCACCACACCTGGCCTTCGTGTCTCTCGCTCCTTTCACTGACATGATGCTTTAGGGGTCGGCGGCGTCGTATCTGTACTTCAGTCTTTTACCTGCCTGAGTAATATTCCGCTTTGTTGATAATCCATACTTTGTTTATCCATTCATCGGTTGATGAATTTTTGGGCTGTTTCCAACTTGGACCTCTTGCGAGTAATGCTGCTACGAACATTCATGCACGAGTTTCTGTTTGAATATATTTTTAATTCTCTTGTGTATATGCCTCGGAGTGGAATTTCTGGGTCCTGTCGTAACTCTCCGCTGAACATTTTGAGGAACTACTTTCGTTCTCACTTAACAGGTGAGGACATTGAGGTTTGGACGGTTTTGGTCCACTGGCAAATGCAGCCAGCAAACTGCAGAGCCGGGACTTCAGCCCAGGACCTCACTGGAGAGCCCACGCACTGACCCCTCCATCACACCGCCCCAGGGGGGCTGCTCCCGCCGGGGTCTGGACACCTGGAAGCGAGCCTGTTGATGGCGTGGGAAGGGCATTCTGGGCAGACGCGTTAAGTTCGAGAGCGTTTTGCATCCATGCGGCTGGAGGTGGCCGAAGACGCCGGAGCACGCACTTTTGTGGGATGACTTGGCAGAGCCGAGGCAGAAGGAGCCGGACCCCGAAGGGCCTAGCAGGTGCATACAGGAAGATTTTAAGCAAAAGAATAAGTATGAAAAACATCTGAGTGTAAAACAGAAATGCAACCCACGGCTGAAACGAAAAGGCAAACACACTCTGAAAAAAAATTTGCAGCCACTTGAAATTGGGTTGATAGCTTTGTTATATAAAGGACTCTTAAAACCAGTCATGAAAACATTTAAACCGAACGAGATGAATGGGCAAAGGACGTGAACAGATGATCCACAAAACCAGAAACACAAAGCAGTAAACAGACATGGATAAATGTGCAACTTCCAGTGTAATCAAAGGCATACAAGTTTAAAGCAGAGGATGGGATTCTTTGCCTATCAGACTAGCAAGTGTTTGTCAAAACGATAAAGCCAGCCTGGCAGAGTGAGTTATGGGAAGAACTCTCATGCCTCCTGGGCGTGTTCAAGTCCGGATCCCAAACGCCCCCTTCCCTGTAACTCTGGCTTCGTTCTGGCCATCCGCTCACTCAGCAGTTGCGCCTACACGCTGCTCAAGATGAAGCGGAACTTGGGGAAGGGGACAGGGCGCAGGCGTCTGAAGGCCGGGACACCATTCACGCGTGACTGCCAGGGAGGTCGCTCCAGCCCCAGTCCTGTGAGCCACACTCTGGTGTTTTCTCCATGCTGCTTCGTATACCTAGTGTCATGGTTCATGAGTGGTGTCGCCAGCTAAACTGTAATCCAAGCGAAAAGCCTGGGAGTCGTCTTTCCTCCTTGTGATGGTCTGAATGTTTGCGCCCCCCCTCCCCCGAATCCATGCACTGAAACACTAAACCCCGCAGATGATGTTTTTAGGGGGTGGGCTTGCGGGAAGTCTAAGTCACGAGGGTGGAGCCCCCGCAAATAGGGTCGGCGCCTTTACGGAATGGACCTCGCAGCCCCCGGCCCCTCTCCCCACGTGAGAACACAGCAGACGGGCCCTCAGCAGACGCAGAACTGGGTCCCGGGCGTTCGGCCTCCAGAACCGGAGATCAGCTTCGGTCGTCCAGAAGCCGCCAGACGCTGCAGCGGCTGGACGGGCCGAGGCGACCCTGCTGGCCCCTTGACTCCGTCCTCTGATCTTTTCTCTGACGGTCATTGCCTTAAGCCCTGCACTGTCTCCAGCCTGACGTCGCGGGCCAGTCTCCTGGGGCTGCGGAGCGAGAGGGAAGGGGCGTTCTCAGGGGAGACATACAAGGGAGGCTTCGACAGGGTCGGCGAGGTTTTGTTATTTTTTAGAAGATATGAAGCAAATATCCCAAAAGGTTAAGATTTATTGAATCTGGTGTGAACCAGATGTTTATTACATCCTATTTTTTTTTCTGTATTTGGAATTTTTAATAATAAAAAGGTTTCAGGTTTCTTGTCTGACCTTCTTTCTGGAAGTTTCCCTTCGTTGCTGTCCTTCCACCACAAACCCATTAAATATTTTAAGAGCAAACAAATCTGATTCTGCCATTTTCACTTGAAAACCTCCATTAGGTTAGTTTTTCATTTCTTACAGAATAAAATGCAAACATCAGCTCGACACACAGCCCACCTCACCTGCACCCTGCGCCCAGGCCTGGCTTGATCGCTTCCCAGACGAGACCCCGAACGCGTCAGGCCCCTCCGTCACACGTGGCCCGCCCCGCGTGCCCACCCGCCGACCCCCGCCTGGCAGGTCTCGGCTCACTTTTCAAAGCCAAGGTCCAGCGTCCGTCCCAGAGGGAAGCTCTCTGAGGTTCCTCAAGCAGACGTCGGTCCCTTCTTCCTTTTGATTCTCAAGAAATTCTGTTCCTGACATTTATCGTTCCTGACATTTATTCTTCTAAAAGACTGAGCTCCTCGAGGGCAGGGCTGGCGTCCTTCATTTCTGTGAGTCCCAAGCTGAGCGCAGTGCCGGCCACGTCCAGAGACAGCTAAAGGGGCCCTGGGTCGGGACGCCCTTCCCTCCTCGCGGGAACCTTGATGCAAGGACAGCCGTGTGTGGGAGACCCGTCTGGAGGATGCACAGAGGCCACGGCTAGACGGGAATCGGGCCCAGGGAGGAAGGCAGGGTGGGCGTCCCCAGTGCGCCAAGGCCCCGGTGAGGCCAGATGGAATGGACGCTGTGGCTCCGCCCGCGGCCTGCGCTTCAGGACTGAGTGTCTCCCCCACCCCCCACCCCCACTGCCTAGTGCACAGCCCGTGGCTCTCAGCTGTCACTCTCCGGAAATCCCCTCAGCCAGAGAAAACCCTCATCCAAGTTCGCGCCCTTTCTGAGGGCATCCACCATCCGACGCCTGGTCGACGAGGGTGCATGGAGGTCCAGCCCTGTGCCCCCGGACTGGACGACTCCAAAAGGCCAGCCCAGCAGTGGAGCGCCACATTTGGGCAGCTGAGCCCTGTTTGTGTCTCTCCTCAGCCGTTTCCACTTCTGCCTCCAGACAGGTGTCAACTCCCTGCTCTCTCCAGGGCACATCCAGGGTGCCTGTCTCTATCCTGATCTTTCCCTGAGAACGGACTGAAGGCAGACGATGCTTCGAGGGCTCACATTTCCACCCCAATGTCTTCACTGGACTGAAAAATAATTTCTGAGACACAGTTTCCAAGGTCTACTCCAT
This sequence comes from Eidolon dupreanum, assembly GCA_028627145.1. Classification (NCBI taxonomy): domain Eukaryota; kingdom Metazoa; phylum Chordata; class Mammalia; order Chiroptera; family Pteropodidae; genus Eidolon; species Eidolon dupreanum. The sequence continues at coordinate 129,646,385 of CM053508.1, read as the reverse complement.
AGGTTCTTGAAGATCCGTTGGTAACTTTGGGATTTTGTTAGTGGCCCCAAGGCCACTGCCAGATGGCCCCACATCCTCACCTACAAACTCAGGAGAATTTAAATAAAGCTTAAACTTTTGAGGAACACTCCAGCTTTTCAAGGGAAGATGGCTTCAACCAGGTAAGTGTTTGGTCCCAGTTAGCTGCTTGAGAGAGATGAGCGTCTTTCCTTCAGATCACGAAAGTCACTAAGACACGGCTGTGGCCTGGGAGAGGCGGCCACGGTGTGTTTGGGGTTTTTAATTCACGGCCTGGACCGCCAGCTGTTTATTTGGGATGTCAAAGGCGGAGGTGGTCAGACACCCGGCCAGGCGGCCTTTGCCCCGGAAGGTACTTCCCAGTAACACCTCCCCTCGCGCTGCGGGTGGGGATGCGGGTGGCGGTGAAAGCAAACGGAATCTCAGACACTTCTTGGTGGAAGGACAGCCGCCCCCTTCTCCTTAGACTTGACCTCAGCTCCTTTGTCTTCCTGGGACTCAGTCCTCATTTTTGACTCTCAGATCCCAAAGGGCCCGTTCTCTCTAGCCATCTCTGTAGATTCTGCCTCTTCATCCACAGCCCTGTCCATGTGGCACATTGTCTCCAGATTTCTCGATTCATCGTCTCATAGAATTTGTTTTTTAACATTTGTGAATTCATTTGGCAGGCAGACATGGCCCTTGCGGACAGAGTGACGATGAGGAGAAACCGCCCCCCCCTTTCCTCCCAGAGCCATTGAGTAGCAAGTGGGACAGGCAGGCACCCGCCCCAGCTGTGAGCAGTTTACACTGCGGACCTGCCGTCTTGCCACATCCCCCAGGATTACACGTGGGTTCCAACTCACCTTGTAATGAAGTCAGAACGAGAAGACATCCCCCCAAAGAAGCACTGTCTCAGGCTGGTAGAGTCACATGACATTTAAAGACACTTGGAATCTCCATCCCGTTATTTTTAGCTGAAGAAGATTTCTTCGCCAACGTCTGTTTCCAAAATTTTATCACTTTCCGAGAAAACGAGCGTGCGTGGAAGCCTGCGGATGTCACCCCGTCTGTCTGATCCCTTCTGAAGCCCCAGGGCCTAGCGTAGCTCTAGGAACACGGTAGACACTCGGTGGTTAGCTGTGGAACTGAACCCCAGTGGGCTCCTGCAGCGCAGCGGCCGGTCCGGGGGTCCGCGGGGTTGAGGGAGGGGTCAGTGCAGCGCCGGGTCTCAGCCAGTTCCGGCCGCCGCGACAGAACACCCCGGGCGGCGCGTCTGGCGAGCGACAGACGTGCCCGTGACTCAGGTCTCGAGGCTGGAGGTCGAGAGCGGGGCGCCAGCGTGGTCGGGTTCTGGCGAGCCCCCTCTTCCGGGCCTGGCGTGGCGGGGAGCACGGAGGGCAGCGAGCGCCCTGCGATTCCTCCCAGGGCCCTAATCCCATCAGGAGGGCCCCGCCTGGTGGCCCGACCCGGTCCCCCTCATCACAAAGGGCCCCACTTCCGGAGACCCTCACACCGAGGCGCGGGGCCCCCACAGGTAGATTCCGGGGGCACAAACGTGCCGCCCATAGCAAGTGCCGCGCGCCGCGCGCGCTTCCGCAGCCTCCCTAAGAGGAGCCTGTTCTCACCTTGACCGCGTTCGCTGCCGGCGCAGCGCTCGGCGCCACCTTACTGTTGGCGCGTGGTCCGCCGCGCCGCCAGGGTGTCGCCGCCTGACCGCGGAGCGTTCTCTGCCGCCGTCACTGCCGGTATCTCCCCTGCGCAGCGCGCTGCCTGGCACACAGTGGGTGCTCGGTAACTGCCGGCGAGGTGAGCGGAGATCCTCAAGGCGAACTCCAGACCTCCGCAGAAGCAGGAAGGGTGGCGGGTGCGGGCACAGCCCACACCTCTCCCGGTGCCCGGGTGCGGGGCCCCCGCACGGAGCTTGGCGGTCCAGAGTGGCTGGTGCTGGCCGGCAGCGGCCGGGCTGGTCGTTGCGTCGTCGTCACTGCGTTGTTGTCATTGCGTTGTCCTCATGTGAAGCGGGGAGCCAACCGGTCAAGAAAGTCCGAGGAGGCCGGAGGCTCAGCTGCCGCCGCTGAGCAGCCGGCTTCCTAGGGCATCCTGTCCCCTCGTTGCGAGGCTCCCATCCGGCCCTGTGGAAGAGGATTTCTCGCCAGTTGTCGCTGTCGCCAGAGACAGAAGGAGAAGGGATTTGGGGGCGGGGGCGTTTGGTGGTCTACTGGATTGACCGCTCGCTCTGCAGGTACTTCAGTGAAGTGGTAAGCCCTTGCATTAACTGACACACGTGCACACTTAAAAGCTGGTTTGAAACATCTTTCGTTTGGTTTGGTGGGCAGCGTTTGCCCGCGGAACTGGGCGGCCTCGCTGTCCGTGGTGCTGAAACGCTTTTTTTTTTTTTTAATATCAGGAATCACGTTTCCGTCGTCTTACATTTTGACGCTGCTGAAAGATTTATGAGTTTTAAAACTCTTTTCACAGATATCTTATGTTATTTCTGAGAGTCTTGTGAACTTTGTAGGAAAGTTAGCTCTCCCTTCCCTCATTTCATAGACGGGGAATTTTTGGCTTGAATCAAAAAAGTTCTGTCAGAATTTCTCTCCTTCTGACATGTCTCTTAAAACAAATACATATATATTTTTTTTGCTAATGTGAAAAAATTCATTGTGGAAAGTTTTATAAATACAGAAAAAGGAGAACATGAAAATATTTTATGGTCCCACACCCAGTAGAGGGAACGACTATTGATGTTTTGATAAACAGCCTTTGGTGCAGATAGAAGAATGGGGGGAATAAGATGCATGATCTAATGCTGTGTGTGCTGTTTTACAATGTTTGCTCACTTAGAAAGCTATTAGGTGCCTTTTTCTCTTAGTAAGTGTACTAATACAGCATACCGAAATAGGGGAATAGTACATAACTGGGTTTGTACCATAATTTATGACCATTTTTGTTGGACATGTAGATAATTTATATTGTCTTTTGGATTATTAGTGGCACTGTAGTAAGCACTCTTGTAGCTAAATGTTTGTGCATATTATTATTTCTCCAAAAAAAAAATGCTGGAATTGAAATGGCTGGGTCACATAATTTAACCAAATAGTCCAATTTGTACAGCCATGAGCTGCTCATTTTCCTCTGTGCCCATACGCTCTGAACATTATTTTGAAAAAAGATTTTATGGATGAAAATGGCACTTTGCTGTTTTGATTTGTGTTTCTTACATTGCTAGTGAGATTGGATATTTTTTCTAGTATTTTTGGCTATTTGAATATTTTTTACTTAACTTCCTTCTCATAATCTTTGCCTGCTTTCCAGTTTTATAGTTTTGAAATCTAGGTCTTCTGATTCTGAATTCAGTGTGTGTTCCTTGAACTACAAGGCACAGCCCATATGAAAATAAGCCTGTGTCCAGGACAGGTTCTTAAGTTGTCATGTGGTTCTTGCCTTTTAGGCCCCTCCCCCTTAGGGTCCCAGTGCGTTTCCACTTCTAGCTGTGATGACTCCGTGGTGTCTTTATTTCCTTATTACTTACATGTCGCCTCATTCAATTCTTACAAGTGTCTTGAGAGTCAAATGGGACCATGGCGCCTGTGTAACAGAGGACAGTGAGGCTAATGGACTTATCCAAGGCCACCAGTTAATACTGAGTCAGGGTAAATCTTGAAGCAGGATCTCCTAGGAGTCTAGTGAGACACGATTTGATAAGCTAATCACACGGATGCTTAGTGGCTTTTATAATGTGTTATCTTTTTTCAGAGTTATCTGCATTTCAATATAGTGACCTGAAACAGTCACTACTTGGTGTCCTGTCAGCTGGGGGCAGGACTGTTTTAGGGTCTGGAGCCAGCCCACTCTTCAAGTCACACTTGTGGATATCCACTACTTCATCGATGCATGGTCCTGGTACTTCTGTCTCACTGCAGGTTGACTTGAAGCAGCACCTGTGACAATCTCAACATATACAGTATAATGCCCAAAACAGAAAGAAGATGGAGGCAGTTTCCCTCCCTCCCTCCCTCTAATTACCTTTGTTAACCTAAAATTTAAAGACCATTCAACATGAGAAGCAAATGAGAAGCATTTATTTGAAGTAAAAAAAAAAAAGTAGCTATTCAGGAAACACTGTTCTGATTAGGAGAAAAAGGCAGTGGGTATTTCTGGGAAAGGGAAGGGGACAATTGCATCAATAGAAGGAGGCATTTCTACTGGTGCATGTAATATAACATGGTGACGCTCATTCCAACCAGTGTTTTTAATTTTCAGTCCAATGGTCATCAGTCCAGGAGTCATCATATTTGCTTTCTCGCTATCTTTGCAAATAGTTCTTTGAGACATGAGGTTGCTTAGGCCCAGTCCAAAGGTTGTTTTGTCCTGTTTTAACATCCAAAGGTTTGTGGCCTAAGACGTGCAAGGCAGTTCCTCTGGTACGGCAGCTCCAGCTCCATTTTAAAGTAGCTCTATTTACTATTATACAGATATATCTTTTTCACATTTTCTATGTGTAGAAAACTGTTATTTCATTTTCCTCACAAAATTACTCAGAGCCTCTTTTTTTTTTCTCCAGGGTTAATTAATTTCTAAATGCCTCTCGAAATGTTCTCTAAGCACCTGAAGGACCATACCTGGGTCGCTAGGAGGTCACAGGACACCAAGCAGCATGGACGGCCCCTCCCTGCGACTCACCGTCTGATGAAGTCAGGCTTCGGGTTGTCACAGCTTCCCTGCCCGCCCTCCCAGGGATGTTCGGTGCACAGCAAGCCTCGTCAGAGCAGGTAGGGATGTCTCCGAACAGCTCCTCCAGCGCCCTGACCGTGCGGTGACATTTCACATGGTACAAAACCACAGAGAGCAGATGCTGGCCTTCCACTGCCGTCTCTGCCTTAGTTTTCTCTCTGGTAGATTTCGCCATCGTGGCTTTAAACATTTATGAGAGAAGGCTTTATGATTGTTGTGTATGTGATATTTTTTGCAAAATGTTCTTGGCAAAATTTTACGACAGTATTTGGCTGGTGTTTTTTTAAAATAGTGATTGGAGAGAATTATTTCAGTGACCATCATCTTTGCTTATCTCTGTACTGTTTTTTGAAGAATTTCCTAAAGGTCTTTGTTGACACTTTAATTTTTGTAGAGTTAACACACTGGTGCTCGGAGTCTGGGGCTAAAAGTAGACTGATACAGTATGGCAGTGTGAATTTCTATTTTTCTTGCGGAGATGTGAAGATTGACTCACAGTCAACTCTCAGTTGGCTGGTGATGAGCAGAAGGAAGGAAATCACAGGCAGAATCATGCTTTGACTGATTAATACAGCTCCCTTGTTTATCCAGTGGTGGATTAACCGTACCCAAGGTCAGGAAGGACTGGGGATGGTGTCATATCTCCTGGGGGAAATACTCAGAGAGCAGATGACCACTCCTGATTGATGCACCTCCCACTGGTGTGTGTGTGTGTGTGTGTGTGTGTGTGTGTGTGTGTGTGTGTACGGCAACACGAGAGCATACTCTCCATATGGGTTAGGATCAGTCCTAACCTGTCCTGGACCTTTTCATGGTCCCCAGGTTTCCTCTTCATCAAAAGGTGATAATAATCCCTGCCTTATAAACTCACTAGGGCGGAAGTCGAGGTTAAAATGGAAGGACTTTGAGAAGAAAGTGCTCTGCAGATGCAAAGGACGTTGGCTCCCTGTTATCTCTTGGAACACATAGGCTCCCGTGGGGATCCAGGGTGCCCGGCTGGTGGCCCGGCCAGAGCTGGGTAACTAAGACATCAGGATGTGTGGCTAGCTACGTCTTTGAAGAAAACATTTCAGAAGCTAGAATGACAGATGTTCGAGAATCAGGTTCTGAAACAGCCCTTTTCCAGTATGAAAGGAGCTCACGTAATTTGTTTCAGGGAAAGACATGACACAGCCCCAAGGGTCAGCTCTCGGAGTTTCACGTCCGTGCCGTGGGTCGTGGGACACCAGATGAGGAGACAGGGCACCAGCGCCACGTCACCAGCTGTTTTTACTGGAGCCAGAACTATACTTTCCCCTTGTTTTGTCAGAAACAATGTGTTATTTTGGTAACTCCTTATTTTCCACGCTGCAGCTTCCCATATAATTATTGAAAGCAATTAGGTATTCCGTGGTGCATAATTACTCAGCTTTCTGTACCTCTGAAAGATATGAAAATAAATGATCTTGGAAGTTCATGGTGAAAAGCCTCTACCCAAAGCATAAGCCTGGGCTTTCTACCTACCTGACAGTGTGTCTGAATAAGACAAAACAAATTTTAAAAATTTCGGGTTCTTCCTTCATCTGCTGTACACATGAATGAAA
>CM053508.1:129609161-129639568 GCA_028627145.1 Eidolon dupreanum | reverse complement strand
GGCAGAGGCTGGATGCAGGGAAGGCGTGTTCACTTTCTTAGCTCCTTTGAAACAGTCAGATCCCCCTGAGTGGGCTAATCCCTCTGTAGGACACCAAAATGGATGGCTCGCCACCACCCCTACTCAGGGAAGATGCTGAAACAGTGACCTGATTCAGACAGAGCGTCTCTGTCGGTTCAGCAGCGTCCTTGGGTCACCTTGGAAGATTTACAGGATTTTCTGAGAAATCCACAGGGTGCGCCTTGCCTTGAATGCAGCCCGGAAGCCTTCCTTCAGCACAGAGCAGCATCCCTCGGGGGTGGGGCGGGGAGGGACACGTAGGAAGACTGAGGAGGGGAGCGAGGTTTCGCCATGTGGAATAGGTGCTCTTTGTTAGGGGTTAATACAAAAAGTCCATGAATTTAGGGTGTTTGTTTTCTGACAGCACAAAACGTTTGGCCACGTGTCCTCTTGCAAGCCACCCTGTCCACCGTCCTCAGGCTGTGGGACCGCCGTGTCACACGGACTGCCGGGCTGTCAGATGAGTGTGGCTCTGCCCGAGCACACACGGTAAAAACATCGGCTGACGTCGCCGCGTGCCCGTGTGCGGGACGCCGTGCTCGGAGCTGGGCGCGCGTGATCTTGTCGGGTCCTGCAGCAGCCCTCGGAGGCCCCTCGTCGCCATCGCTCGTGGCTGGAGGCGGGCACGTGGCTTCACCTTCACGGCGGGAGGCCTGGCTGCCGACTGCCCTGGGACTTGAACCCCGGTGTGTCGGCCCCTGTGGCGACGCCAGGAGCCCCGAGCACGCGGCGAGCCCAGGGCTCGCCCAGGACGGCTTTTGAAATACATCGAAATGACCTGCGAAGGGCCCCTGGAGGCGGGGCCCGCGCCCTCGCAGAGGGTCGCCGGCAGCTTGGACAAGAGGCGTCGTGAGGTGACGGACGGGACGGGAGAGCCCGGGGAGGAAGGGAGCTCGCGTTGGCCGCTGACCGCGGCCGCGGCGCTGACCCCCGCCCCGGGAGCTGTGGACCGGGACGGGCGGACGAGCTTCGTTTCGCCTGCAGAGTTTTTAAACTTCTGAATTTGTTACCGTCACGTTTGAAAATCAAAGGATTTCAAATACAGTTTGGATCCGTAGCTTCTCCTGAACACGAAGCCAGCCTTCCTGCATGGCGCGTGGCGGCCACAGCTCAGCAGCGGCCGAGGTTTCTCGCTGGCGGAGGCCGGCGCCTTTCTCTGAGTAGACGGCGGGTTTTCTCTGTGTGTGGCCGGCGCTGTTGGTGCCCAGCCCCGCTCCCCTGGGCCTGTCCGGCCTCTGCACCCCAGCCAGGTGGCTTCCCACAGCCCCGACCTGCCCTTTCCCCTGGGCTCCCTCTGGGGGCCTGAGCATTCTCGGCCACCCGAGGGTCTGTCCCCAGGGGACTCGCAGGAAGGATGGGTGGGAGCTAGCAGACAGATATCTGGGCTGAGGCACAGTCTGAGTGGTCCCCGAGGTCCTCGGTGCCAGGGACCCCGGTTGCCGCCCGTGGGACCTGCTCAGATGCGGGACCTGCTCAGATGCGTGCCCTGCCACAGCTCCCCACCCTGTCCTCCTGGTTTTCCTGGGGTCACCGTCCGGAAAAGCGACTGCACTCACGCCGTCGTCTCGGGATTTGCTTCGGGAGGACCCAGCCTTAGTGTGCCCGGCTCCGTCCCCGAAGGAGAGGTGGGGGGCCCGTGGCGGACCCTGACTGGCCGCTGTTTCCTGTTCCAGCGTCTGTAGCACGTCTCTGGTGACGAGCCAGGCTCCCCGTGCAGGAGTACCTCGGGCACCCCTGAGCGGCACGGGGCCTTGTGCTGTGAGATGCTCCTCACAGTGCTCAGGAGGCCATCGCATCTGGACCGTGTCCCTTGACTGCCCTCCAGGCTTCCCAGTGCGGGTGCCGAGGAGGAAGGCGACCTGCCGAGCACACTCGTGCCCTGCGTAAACGACAGCGGCTGGGATGGGTCTGCCCTTTGCCCAGGGTCCCCTGCTCCCATCAAAGAGCCACCTCTTTATTCTGAGGAACCGTTTCTCACTTGGCCTCGTCCTCTGAGGCCTGGGGGTGGGGCGCGAACCCAGGCTCAGCGACCCCTGAAGGGCCTTCCCCAGCACTGTGGGGCGGCTGGCACACAGCTTCTGGTGGGACCCCTGTGCCCGCCTCGGCCACGCCCCTTCCAGCTGTGAGGTGGGTGAGGCCTGGTCACCTTCCTGAGCCCTCACGCCTTATCTCTTTCATGGGCTCGTTGTGAGAATTTAATTTGATATAATAACACATACTTAGCATAGTTCTGGGCTCATTGCAAATGATAACTATTAATACTTGAATTATTAAGGTTCTAGTTGGTTGAAGAAAAATAACGTGAGTACAGACACAGAAGCTGAGCTAGAGTCTCTGAGCTGCTCTCTGGGTGCTCCTGTCCCCTCCCCCCTTCGTGTGCGTGTGTGCGTGCGTGTGTGTGTGTGTGTGTGTGTGAGAGAGAGAGAGAGAGAGAGAGAGAGAGAGAGAGAGAGAGAGAGAGCGATCGCGGGATCACAACCCACTGAACATGCTTCCCGAAGCTCAGCTCAGCAAGCTCCCTCTGGGAACTTGTGTGTGACCAACCAGGAATTGAGGCATCAAATAATATTTAATTTCACTTCTCCCTAAATATTACTGAATTTCATTCCCAGTAAACTTTTGCTTTAACTTGCTCTTTTTGAAGCACTTCAAATGGAAAAAGAAATCGCTTAGATACAAGTCAGAGGACCTCATCTAACAAGGACTGTCTTCAGCTAAATGCGAGGGACTGGGTGATCTTTTTTTTCATAGATGTTATTTAGCATAATGGTTATTCTACGTGTCCTTTTTTATTGTAGGGACTGCTTTTCCATCTCCCTCGGGAGCGTTTTTAGCTCCGCAGAGCATGAATTTTTTCACTTATCTTGTGATTATTGGGTATAACAATCCCCTTCAGTAAGACTCCGCCTTTAACGGTCTCGTCAGCGAGCAGCTTCCTGCAAATATTGCACGAGCTCATTCGAGGAAAACTGCTCTCCTCTGGGCCCTGTGTCACCCCACTGTGACGGCCACACCTGCCCGGTCCCAGCGCGTGGGGCTGCTGAGCTGCCGACAAGAGTTCCAGTCTCGATCCCCTCTCTTTGGGCTCCAGGTTTTGTTTTAACGGTGTTTCTACAAGGCCCTGGAGCCGGTCTCTGACGTTGAACTTGAACTTGTGACCCGGAACCAGTTATGCTCTTGGTCTGCGAAATGAAGGCACTGTTGGGGTCAACTTCGCAGGGCCGTGCTGTGGACTGAATGAATTCACAGGTGTAACGTACTCTGAAGAGGGCCCATCACGTAGGAGGTGCTGCATACGGCAGCTCATCGTCACCACCACTCAACTCAGGTGCTTCCGTGCTTTCAACGTAGACAGGCCGCCGAGGCAGTGATCCTGGGGCGGAAGCCTCTGCCTTGGCCCACGGCGTGGCAGGCAGAGTCTGGCTGCCTTGGTGTGTCCACCTGTAGAAGGAGGTTTGTCGGAGCGTTGTGAGTCATGGGCGCAAGGTGACGGTCACAGGGCCTCACACCCAGCCAGCATTCAGGAAATGCTAATTCTGTCTTAATAGAGCCCATGCTCCCCTCTTACTTCCTTAAGGAGTTTGACCGTGCAAAGCGAAACCGAGTAGTTCATTTCCTCCTTCCTTAAACATCAGAGCCTTCTCTGAGCAGGTGCTGATCCAGCCTCAGGAAGAAATGAGGTACTGGTGACCGCAGGCAAGTGACAAGGCTCCTGCCCCACCTGTTACAGTGAGAGGTGACTTAACAATGAACAGCAGATGCTGATGTCACCCGATAACAAATGCTGCGGGGGGAAGTAAATAAGTGGAAGCGGGTAGAGAGTAAAGGAGGTCAGGCGGGAGAGGGGACGTTGCAGTAGTCGGGGCGACCTGGGAGGGCCTGTCGGGGTGACGATTGAGCGGGGGCCTCGGGGGAAGGAAGTCCAGCTTCCTGTTTGGTTCAGAATCATCAACTGCAGTCTCTAAACTGCCGATACGGCCCACGCTCTAACTGAGTTATTGCACACGGCTGGTCGCGAGGTTAAAGTCAGTGGAGTGATTTGTTACCATCCTCTTGAAGAACAATCCGTGGGCAAAATATTATTAGATTTCTTTCTTTTTTTTTCTTCTTCTAAAAAGCTGGGAGTGAAGTTATTTAATTAAGACCGTGTCAAAGCATGGCTCTGTTTTTCCCTTTGGCCCTTTTCTTTTCATTTCAAATATAAAAGGTTTCCTCTGGGAAAAGTGCACAGAAACGGGTTTGTCTCCTTTATTGGCAGAGTACAAGTTTTATTTAATCAACCTATTCCCAATTCATGCTGTAAACTAGGTACCAGGGCTCTTTGATCCTGGAAAACTAATCGAATATAATGCATGTGGGGGAGAGGGGTGTAGCTGAACCTCATTTTATGCCAAAATCTCAGAAAGAGGCCACAGTCCGGGCAGAGGCTTGGGATATAACTCTTCATCTATTTGTTCGACCCATTCATTCACCCCCATATTAACTGAGATTCACATTTGTGCAGAACGATCATGCTAGGATCTGAGTGTACAGTTAAAGAAAAGACAAAATTGTAATTCCTCTCGCTGAAAGTCCTTGGGCGGTGGAAAACTACCCATAAAGGAGAAGTGACTTAGTGCCATCCAGGATCATTACTCCCTAGAAACGGCCCTGGCTCCCTACGCCTCCGGACCTAACCTGCCCTTTAAACTCTCGCTTGGATCTGGCCTCTCCCAGGGGCCTTTCCCGAGTGCACCGTCCTTACCTGGAGTTCCTGTTTTTGTTTTTTCCACCCGAGGTTTCTGTGAACGATCTGTGTGTCACCTGCTTTTATGTTTAATTATGTATTGTCTTCCCTCTGAAATGAAACTGTTTTTAGGGCTTGGACCGTAGATCTTCTAATTCTTTGTCTCTAAACAGCTATCACCTGTGTATCTTGCACAGAGCAGGCACTTATTTAAATGGAAATAAGCAAACCGATGTTCCTCAAATGATCTAATTTGATTATTAGAGTCTGCTTACGTCTACCTTTCATCCACCCACCATGTACATATCCATCTATTCACCATCTCTCCATCCATCACACATTCATCTTTCCATCCACCATCCATCTAACCATCCGTCCATCCATCCATCCATCCATCCACCATTCATTTATCAATTCACTACCTTTCCAGTCACAATCCATCCATCTACCCATCTACGATTCGTCCGTTCATTCATTCCCCAGGGAAAGTTTATTAAAATTAGTTCGATTATGGCAAAATGTATAGTTTAAAAATTCTTCCATCTTATGACTAATATTGCTCTGTGTAGCATCAGAAATGCCGAGAGGGAGCCAACACGGACGTGGGGTCCAGAACGGCAGCCAGCGCAGGCGACTGTCCTGGGTGACGGCCATGGCTCCTTTCGGCCCGGCAGCTCTCGTGGTGCTAGAGGTCCAGGAAGCCATAAGTCGCCAGGCGACAGATGTAGTGCAGCGTTTTGGACTGAAAATTACTCGTCTCTGCTTTCTAATGGTTTAGTAGTCAGTGCGTATCTATAATTTAAGCCGTTCAACTTGCTTCCATATGTTTTGTTTTAGAAGCAAACAATTTACGCCGATATAACTGTTATATTAAAAATGGTACTAATTTGAGCTTTCTGAGGGTGCCAATGTGCAGCTCATAAACGTTCTGTTATCGTTAGTCGCACACAGGAGAACATGACACAAAGTAGGCATTTTGTCACTTGGAAACAAAAACGGTTTGAAAGAACAAAAGATCGCACATCAGTTCCCTAGGAGAAAAATGCCAGCCTGGTGGAGTATGTCCTATAAAATATCAGTGACCAAAAAAAAAAAAAAAAAAAAAAAGGTGGGAGAGAAGGAGACAGAGGCAGAGGAGATGGGAAAAGGAGAGAAAGGCAAGGAGAGAGTAAAGGACAAGTTTTTCGGAATGGCTCAGGAAACGGAAGGGAAAGACTGGGAGAAGGAGCAGGTGCACCTTGACCTCATGGAGGGGCACGGGGCTGCTGGCGGAAGGGAGAGACCTGCCGCGTCCGGTCTGCTCACCTCGGCAGGCTCTGCAGGTCCCACCTGGGCCACGTGGGCCGTGGGCTCGCGGTGCCTCTCCCATGAAACCGCCTAATCCTCTCTTCCCCTCTCCGCGACCCTCGCCTCTCAGCCGGGCTTTCAGCCAATCCTCTGCGGGCTCCCAGGATCCGAGCCCAGCAGCGTCCAAACACAATTAATTGACTTAATGCCCTCGTTCACTGCCAAGCAGGTCTGGATGACGAAGGAGCCATGGGAAAGGCAATGTGACAATTAAGTGCACGGAAAACAGGGCGTTTGGCAGCTCCTAGTGGAAGCTGTTGGCTCCAGCGGAATCAACAATCACTGCAGACCTCCCTTCGAAAATAACACGAGAAAACGGTTCATTTGTTATTTGGGAAGAAATTTGTTCTTCGTATACTCGTTTGGGAGGAAAAAGAAGATATTGGTGGAATGAGACCACAAGCCAAAAAAAAAATCTGTTTTATTCTTGAAGAATCTGATTACCAGTCTTTGCAATATTTAAGGAAAATCTTTCAGGAGACGCTGGTAATTTACTGAGGGGAGTATGTCTGAGTTTGAGAGGTGTTTGTGCAGCTTTTCTAAGAGAGAAAAGAAACAGGGAGGACGGTGTGTTAATCCAAGGAGTAGAAATGCAGAGGAATCAGAGTATCTGGAAAAAGAAGAGAATGTTTTTGGCTTCTTGGTGTGTTGTTGAGTAATTATTTTGAACTATTTTAAATGATTGCTGAATTTCCTTTTTTCTACAGGAGCTTGAGAAAAACGTGTAAAAATAATACCCTTGCTCCCCAATTTTTATTTATTTATATACTTAGCTAGGTATAACTGTGTTTAGAGAAAACCCAGGATTCTCTTCAAAATCCCAGCCAGCAGCTGGAAGCCTCTGAAATGGCCCCATGGGAAAGAAAACAGCTTGGGTGATGGCCAGCCCCGGGACAGGGTCTGCCTTCTCTCTTCCTGTTGGCATTTCATTCTCCTCCCAGAAAAAAAATTTGCTGGGGCAAAGCTACTCAGCCCTTCCTTTCTTGTTCTTGTGGAAATATCAGCTGATCCCCTCAAAATTCTCTTTCTCCGCAGCCAAATGGGTAGAAAATTATGAAAAGTAGAATCGAATGAGATGGGAATCTCAGCTCTGATGTGCTGTGTGTCCTTGGATAATAGTTAAGCTCTCTGTGCTATGGTTTCCTCGACTACAAAATGCAGATGATAACTGTCACCCTTCAAGGGGCTCGTCGAATGTTCACAAAAACCAGCTGTTCACCACACACACACACACACACACACACACAAACAGTACCTGCTGCCCAGCTAACATCCGATGAATCCTATGAGTTATTGGCTCCCCCCACCCCAGGCAGTAGCTCTATTGGGGTACTGATTTTGTACTGTTAAAAAAAAAACTGAGTGAGTCTGGAGATCTAATTGGCTTTATTCAGCGGTTCCTGAATTGGGCAGCGTCCCATCTGCAGCTGGGAGTTGTTGGGAGGAGCTGGGAGGAGGACCGGTGAGGAGCTATGCAAAGGGGAAGGCTCTACAGGACGGGGGGCAGGGAATCAGGAACTTTCTAACAGAGAGCGGGTGGTTTTGGCCACAGTCGCCTTGCTCTGGGGGGAGAGCTGGGGTCTGTCGTCACTGGTGCTGGCCCCTCAGTCCCAGACTGACTGGGTGAAGGTCCCATTCCGGCGAGGTCACTGTGCAGTCTCGTTTGCTGGCATGGGGCTTGGTGCCCGTGGCTCCATTTCGGGCCCGTGGTCTCTTCTTTCCTTTAATGGGCTAAACTCTGTAAATCTCCTATTTCCGAAGTTTTCTTTATAATTCACCTCACATTTTTTTTTGCAGTCATTGCTTAAATGTGAGTTAGTTTATTCTCCATGATCTTTTCGATGTAATGCTTATCAATAGTCCCTGACAAAATCAAACTAAAAAAAAAAAATCTCCATCATGCTCAGCTGCCTCACGTTGGCTTTACTCGCAAGAGTCATTTGGACCGTCCTCCCCGGCCCCTGGCACGGTGGGCACAGCCGTGCCTCATCCGGCGAGACTGACGTCTTTGCATCCTCTCTATCGGTGCTTCCAATCTTGTCTTTTCCATGAATGCCTACCCCGAGCCAGTGATGAGATATTGATTCTTTTTCTTGTCGTTTAACATTCTCATGGAGACCCTGGCAGACCAATTTACAAATGATTGCAGAAGTGCCTTGGCAAATTGAGAGCGTTTTTGACTGAGAAAAAAAAATACACACTATGAAAATTTCACACCTCTCGACTGGGTTCCCGTCACGCTGCACAAGCCTTTCTCCCAACGAGCATTTTCAGGCGCCAGTAAAAGTGCCGCTGGCCGCCCTTGGTCCTGGGATCGCACAGCCCCCTGCCGCAGGCAGGTGTCTCCTGTCGATCCTTTGGTGCCCAGGCGTCCTCATCACGGTTCCTTTCTCAGGTAGCCTTTGCCTCAGCAGCCGACCCGTTCCCAGAGCTTCGTCGTGGGTTAATCCGCAGGTCCCCGGCGCTGGGCGACACCAGTTTCCCGGGACACCTGTCAGGCCTCGCAGTCCGTGGCGCTCCCCAGGGCGGAAGCCGCGAGCCGCGGAGCGGAGCCGCAGGCGGGCCGCGTGTTTCCTGGGCCGCGGGGCCCAGCCGCGAGCTGACCGCTCGGGGTCCGTTTGCCTTACGCCGCCCGTCTCCCGGGTGCCGTTTGCAGGCATGCAGACATTGGGTCGGGGTGATTTTCCGTCCTGTGGTGACAGCTTCGCTAAGGAGGATGCTAAGCAACGGAGAACAGCGCTGTCTAACCCTGTTCTCACCTCGCCCGGGAGCCCCGGGGTGTGAGCGGCTGCGCGGGGTTCTGGGAGCCTCGCGTGGAGCCCCTCTCCCCAGGGCGGTGGCCTCAGCAGCTTCCTCTGCAGACCCCTCCCCACGACCTCTCCTCGCAGCCTGGCGGGCCCACTGTGTGCAGCCCCCCGGGGAGACTTCAGGGTTTCCTGAGCTTGTTTTTGTTGGTTTGCTCAACACGCAGTGTGTCAACAGTCGGGGTGGGGGGGCACAGGACATGGGGGATCAGACTCTAGAAGTCCCCACCTCCCCCACGCTCTCCCGCACCCCAGCCACACCCGCACCCCGGCCACACCCTCACTCCACAGGGCCTCCGCGCCCCATGATCCCGCCCTGCGCTTTTCCGAGCCCAGAGAAAGCTCCCAGCCGTGACAGTACCCCTTCCTCCTCTTCGTCTTCTCGAAGCCCGCCCAGGCTCCGTCTGTCAATCACCAGGGACCCCTCTGTGCCGCCACCCCCTTGGGGGAACATTTAGACCGTCCGGTTTCTTCGCTTCAGCGCCGTCCACATTCGCCACTTCCTGTGGGGTTAAGGGCGCGTGTGACCTCAGCCCCGGGCTGAGCCCACTGGACCCGGCGCAGCAGGGCGGGCCCCCGGCCCGGGGCTCCGATTCCCTGCCGAGCTCCAAGGCCCGAACGACCCCGGGGGGCTCGCGTGGGGTGTCAGCGAGAGCGTTTGAGGCAGAGGTGGGTCTGCAACGCGTTCTCAGCCAAAACTGGTCTCTTCTCTTCCTCTCCTGGGAGAAGGAGGGATAAGCAGCCTCGCCCCGGTGGGATGGGGGCGCGGCGGGAAAGGGCCCCCCCCAGGCAGCTAACTCGTCTGGACGTGATGCGCGTGGGTGACCAGCCACTGGGGTGAACGCAGACCTCGGCTCCGTCTCAGTGGCTGTCGCTTCCGGTAGCCCCGGGACCAAACGGCAGGCGGCTCGCGCCCAGCAGAGCCGCTGTGCGCGTGCGTAGAGCCGCTGTGCGCGTGCGTAGAGCCACTGTGCGCGTGCGTAGAGCCGCTGTGCGCGTGCGTAGAGCTGCTGTGCGCGTGCGCAGAGCCGTGGACGCGGAAGGCGGCATTTCAAAGCGCCTGGGAGGTCGCCGTGGAAGCAGGGAAAAGAAATGACGTTTCTGCACGGAAGAGCGGTGCCCGCGAGAGGGCACAGGTCAAAACCCCTGACTCTCTTTCTCAGCCTCTCTCTGGGTTTATTTTCCACGTCTGTCCTCGTCGCCCCGAGCACCCGGGCGGGCGTCCCGGCTCCCGCAGCGTCTGAGCCTTCTGGGTTGTTTAGGAGACCCCCCCCCGCCACCCGAGCCCGGGCCCTGGAATCACTGGGGCATGGGCGCTGGCCCCCGATGGCACGGGGAGGCGCGGAGGGCCTCGGGCTCGAGCCGGCGGCGGCCCTGGGCTGGCGCGGCCCCGCTGCCTTCACACGCAGCGCCAGCTCGGTCGCGACACGTGGCCTCCCAGCCCCAGGGCCACTTCGCTCCTAAGGTCGTGTGGAGGATTAAATGGGACACGACCATTTAAAAACCCATCGGGTCGTGGCCCGCCCTCTCTCAAAACCCGCTGAAGGTGGTCGCGACGTTTGGAATAGAGTTCGACGTCCTGGACACGGTGACGCGCGGTGGCCCTTGTCCCCCTCTCCTGACGCGTGTCGCCTTGCTCCTCGGCTCCCACGACGCTGGCCTCCGCCCTGCGTGTCCAGCAGCTCCAGCGCGTCCCACCTCGGGGCCTCCGAGCTGGCTGCTTCCTCGTACGGGGACTCGCTCCCTGTCAGCGGTCCCGGGCCTTCAGTCCGGGTCCCGGGGCTGCCCGGCCTGGCCCTCGGTCTCCTTCTCTTCGGAGCCACAGCCCCACGGGACGGCACGCGACCTCGTGGCTCACGGCCCCGCCCCGCTCGCCGCAGCGGAAGCGCGTGCGGCAGGGACCAGGGACCCCCACACTCGCCGCCGCCTCCCCGGCTCCTGGAGCTGCGGCCGGTCCCCGCGTCTGTGCCGCGTGGGCGCACGACGAGAGCCGTCGCGCCCAGAGCCTGGCGGAGCGGACGGGACGGGACGGGACGGGACGGGCTCCGGAAACGCCGCTGCCGCCCTCCGCCTTTCCCACCCTCCGCCTGCGACTTCACGGCTGCAGACGAGACTGCGGGACACGGACGGTTTTTTTTTTTTTTTTTTTTTGGATTTAGTTAAGCCACTTGGATCTTTTTACATCCCCGTGACTACACACCACAGACTCTAACAGAAAGAGAATTCTCGTCTTAGGTTTTAATCAATTTGTTCCACGTAAAGTATGTCTGGGGTGATAAGAGCAAGTGTTAGAAAAAAAATAAAGCGCTTTAACACTCGATGGCATTTGCTTGCTGGTGCTCATCCTCCCCGGGACCGCTCGCCCTGGCGGGAAGGTGGGCCGGGCGGCCGCCGCCCCGCGCCGCAGGAGGGAACGTGGCAGTGAACGGTTCCCTCTAACGAACCCCGCGCGAACCGTGCTGCGGAGCCGTGCGCCAGTGGAAACTGTTTCCGCCGGCCGCGGTACAAATGAGTCGTGTTTCTCTGCTGGGTGGGGAGCGTCCCACGTGGACCCACGCTCTGTCCCGCGCCCTGATCCACGTGGGTTGATGGGGCATGGATTCTGTGGCCTGGGTGCAGAATGGGCAGGTGGCGACGAAACACACTGGCAGGTGCCAGGAGAGGCCAGAACGGGGCCTGGGCCCGGTGGCGGGGGGACGATGGGGAGACTTGCCCGGGAACGGGCGAGCGAGCTTGGATTTCAGGCGCTAACAAGGCGAAGGTGGCCCGTGGAGGGGCGCGGAGTGAAGCATTCTGGGCAGGGCAAGGGCACCTGGGCAACTGGATCCTGGGTCGTGCACTGTCTGCCACTGTGGAGACTCAGCCCCTCTCTGTGCCTCAGTTTCTCCAAATGGAACGCGAGGGCACGGGTTCCAGGGTTTCTTAAGCTCTAGGCAGAAAGAACTCCGATGCTCCCGTGGCGCCCTTCCCTTCCCTGCCCCCCTCTGCATGCCCCACACCCCCTCTGCACGCTCCCCCCACTAAGCTCATGCCCTTTCCCTGTCTTTGACTTTTTCCCATTTTTTTCTTTGTCAAGTTGCCAAGAGCAACAGAGAATATTATTTAACGTCTGAGAATGCTCGTGGCAGAAGGAAGGACAGATTGCTGCTCTAGCATTAATTTTCAAATTTAATAGGGAGAATAAAAATTTTAGAGGCAGAATAGTAAGTGGGAACACTAAATCCCATGGTGGTAGGAGAAAAATTGACTTCTGTAGTAGCAGCATTCGGGTAAAGAGGACATTTTTATGGGACGAGTAGTCGGTCTGTGATTGACATTGACCGCTAACGCGAGTTGGGCTCTTCCCATGTTCCCGTGTCGTCCCGCAGAATTCTCACAGCAGGTGGATGTCAGTTACTACCTGCAGTTTACAGGTGGGAAAAGTGAGTCTCCAAGAGGACACTTAGCCAGCAAGCGGCAGCACCGGGCTTGGCTCTCAGATCCCAGCGTCCACGCATCCCCGCCCCACGCTGGCTGCGCTGCCTGCGCTGCCTGCCGCGGGCTGGTCATGTGACCCTGGCTCGGTGACCTTGTCTTTGGGCCTCAGTTTCCCCAGCCGATCTCCATAGAGTCTTCGCCTGCTCTGACTTTCTGATTTGGTCTCAAGCCCCTGTTCTTTCCCTGTGTCTCGAGTCGTCAGGAGGTAGGAGAGGGATGAGCAGCAGAGACGGACCGGCTCTGTGGGGGAGGCTCTGAGCTGCTCGGTGCCCGGGACTGTGTTTACGTCAAGGGCAGCGTGCAGGGCGCGTTGAGTTCCGGCATGCGGGGGCGGGAGGGAGGAGAGTCAACTTAGCGCATCCGACGATTGCTAGGGCCACAAAGAGAGCAATGAAAATCAGAGTGTGCAGTGGGGAAAAGAGACCCCCCCCCACCACCCCATTCCACCTGGACCACGTTTGTACCCAGGGTGTTGTTTTGGCAAGAGGAGAGCCCGGGTTAAATATGAAATGAGAAAATATTATAATGGGCTCATTCTTCATGTGCATCTCCGGGGGCACAGCCGGCCCTAATTCAGTTCTCTTCCTTCACCTAGGTCAGCTGATGTCCGGTTCTAGGAGAGTTTATCTCATAGCTGACAGTAAGCCTTCCTAAGGTTTGCCAAAGGGTGGCCTCGTGAGAACTCGCTTTCCTTGACAGCGTAAGAGCTGGGGGAGGTGGACGGAACGAGAGACCCTTAAGCATCTCTAGGCCATAAGAGCAAGACACACAGGTAGCCCGTCTCCCTCCTTGACACGGGTCCTCCCCCTTGAAAAGGGCCGTGTGCTTGGAAGGCATGTGGTGGTCCAGTCAAGGGTGATGTCGTGTCTGTGGCTGGCTCTTTGGAGGGAGGAGAAATAAGCTCCATTACCCTCAGGTCCTCAAAGTTAGAGAGACGGCGTGAAGGATGTAATGGGAGGTGTCAGACTCTGCCTGGACCAGCAAAGGGGTAGGAAACGTCACTCAGAGATCCGACTTGGGAGCATGTGAGGTTCAGCTCAAGTCACAGCCCGAGTGTAGCCACATTCCTGAAAGCGTGAGATGCGGGCATCGCACATAACACGCGAAGATGTGAGTGCCCGTCTCGCTTATTCCCCGTCCGTATTTCAAGTGCATCCATCACCCCCCTATTTCATAGAGCTCCAGGTAGAGCACACGCCCAGCGATTAATGCTTCTCCAGACGTAATGTTACTGAATTAGCAGCCATATTTTGTTTTGCATTTCCTACAGAAATGCTTGAAAAATATCCCCGAAGACATAGTTAACTGACATTTTAAAACACAGACGACATGCCGAATGGGAGAGCAGGATGTTCGGAGCTCTGTGACGAATACACACACTTTAAAGGCCTAAATGTACACACTCATTTCAAGTACATTTTATGAAATAATTTGCTCTCAGTCTGTTTTGAATACTCGTACAAAAATAGTTCACAAGCATAATAAATCTTGAGCACCCCCTCTTCTTGCAAGCTGTTCCTGAAAGTCTCAATTTGAAGATCGTGCTTAATGGGCTTGTCTGTCAATTTCAATCATTATCATCTGGGGGCAGATGGCTCTCGGCGCGTTTCCCACACAGAAACCCCCCTGCCTCTGCTTCCGGGCTAGCCTCCCGACAGCTCACATTGTGAGGGGCCGCCTTCCTTTCGGAGAACTGTTTTCCTCAAACGCCAGACTATGGATCATTACAAACTATTATATTCAGACGAGTTTTCACCTCCTATAATTTGTTCACCTCACCAGTGGCGCCCTCTTGGGGTTTGTTATGTAGACACTCAATTCGAGAGGGGTGTGTGCGGGGCTCCCACCAAAGCCGCAGCCACAGGGCAGCTGGACACCTCTTGGGAACAAGCAAGGCAAGGGCACAGGGCCTTAGTTTGAGAAGCTACACCAGTCTCTTCTTGCTGTTGGGGTATTGGAGTCTCTGTGGGAAGGTGGTGTCCCCAGTGGGTCGAAGTTGGGTATATGCCCCCGGCTCACGTAGATTGGGCTTTTCTCCCAGAACTCTGCTTATTCTGTTATTTTTATTCTCATCCAGCATGCCTCCAGGGTGAGTGGATTAGAAGCGGCATAAAGGGCTGGGGTCAGAATCCTCGCTTGTCGAGGGCCCTAGGTGATTGTGAAAATCGTGCCTACCGTTATAATATGTCCTGAGCATCTCTTGTTACAGCCGTGACCATATGTGTCACATGAACACATCTAAGTGTATAATGTTATTCATGAATCTTATGTCACATTGTAACATAGTAGCAAAAACAAAGGTTTCAGAATGACAGGACTTGGGTTTGAATTTTAAGTTCTCTCCGTGGGAAGGAGTTTAGAGTTAAGGCAAAGAAGGTGGCCTTGGGATCTCTGCGGCTGGTTTGAAACCCAGCTCCTCGGCTACTCGCTTTGTGCCTTTGCTCGTGAACTTGACCTCTGTACATCTGGGAAAGGAGGAGGGCGGGGATAAGGTTCTTGTGAGAATCGAATGCGGTAAGGAATGGAACGTGCAGAGACACCTGAGGTAGCGGTTACATACCTGATGTTTCATAGTCGTTCGAGAAACGTCTGGCGAGGCGATGAACGTGAACTTGCAGATAAGCAGCATGAACTCCGGGCAACCGGCCGGCCCGCTCAGCCTTGGGTGTCCTGTTATAAAAATGAGGGTGATGAGGTACCCGCCCCACAGGGCTGTCGTGACGAGGCATCGCCAACGCCACGCTTAGCGTGCAGTGATCATCGTCACAGTTGGGAGTAACCCTAAGTCACACCCTCCTGACGATGCGCGTCTGCCCAGAGCCCACCCTGTGCAGTTTTCCCTGGGGGCCGGCAGCCACCTGCAGCCAGGGCAGGCAGCCGTGGGGGCCCCCGGGGCCCGGCCCATGCGGAACCACGATTGCTAAATAGCTCTGGGGTTGCGGAGGAGAGCAGCATTCGACTCGCGAGCGTTTGAGCCGCCTCTGCTTGCTTGCTGCGTGTGGCCATCCGCAGGGGCCACATTGGAGCGGGGGTGCCACACGACACGCCGCCCATGCGTCTTCATTAGTGACCAGAGAGGTGGTGGAAGCGGCTAAATTGGATCACTTAATGTCATTGCTTTTACCTCCGGAACAAAAAGAGATAGAGGTTATTTTTCCCGCATTACAGTTAATAAGGCTCGAAAGGCTAAATTTTCATTAGGAAGGCAGAAGCGTTTATAAATTCTGTCTCCATGAGGGAGGGCGGGGGCCGGAGCAACCCCAGTCGCCGGCACCCAGGGCGAGAGCCTCGTGGTCCGTGTGGACCCGCGTCTCGGCTCTTTGCTGCTGAGTCTCTGCGAGCTGAGATTGCACAGCCCAAAGGGGGTTTCTCTGAGATGCCAATCCGTATTCCTCTCCTCGGAAACGGAGTTGAGAGCTCACTTCCTCCAGGAAGCCCTCTCTGCTTATCCACCATCCACCGCAGCCTGGTCATGCCCTGTGCATCCCCATGCGAGCTACTGTTAGTTAGACTCAGTGTCAGGTGTTCCCCCCAAAACGGAGCCTGAGACAAGGGTTTGGGAGTGGGTGCTTCGCTTGGGCGGTGATCTCAGGGAGCAGAGGGAGGATAACGGTGGGGGGGGGAGAGCGGGAGCCAGCGTGAGCGTGTTCCCGAGGTCACTGCCGTGTGCACCAGGGCTGGATTCCACCCGATGACCCGCTTTCTCCCTCCCACGGCACCCAGTGCTGCTCACACCTGCTGTCCCCGTGCGAGGGCGCTGGCCGGTGCACGGCTTGGCATGGAGGACAGGTGCTGGCTGGCGTGTGGCCCGGCACGGAGGACAGGTGCTGGCCGGAGGCAGCTGTGATGTTTCGTGCTGACTTGGTTGCTGCTCCCCACCCCCCGCCCTGGAAGCGGACGTGGCCACTGGGGACAGGTTTTCTGGATCCGGGCAGCCAGACCCTGTCTGCTAGCGGGGTGCGGGTGGGCCTGTCCTGGGGAATGTGACGTGCCAGCCATTCGGTGGGTGAGGAGAGACCCGGTCAGAGGCAGGAGGGACCAACACTGGGCCATTTTCCTGTCTATAAACATAAACTCCAACTACGGCAGCAGTTTGATTGGAGCCAGCGTTCTGACCTCGCGTGGCCTCTTTCATCCGCGTCTGGGGAGGAAGGTGTTCATTTTCCCTCCGCACTGAGAAGTTCCCTTGACCAGCAAGGACACTGGGTCAGCTCGCCTTGTAAAGGTGGCAGCTCCAATTTAGAAGATTTAAGTTCAGGAAAGCGTGCTCTCTCCTGAGCCGGTGAGCAGAGTCGTAAAAAACTCGCTCAGCAGCCCCGCAAGCCGTGGTTTCTGCGGTTCCTTCTGGAAGCTTCGGGCAGGTGAAATAAAGGCAGGACCCTCCATGGACTGCCGGGCCGTGGGCCTTGGGTGGCGGGCAGCCTGCTCGGTGGTTCCTAGGGGGCCAGCACCTGGTCAGAGCAGTGTCTTGCTCAGGGCACCAGACAGGAAGCCACTGCAGAGATCCAGAAAGCTCGCCTGTCGAGTCTGCCACGTCCCGGCTGCTGCAGGCTGCCCTCAGAGGTCAGCGGGGGGGACCGAGGGTGATCAGCTGCCCTGGTGGGGGGTCCCAGCCTCATCTTACGTGCCGCTTTACAGAACGCCGGTGGCAGGCTTCCTTGACTCGTGCTGAAAGCTTCGGAACAAGAGGAAAAGGAAGACCGACCTCAATGAGTGTGGCCAGCCCAGGAGGGACAGTCCCGTGGGTGGGTGACCGACAGAGGGATGCTGGTCCCTAGTGTTCGGTGCCGGGCGCTGTGGTTTTAGTTGTGGGTCCATTTCCTACATCTGGGGTGCAGAGTGCAGTCGTGAGATGGGGTCACATTCCGGAGACCTGAGTGCATCCCTGGGGAGTGGTTGCCGTGGCCGCAACAGCCGACGTGTACAATCTTCACACCGGTCTCCACTCTCTCTGAGGCTTGGAGTTTTCTCGAGAGACTTTCTGTGCTCACTACAGTCATTCTGGGGAACAAAATACATGGGTGTGTGTTTAGTATGGGGGGGGTGGGTGGGGAGGGTGGGAAAACTCATGCTCAGGTGAATGGTGACCTGACCAAGGTCAAGGGCAACGACACCTACCCCGTCTTCCCAAAAACCTGAGTCAAGAGTTGGTCCCCGTCCTCTGAAGAATCTGCCCTTCAAGTCAGTTAGACCTATTTTGGGGGACTAGAAGGGCCTAGATAATTTCTTATCATGTGAGAAAAATTATCATTTGATGAAGGCATTTCACACGCCCGGTAGCATCACTTCGTCTGTAGAAATGGTTTGAGGTCTGAGGGGAAAATCTGGCCCAGAAGAGAGGTTCCGAGCTGTCGAAAGGGCAACGCGAACGAAACTTAATTAGGACCACGGGCTAATGGAACCGAGAGGGAGGCAGGATGGGTTCGTTACATTGATAATGACCCGGCGCTCGGGGGAGGGGATGCAGCTAGAAAGGGACCCGGATGCACGATGCTTCGTTTCTTCTGGCTAAAGTGTGGCGTGCTGCAAAGCAACCGGCTCATCCACCCCGCCGTCTGCTTTTGTCTAAATAAATTCAGCTTTTTCACCAACGCGATGAATTTTCAGCTTGTAGTTCGCTGTCTGTGGTGTGTGCGGGGCTGGCACAGACCCGAGACGCTCCCGGGAAGCCCGTTGGCTGCACGCCCCGGGCTCGGGGCGTCCGTGAGAAGGTGGGGGGCTCCGCCACGGCAGCCCGGGGAGGGGGTGTGGGGGGAGCTGGAGTCGCCGGATGGGTCTCTTCTCTGCAGACTCCGGGAGTGGGGTGAAAAGCCGCTCTGCCGCTCACTGGCCTCCACGGCGCCATCATCGTGTTGTCTCCTCCACCGGGGGCTCCGTCCCTCCCCAGCTCCGTCCCTCCCCAGCTTCGTCCCTCCCGGGCTCAGTCCCACCCCAGCTCCGTCCCTCCCCAGCTTCGTCCCTCCTCAGCTCCATCCCTCCCAGGCTCTGTCCCTCCCCAGCTCCTGTCCCTCCCCAGCTCTGTCCCTCCCCAGCTTCGTCCCTCCCAGGCTCCGTCCCTCCCCAGCTCCTGTCCCTCAGGCCCCACTGCCTCACCAGCTGCAGGGCGTCTCCTTCGGCTGCTCGAGGCCACTTACCTCTCTTCCCCCCCGAAACCCCCGATGCCCTTTCCTGGGTGAGTGAGCCTGGTCCCCGCCCCCCCCCCCCGGGGCACAGGGTGGGCTCGGTCCTTGGCCTCGTGGAGCTGGGCGGCCAGGAGGGACGACGTGTTCGACAGCCGTCCCCCAGGCAAGCAGTGGGGGGGTTTCCAGAAGGGATGAGCCTGGCCGTGACAGGCGTGAGGGGGACGGAAGGCGGCGGGGGCAAGGGCGGGAGCAAGGTCACACGCCGCCCCCTCTCTGCTCGTGCCGGGGACCCCATCTTCTCCCATCCTTGGACTTGCGAGCACTGGCTCTCCCACCTTCAGACGTGGATCCGGGCTCAACCCTCTGCTCCCCGATTCTCCTGTTAGTTATTTTTCTCCAAGAAGCCAGACTGACACCTTCGCAGATTTGCTGAGGGTCACATTTAAGGGGAGTGATGTGGTATTTATCCTTCAGCATCTGACTGCTGTCACTCAATCTGATATCTGCGGGACTCTTCAGTGTTGTATTTACAAGTAATTTGTGCCTTTATATCGCCGAATATATATACATATATACACATATATATATACATATATACATATGTATATATGTATATTTACACACACACATTTGAGACTAGGCATTGGGGTTCCTTATAGCTTTTGACTTTCATGAATAAAGCTGCTATGAATCATTGTAATCAAGTCTTTCCGTGGCACTTATTCTTATTATTCTTGAATAAACACCTAGGCGTCGAATTGCTGGCTTTATGGGAAGTACATGTTGAACTGTATGGAAATTACCAGAGTGTTTTCCAGGGTCATAGACTTAAACATAAGAGCTAAAACTGTAACAATTCTAGAAGAAAACATGGGAGGCATTCTTCATGACCTTGGGGTAAGCAAAGATTTCTTAGGCATATTACGCTTTCACACAAAATATTTTTTAAAAACCTCGTAAATTGAACTTCATCAAAATTTAAAATGTCTGCTTTTCAAAAAAAAAAAAAAAACTTGGAAATTTAAAAAGGCAAGTCACAGATTGACAGAAAATACATTTAAAATGTATTTGGCAAAGTAGTTATGTTCAGAATATGTAAGGAACTCTTATAACTCAGTAATAGAAGATGCACTCAGAGAAAAAAAAGGAAAATTTTGAATGAACATTATATGACCAAAAAGCACATGAAAATATGCTTGATATCATTAGTCTTAGGGAAACGCATCTTAAAACTACGGTGACCTGCTCCTTGGACCTACTGGAAGATGTTAAAAAGATGGACCGACCCAGGGTACAGCGAGGATGCAGAGCCACGGAGTGCGGACTCTCTGGGAAGCGGGTGGGCGGGTTTTTGTAAAGGTGAACTTACGATGTGGTCCAGCATCTCAGACAGCTGCTCCCCCGGAGCCGTGAGAACCCACTGCGGCTTGTGCACAAACACTAACGGCAGGCAGCTCTGTTTATAATAATCTGAACCGGAAGCACTCCATGTGTTCATCATCCCCTGTACAAGGAAATAAATTGTGAGAAACAGCAATAGAAAGGCCCAAACGTCACAGACAGACGTTTTAAGTGAAAAAGGCAAGCACAAAAGAATACATGCGACATGGTTTCATTTATATAAAACTCTATCTAACAAAGCGACCTCAGATTTGTAGCAACAGAAACCGACCAGTGATTTTCGGGGGCTGTGGATTGTGGGAGTTAACTGCAAAGAGGTAGAGAGCTTCGTGGGGAGGATGCTAACATTCTGCATTTTGACTGTGTGGTTACCTGGGTATATACATTTGTCAAAGTTACCAACCTGAACTTAAAATGGATACAATCTTTTGAATGTACAATAGACCTCAGTAATGTTGATCAAAACAAATAAACCAGGCACAGGCCTACTAGTGATGGTTGTTCATAAGCGGCTCTTATTCTCTGCATCGTCTTCTCCGTGAGAAAATGGATTCAGTGAGCACGTGTTTGCCTCCTACCGTGGAGGCTCTACTCACCCCGCGGGCGCTGTGAGCGGTCTGCTGGGTGCTGGGGACTTAGTTCCACATTATGCTGTAGAAAATGAAACATGAAGCAGATTCCATGTGACACGTGCATTTATTAGCAGAGAAACAAAGGATCTCCTGAGAAGAGTGACACTCCGTTGCGTGGATGTCACTCTGACTGTCAAGTTGCAGAAGATGTTCAGCTAAGTCTTCAGCTTGTTAGACCTGAAAGAGCTGTTTACAGGTTTTCTACTTTCCTCATGAGGACCGTTAAGCATTCCATTTAATTCGCAAAAGCAGAACAGACTTTCTTCATGGCTTGGCCCCCTCGGGATGGATGCTGAGAGCCGCACTCGATGTAACTACCTACAGGTCTGGTCTTCTACTGAGACAGCTGAGTCTTCAGCTGGGGCGCCCAGAGGACCTGGCTTGCCACGTATCCAAGTCACAGTGATATGTCCACACACAGAGATGTCCCTGGGGCGAGTCATTTCTCCACTAAATGGGGTGGGGGTGGGAGGGCGCCAAAGAATAGTTCAAAACGCTGTCCCTTCTTTGTAGCAGATACTCAATTGTGAGCAAAACTCTGTGTCCGTGACCTTTACGCCAGGCTCAGGGGCAGGACAGCTGTGTGGGCGTAGGGGAGCAGGGGGGGCTCTCAGAGGTCTGCAGCCACTGCCAGTCACCGGAAGTTGCGTAATATTGTTTGAGTAGAGAAAAGGCAGCAGAATGTCCTAGGTCACTTGGAGTCCGGAAATTTCTACCTCATGGTTCATTCTTATGACCAAACATTAGATGTGGCCTACAGACGGGTCGACGCCCTGATTTTGGAAGGAGCCCAAGGTCTGGAAGCAGAAAGGACCCAGGATTCCTACATCCTATCTGGGCTTCAGATGCTTCGGGTGACATCAGACAAGCCACTCAGCTCTTCCGATGAGGTTCCCTTACTTATGAATTAAGTCAAAACCTAATGCGGATAACCAGTTGCCCCAGTCTGAGCTTACCACCAAAGTGGGAATAAAACCTAAGAATCCCCAAAGAACCCACTCACACGATGTGTGTAAATGAGTCATGCCGACTTTACCGAAGATCTGGGGAGATGGGAAAGGGGTTTCATCGCACACCCCTAAGGAGTATCCCCAAGGGACTGTGTACGTTTGCGAGAGTGTGAACATGTGTGTGATTGCATGTGTGCGTGCGTATTTAAAGGTTCTTACTCTTTCCTCCTGCAGGAGGAAATTTTTGCCTTAAGAATCCAGTATTAAGCAATATTTAAAACAAAGACCCGAGCAAATGGTAAGCGGCTCACACACTCCCTGAGGTCAGGTGGGAGGTGGTGCAAGCTTCCGCAGAGTAGCTAATACGCAGCATCTTTGCTGTTCCTGTTATGAGTTACGTACTCTGCCCGATGTAGCTTCCTTCTGTTAAATCTCGAATCAGAACTGTGAAGTACAAAAATATAACTCAGCAAAACCTACAAGTGCGACCTGCGTTGATGAAATATTTCTATTGACGGTGATTTGGAGCTTGTTGGAAACTAGTCATATTTCACTTTATGCTTAGTCGCTCCCAAGTTTTAATAAAGAGCCCGTGATGTATGCTATATACCAAGGGAATTTAAGAAATCTCATCAAAATGTATACAAAAGAGCAAAGACAAATTGCATGCAGCAAATTGCCACATTCTCCTTGGCGCATTAATAGAAAATACAACTTTACTGAAAATTGCTGTCCCTGGTGCCCTTTTTCTGTTTTGAAAAACGCGAATTGACTCATAGCACAGTATTTCAATACCTGTGCCATTTGTCTTGAAAAGATCTTTAAACGATGCCTACAACTGCAGGCTTTGCGCTGCGAATTATTTCACTCTCAGTAAAGAGCAGGCTCACTGAGGGAGCACTGTGCTCGTGTGGCTTCACGTGCAGTCTGGGCGTTTTTTGTTTTTTTTTGTCACTTACCCTGGGCAAGCAGGTGAAACAGAAATTTTCGATATTCTCAGCACCACTGACTCATGTTGTCCTCCTCAGTGGATGGCCTCGTTGGTTTTATTCCTTTGCCGTGTCGTCTGGTTGGATCAGCCCACGGCGGGGAATGGGATAGATCCAGCTGTGTGGCCTTGGACACGCCACTCGCCCACTCCAAATCTCATTTCTTCACTTATAAAATGGAGGAATCGCTCAAGGTAACCACACGTGTCTTTATTCCGGAATTAAGAATTCGCAGCTTCCACCATTAGAAGTTCAATGAGAAAGTTCTAGGCTGGTCTTGGGACTTGCTTTAACCAATAGAATTTGATGGAAGTGACACCGTGTCAGTCCTCAGCCTAAACTTCCAGAGTTTCCCCTCTTCCTTCTGGAACCCTGCTGGTTTCCATGAGGACGAGCCCAAGCTAGCCTCCAGGAGACAAGAGACGGCGTGGGGCAGAGGTGAGCCCTCTAGCATGACCTGCGTGCGTGAGCTCAGCGGGTAGAGGACCCGGCCCTTCCTAAGCGGTCGGCCTGCAGAACTGCGAGGCAAATACATGGTGCTGGTTTTCCGGCCCCCGAGTCCGGGATGGTTTGTTACACAGCAAAAGCTAACTGGCACAGTGGTAGGCACAGAGATGAATGGAAATAGCGTTAAGGCACT
Source organism: Eidolon dupreanum (assembly GCA_028627145.1). Taxonomy (NCBI): domain Eukaryota; kingdom Metazoa; phylum Chordata; class Mammalia; order Chiroptera; family Pteropodidae; genus Eidolon; species Eidolon dupreanum. The sequence continues at coordinate 129,616,420 of CM053508.1, read as the reverse complement.
AGGTGAAGGTCGTATTGTGTGATTCTCAGTGTAAAGACTAATAATGCCTTTGTGTGGGTATTATGAATTGGTACAGCTTTTTGGAGGGTAATTTGGCAATATCCATATAGCAATTTTCCCAGGAATTTCTAGGAATTTATCCGATAGATATATGTCACAAGTGATATATGTGTGAGGGTGTTTACTGAAGCAAGAAACTGGAAACCACATCATCTATGAGGGATCTGGTTAAATAAGTCATATATACAGTGAAACAGTATATACACCTACTAAAATAGACACGGGCTGATGTGAAAGGTTTAATCTGTGCTGTACACCGTCAGTCTGCGCCTCCCACCCCTCAGAATTCACATGTCAAACCGAGTCCTGTGTGAAGTGTACCACGAGGGGGCCTTGGGGGGTGTCAGGGCACGAGGATGGGGCCCACGTGATGGAATTAGCGCCCTTCTGAGAAGAGGCTCCAGAGAGTCCACTGCCTCCCGCTGTGCCCCGCTGCGTGAGGGCCGGAGGGCAGAAGCCTCAGGCCGGGGGGACTGTCACCAGGCCCCAGAACTCTGACTGTTCTCACCAGGAAGGATGCGATCACACACACACACACACACACACACACACACACACGTGCATAAATGCGTACATACACGGTACTGTGCGAAAGTAAATGTCTGTCTGTCCATCCATCTGTCCATCCGTCCGTCCGTCTCTGGACCATTGTAGCGTTCAAACGGCGGCTCGTCCCAGCCAGGGGGATCCGGCCCCCGGTCCCGGTTCTCGCGCTTGCCCAGGTCTGCGGACCGACGCCTCGTCCCTGGCGCTCCGCCTCGCACGCGGAGAGGCGCGGCGGACACAGGAGCTTGGTGAGAAAACACGTGCTAGCATTGCAGGCGCAGGCGCATCGCTCGGCCTTCAGCCTTCCGTCTGCCGTGCCTGGCGAGCTCCGTTTACGTGAGGACGGGCATGCTCTTTAAAAAGGAGCAGAGGCCACGCGCCCAGCGCCACTGCGTCGTTCTGACTCTTAGCGGGGAAATCTACTCTGCTCTTCAATTAGCAGCCCTGCTGGTGGCGCGGGCCTTGGCTGTCAGAAACCAACAGCAGGGACTCCGACGAGAAGCGCTGTTTATGTAGCGTGACAAAAGCTCCTGGCGCTGTCTGCAACCGGTGAGCACGGTCCCGCAATGGAATTCGTGTTGACCGCACTGCGCTTAATTGAGGATGTCGGCATTTCTTCAGAACGGCTTCTGCATCCTCTTCTATTTCTTTTGAGGAAAATGATCATCCATTTCCTAGGTTGTCATGTATTGTGAAAGTGTGTGTGTGTGTGTGTGTGTGTATGAGAGGGAGAGGAAGAGAAGGAGGGAGGGGGGAGAGAGAGAGAGAAAAGGAGGGAGGGAGGGGGGAGAGAGGGATGAAAGAAGGCCGATGAGGAGCTGTTCCCCCCTCGCACGTGGAACGCACCTGTCCCGAGAGGCCGCGTTGGAACAGACGCTCTGGCGTGGGAAAGCGGCTCCTTCCCTCCCCCCCGGGGGAAGCGTGAGGGGACTTCTCCCCAGTAGTCGCTGTGAGCGTCGGGGCAGCTCCTGGAGGTAAAACTCACACGAGTTTCACTGGGTCCCTGGAGCCTTGACTCGCAGACTGTCCCCACTGAGCGTCCAGCGGTGTCGGGTACCGAGCAGCTGTTCCTCCCGGGCTGGCGCCCACAGAGGCTTCTGCCCCAGGAAGCTGCGGCTCCCCGTATTTTCTCATCTGTGTCTCCAATATGTGGGGCTTCCGTTTGCCCTGTGACCTCTCTCTTGACAGATCTAAGAAGAGTCACTGCTTTTTTAGTTTGTCCAGCTTTATGCTTTTCATTGCAATGCAGTGACCACTTCCAAGCACCGTACATGCTGGACACAAAACCGGAAGTGTAAAAAATTTTTTAAGAATATAGTTATTTAGTACATAAGTCTGTGACAAGTCTGAATAAAGGGACGGCATCGTTAAGTGACAGTACAGTTGATGTTCTAAAAGCTTCGGTTTGGGACAGTTGGGGACAGTTTGGGACACGCTGCTGTGGCCGGTGGTGAGTGAGGACGACATCACCTCTGTCTGCTTCTGCTCTCGACCCTGACCCCAGCCCCAGGACGCACTGCAGCTCCCTAGCCACGCGGATCCACACGCTGCTCCGTGGCCATCTGTCCCCTAAACGCACGGTGGGCGCAGCGGAGAGCCCTCCCTGTCAGCTGTGATTTACGCGCCCCCACGTCTGGAGCAGCGGCTGGCCCAGGCCGTGTTGACTCAGCACCTGAGGGCGGCCTGTCCGGGTGTCCTGGCCTCTCCTGGGGACACATGTCTGTGCACTCACTGTCCACACCCGGAACCCGAGTGCTACTCTCGCTCCTTCCCCCTGCCCCCAGCATCCCCCCTTTGTCTGCTCCTCTGGGGGACGCACCCTACTTGGTTTTGTCACACACCATTTTGCCTAAAGCCACAGAACAGCGTCACCATATTCTCTGAGGTGCTGCGTCTTGAACTCAGTGGATCAGTCTTGGTCAAAAGCTGAGCCGGGAGCCAGGTGTGCACTGCAGGCTGTCCCCTCAGAAGGGATGTCACATCAGGGCTATGTCCCCAGGAGCCTTCTAATGTCAGCCCGAAACGTGGGTGTCAAAATACATCACCCTTGGGGCGGCTGCATCCATCTCAAGACTGCACATTCGAATGACCAAAATAGGAAAGTACAGCCCTTGGGCTGACGGCAGAAAGCCTCAGGTTTGCTCTTGGGCAGAGCTGCATGTTAAGAAGGGGCAGGAGGAGTGGCCCGTAATCTCCAGGGCCCCCAGAAAATCCTGCAGGTGGCTGCGGGACAGCCCTGCAGTTGGGACCCATCCCTGTCGCCAAGTCCCTGTCTGTCATTTGTCAGCAAGTAGGTGATGTCACGGTAGGTGATGCTGGTGCCAGAGAGAATTTCCCGGCTGAAACGTATCTGAGATTGAAAAATACTCATATGTGTGTGTGTGTGTGTGCGTGCGTGCGTGTGTGTGTGGTGAGCGTGAGGAGCGAATGCCGTGGAGAGGATGGGCAGGCAGGTGTGGGGGTGACTTCCCCTCTGTCGAATCGACACAGGGGCGGGCAGCTTTCAGCGCCGTGTGTTGGTATCGGTCACCCTGTGACTCTGCACCAGCAGGAAGGTCTGGAAACGCCCAGCGAGCGGGCGATGAGGCCAGGGAGGAGACGTGAGCCATGGCCAGCCCGTTTCCCCGCGTCGGACGCCGGCCCACGTGCGCCGTCCGGGTGTTTTGGCCAGCCCCGTGTTTAAAAAAATATGTAAATTGTGACCTAAAGAAACATTGCCAATAAAAATTCAGATTTGGGCTTTTCTGGAAAGATTGGAAGACGGGCGATTCCAGGCCCGTTTCCTCGGGGTGGGGGGTGGGCTGGGCTGGGTGGCAGCCGCCCCGTTTCCCGGCGGAGACTGGCCCCTCCAGACGTCCGTTCTTCACTCGTCTGCTTAGGTCGTCTGGCCTGGCCCCGTTGGCGTTCATGTTCACCGTCCCGATTAAGCGCGGGGCCCCAACCCCGAGTTCTTTAAACGAGCTCCCCAGGGGCGCCTTCCTTTTGCAGCACCCCCAAACAGCGCCGAGCAGACCCGTGCGCTTCAGTCCTGCATCTCCACAGAGAAGCACGGCCCCCCCCCCCCAGTGGCTTTACAGATAAGAATGAGATTTTCAGAAGCGTCGCCTTGAACGGAGCAGAGACTTTCTGCTGCTTTTTCTTGCTCCGGGTCCTGAATGAGAATATGAAATGTAAAGAGAAGCCATTTCACATTTATCTCCAAGCTGCGGATGTGGGCGACACCCCCCCCAAGTGCTTTCCACCCGTTATGTTCTAATAGCGGGGAGGGTGGAATTTTAATATCTCCCTGGAATGGCTTTCTTCATGCATGAATTATTTCCCATTTAAAAGGTCTGAGAGATGCTTCTTTTTTCCCCTTCCTTTTTTTGCTCTGAGAAATGATGACTGCTCGACTGCTATGATTCACGAAGCTGCCGGTCAGGCCTGTGTCCCACAGAGTCCCTGCCCAGCAGCCAGCTCGGCTTGTCACCTCCCTGAAATAGCAGCTTTTGTCGAGGGCTGTGCGGAAATGTCGCGGTGGCTGATGGCAGGTGGCTGCGGCGGGGCTCGCGGTGGCTCAGAGCAGAAGGGGATGAAAGGCCGGCGAGGCTGCGCACGCTTCTTTGATCCTCACGGAAACCTCTAGGGAGTCGTGTGATTATCGTTTTCACAGAAGAAACGGAAGCTCAGAGACGCTAAGCCACTTCCCCCGGTCACCCCGCCAGCCGGCGGCGGGACGGGCACTTCAGTCCCGCTGTGGCGACCCCCCAACACTTTCGCCACCCGCCGGGCTGCCATTCCTGTGTTCCCTCGGGGCCGGGGATCCAGACGAGCACCTGCCTCACCTGCGGCTGCTCCGAGCCTGAGGCTGGGCGACTCTCACGCCTCTCCCGGCCGCGCCGCTTTGCACCCCGCTCTGCCCCGGAGCCCCGGGCGCCTTGGGCTTGCTGGCTCCGGGCCCCTCCCTTGGGAAGGCATTTCTGGGAGGGGTGCAGGCCACGCCCTCCGCACCCCTGCAGCGCAGGCTCGTGCACAGCGCTCCGGCCACGGTGCTCCGGCTACACCCCCGGCTCTTCCCCCGCAAGCCCTCGCTCTGCTCCAGCAGGTCGCCTTAGGTGCCTGCGGTCGGCACGGCCGTGCGGCTCCGTGTCCCCTGGGCCACCCTCTCCCCTCATGGGAGCTGCTCCCTGCAGCCGTAGAGCCCCGCCCCCCGCAGCTGCGGGACCCGGGCGAGTCTGGGGTCTCGCAGAGGCTCTAGTTAGCTGTGGCGCTGTATTGGAGGCCCTTGCAGACTTGGGGGGCTGTGGGGTGAGTTAGGGGTGTCAGGCCGGACCACGTGCAGGTGGAACACACAGGTGGTGGGAGGAGAGGGTGCCAGAGATGACGCCGCTTGTCCGTGACCTCGCCAGCATCCCAGGTCCTTGTTCCTGTCTGTCTTGACAGCCGACCACGTCTCCTTAACTTGAATATCAGGAAATAAGCTTGCCGTCAGCTCGCTTTTTTGGATGAATTATAATTTGTATGCAGTAAGTTGCTCGGATCTTGAGTGGGTCTGTTTCCGGATGCCAGATGATGCGTGACGAGCCGCTGCCCGCCCCCACGGGTCGATGCTGCCCCCTCGTCACTCACGTCCTCCTTGGGGCTCTCTGCTTACCTGAGCCCTTTCTGCCCCCCCTCGAGGCCCCGCTGAACCCCCAGAAAGAGCTCCCCGTACGTGGAGCCTGTCTTATTCAGTTCAAGCTGCTATGACAAAAACACCAGAGACTGCATGGCTTCAGCAGTAGACAATTGTTCCTCACGGGTGTGGAGTCGAAGTCCAAGGCCGGGGCGCCGGCCGGCGGGGCTCCTGCTGGGGGCCGTCTTCCCTTTTTGCAGAGGCTGGCTTCCTGCTCTGTCTTCACGTGGGGGAGAGAGTGCGGTCATCTCTCTTGGGTCTCTTCTAATAAGGGAGCCGGTCCCACTGGCGAGGGCTCCCCCTAATCACCTCCCAAAGCCCCCACCTCAAGATGTCATCGTGTGAGGATAGGGTTCAGTATGTGAATGTGGGGGACACAGACATTCAGTCTACAGGGGAGCTGTTCAGCTAACAGGCTGGGAGTGGCCCCGCCCTGGGCCAGGCCTGTGCGGGGAACCAGGGACGTGAAGACAGAGAGACAGGACCTGTTGAAGGACACAGCCAGCCACAAGGCCACGCGACGCGTGCTCGCCTGAGAGCGTTTCCCCTGCCGAGGGAGCGTGGAGCCCTCGGGGGATGAGACCACACGACGTTGGGATATGGGGAGGAGTGAGGCTTGGCCAGGAGCACAGGGGCACGGGACCGTCACACGCTCGGGATCCCAGGGGAGAGAGCCTGGCCGGCTGGGCTCAGGCCGCGAGCCAAGCCCTCGTCTGCGGGGGCTGGAGCAGAGGTCTGGCAGACGGAGGCCGGAGACGCCGGCGGCTTCCGTGGTCAGGGCAGGCGTCCACACGTCCGTTCCCGCACGTCAGGCCGGCACTGTGCCCCCAGAGGGACAGGGATGCTGTGCTAATGGACAATGACGGACATGTCCCCCACTGGACTTCCTACTGCCCCCTCCTGATGTCCCACCTTGCATGCACAGCTGATGTGAATCTGGGGTGCTGACGGACCTTGCGCCCAGACCCGGACGGTCACTCAGCCTTTCTTGGACTCAGTTTCCTCATCTGTAAAACGGAGCTGAATTGTGTCTAACCATCAGGGTTCTTGTGAGGATTCGTGATCACCTGTATAAAGGGCTTTGCATGACCCCGGCCACGGCGTGCCCTAAATGAGGGGCAGCCATTCTTCATGAGGGAGCCATATCAGACCTGCTCCTGTCCCTGTCTCGCCCCCACCCCGGGCCCTCTGTTCTTCCTCCAGACGGGTGGTGAATTCACCGGCTACCCACACAGGAGGGGCACTCTCAGGCCGTGGGAGTTGGGTGTGAATTACAGCGCCACAGAACACGTGGGAGCATGGCTTTCAGCCCCCTGCCCGCCCTGGTCTGGCGGCAGTCGCCAGCCCCCCGGAGTTTGGAAGGAGGGGCTCGAGTTGCACGTCCTCGCGACACGTTCGAGCACAGAGCCTCTCGCAGCGGCCGCCTCTTCACAGGCACGCTCTGCGCTATTTTAAGCTGCAACTCCGCATGCACTTACATCGCTCCTCCTTCACTTCTAGGCTTTTCTGTTCTTTAAACAGAACTTTGTTCTTCTTTTTAAACGTTTTCTGTCTCCCTAGAAGCAAAGGGATGAGTTCGTGACTCCTGCCATCCTCAGAATTGCCTGGCTTTGAGACTGTGTTCAGAATCCTTTCGTGGTGCTTCAATGTCAGGTGCAAAATGAAGCCTTTCCCAAGTCTTTATCACACGCTTGAAAGGACAAAGTCGCCTTGTCATAGGCTGCTGTGACGCGCTCAGCGCTGTGCCACAATTCGTCTCGGAGCAGATGGGCTTTTCATTAGGTGAGCGCCCGCACCCACCTGGGATCCGCCACCTTTGGTGGAGACAGAGATTTGATTTCAGCTGCAGATAATTACTCCCTTTCTTCTTGGCCCTTGGATCAGCGAGTGTCAACAAATCCACATCCTCTGTCCCTTCCTCTTCTGCTGGATTGGAATGCTAGCAATGGGCCGGATGCAACCCACTTTCTTTCAAACCGCTTGGCTCGGACTCAGACAC
>CM053508.1:129586784-129608661 GCA_028627145.1 Eidolon dupreanum | reverse complement strand
CCTGCAATTCCTCTTTCTAGGATCCGAGGCCAGTGGGAAGCACCAGCCTCCACCCTGCTGCATTTCGGGGGAGCAGAGCAGGGAGGGAAAATGGATTTGTGACTATTGAGCGCTGAGAGCAGGGTGTGTCTTTCACCTTTCACTAACCTTAGCTCACTGCAGACTCACGAGAAACCAGCAGGAGAATAAGCCTGGGGGGGGGGGGGAGGGCAGGGAGCAACGGCCCTTAACTCCTGACCCCACCTCAACACGCTCTGCAGAGGTTTAAACGGATTCAAACACAGCTGGAACTCAGGCGGGCGGTGTTGACGTCAGTTAATTGTATTCCAGTAAAGTCGGCAGAAGGGGTCTTTGAATTAAGCTGAAGAAGAAGAAGAAGAAAACAGCCCTTATACTTCCTGTGTTAAAATTTAACAGCACCTGCCAGGCAATTCTCTCAGGGCTGATTACAAAATCTCGGATGTTAAACCCCAGGGAAAAGCCCGCAGCTCTGGCTCCTGCGGGGGAGAATGTCAGGGGACAGTAGATCCTTGCAGCCACGTGTGACCCTGGGCTTGGCGTGGCATGCCGCTCGGCTGTTTGAGGGGAGTGTGTCAGAGCAGGCAGGCTGGGCACTCAGGGGTTGACCAAGCCGCGATCAGGAGCCAGGACCTTCTCCAGGGACCTGAGCCACCTTCCTCCGTGGCTCCTCCCAAGCCCCAAGATGTCACACGCCTGGACCGTTGGCACCTCTCCACCTGCCAGCAGCCGCGTTCCCTGAAACGGCTTTGGAGAAGCTCGCCACGTTGAGTGCCCTCTGACCTTCCAGGTCCACGAACCTCCTCGGCCCGCCCCGCGGTGACCTGCTACCTTCACGGAGCTCCACGACCTGGCTCCACGTCACTCACATCTCCTGTCACTCAAACCGGCCCCCGGCAAGTGCCGGTGCTCCCCGGCGTTCGGCGGGGACATCGAGTCTACTCCTGCGAGGCACCAACTCCCCTTCATCTGCTCCACGCACATTCGTGCAGTGCCTGCCACCTGCCAGGCGGTCTCCGGCAGTGGGGACGCGGCAGCGAGCGCAGCAGACAGAAGCCCCTGCCCTCGGGGACCAAGATTCTAGGGCCGCGATTGGCGGACGTCTTCCGTAGAGGACCAGATAGCAAATATTTTAGGCTTCGCAGGCCAGCCGCTGTTTGCAGTAACCGCTCAGCTGTTGCTGTGGCTCGAAGCAGCCACAGGTGATGGATTAAACATGGCGAGGCCAGTAAAACTTTATTTACAAAAAAAACGGGGTGTAGGAGGGATGGGTTTGGCCTGTGGAACCCCGCTTAGTGCATTAACAGCACCTCCAGTTTTCCTTTGACCAGACTCCCTTCTCTACTCCCAGTTCACGTGTGGGTGAGCCGGAGCCCGTTCCTGGGGCAGCCCCGTGACCCGGCTCGGACAAGGTCACGGTGATGGCCTCACAGGGATGCGCCCAAGACCAGCGAGCTTGGGCCCGACCTGTTCTCGAACCCCTTTCCTCTGCACCGAGCGCGCATTCCCTGGCGCGCTCATCCACCTGCAGGAGTTTCCGCCGGCGCCCCGTGTAGATGACCCTCCCGTCTCTACCACCCCCTGCACGCTTCTGCAGACATCTCAGAAAGCATGACCCCGCACGCCCAAACCCGGCTCATTACAAAACCTCAGGCCTCCGGACATCCCCGTGCCCCGTGACGATAGCAGCCAACGCGGACATCGGCGGCGACCTCGCTGGGCGCGAAGCCCCGGAAGGTGGTGTCTGCGCCTGTCATCCTCCCAGCCAGCAGGCAAGGCCGCTAGGGCGAGCCCCACTCTGCAGATGAGGAGACCGAATCTCTAGAGTCTAAGCTGCTTTGATGGGTAAGCGACAGCACGGTTTGACTGGAGGTGGCTGTCACACACCCGTGACCCTCTCCCGCGCCAGCCGGCTGCCTCCCTGGGTGCTTAACAGCACCACCGCCTGCCCGGTCACCCAGGGCAGGGACTTTAATGTCCCACCGGTCACCGAGGCCCGCTCACTCCTCTCCCAGACATGTCTCCTGTATCTTCCTGAGTCTTCTTTGTCTTGGCCGAAGTTCTCAGACTGGGGTCACACTACAGCCTTTGAAATGTCCTCTCTTTGCCCAGGTCCTCCCTCCCACTCCCGTCCATGCTGCATTTCATTATGTGGTCAACCCAAACCCCCAGGAAACGGGACTAAAAATCTGTGCATCTCGTCACCCGCCTGCTCAGGAGTCAGCGGTTCCTCTGTGGCCTACGGGAGGGAAGCGCTCGGCTGCATCAGGCTGGGTTTTTTTTTCCTTTAAAACAGCTTTATTGTGATAGAATTGACATGCAAAAAACCCACGCATTTTAATGTATACAAGTGAGTGAGTTTGGACGTGTGTGCGCACCTGTGCAACCATCATCACAGTCAAGGTAGCGAGACACACCTGTCACCTCCCAAGGTTTCCGTGTGTGTGTGTGTGTGAAAACTTTTCACACGAGCTCTACCTTCTTAACGAATTTGGAATTTTCAAGCGCCCGGCACAGCGACGTTGCCTGTGTTCAGTCGCTGTGAATCTCAGCTGCACACGTGAGTTTGACACGTCCGCTGTGAAGCACGTCAAGGCCGCCTTCGGTCCAGCCCGTGCCCGACCTTTTAAACCTCCGCTCTTCCTGACGTGCCGTTCCACGGGCTCTTCATCTCGCCGCTACGTCTAGACAACAGCAAGTTTAATCTACTTCTCTAGAGCCATCGAGACCACTGCAGCTTGCCATGATCCATCCGCCACCCCGGTTTGCGACTCTCCCACAAAGCGCTCAAACCTGCTCTCCACACCTTCTGAACTTTTCTGTCCCTTCCACTCCTCTGGAAAACTCTCACTCCCTCTCCCCCAGTTGAGTGCGGCTTTGAAACGGGTCCTGAGTTGTTGGCTTGTTTTCTCAGTTAACACGAATACTGTTATTTATCTGCGTTTATTTCCCCGACTGAGCTCTCAGTACCCAGGGCTCAGGGCTTTGCTTTTTAATTTCCCCTCGGGGCTTTTTTAAAAACATAGAGGCCAGGTCCCATGGCCAGAGGTGTGGATTCCATTGGTTTGACATGGGGCCCAGGCTTAGGCTTCATTTTTAAGCCTTTCTGGGAGATTCTAGTGCAGAGCCAGGCTTCAGAACTAATGCTTCAGTACATCACGGATCCTCGGAAATCGGTGGATTAATATTTAACTGACTGGGGTCCAGATGTGGGCCCGCATTTCATAATGAATTAGTCCAAGTTTATTTGGCTGCCATAACTAGGTGCCTAACCCAGCAGACTGAATCAACATTGTCTGGGCTGAGGATGATAACATCGTCGATGATTAGTGACAATAAAAACTCAAAACAAAGCCCGTCTTGTGTTTCTAATCCCAGCAGCAGGCCCCGTTCCCCAGTAACAAATCAGGTCAACCCCGGTCTGGTCCCTGCGAATTCTCCTGTTCCCTAACGGTGCCTGGCACCGCCCCGCCCCCCGGCACTCCACGCGGGCTCCCCGTAAGCCAGCAGGCTGCCCGCGCCTCCGTGGAGCAGGCTCTCTGGGAATAACCCAGTTCCTCCTCGCCCCCAGGCCGCGGTTTATAAAAAGCTCTGTTAATTTGTCATTCTGAGGGACTTTTGGATACAACCAAGTTCTTTTCGTAATGAGGCCTGGCTCTCAGGGAAGGGGGAAGACGCTGCCTTTCAGTCCACGGCCTAGAACGTTCTTGGAAGAAGAGGGGATTGTGGCAGTGGTTGTTACCAGTCGTTCAGAGACGTTGGCTGATGGGGCTGGTGTCACGGCTCCGTCCACGCGTCCGTTCCAGGAGGGGCGCCCACCCCAACCTCACCCCTACCCTCACCCCTACCCTCACCGGGCACCCTGCAGATGCCCTCCACGCCCTCCCGTCGGTGGCAGGACCCTGCAGGACGGGTCATCACTGTGCCATCTGCATTCACAAGGCGTCCCCACAGCTAAGGCAGGAGTTCAGCCCGGGGCCCTTCCTGCGGATTTATGGCAGAATCGATTAAGGAATTATCTTGGTTACAAGTCGAATGAGATCTGAGTCACAAAAGTCGGGCGTGAATTTTCTTCTCTAGTCCAGCTTCCATTTAAAGCCAGGAGAACCCGGAGAGGTCTGAGCAGATCAGACGCAGAGGGGCTCGGGCCACGCTTATTTGGGGGGCCGTGTGGGTCGCAAGTCAGGGATCAGAGCAGACGGACTGTCAGAAACACAAGCCAGTCCTCCTGGGTTCGAACCCTACCCCGGCCCTCGGCAGCTGATTTCACCTCTCCAGGGCTGCAATTTCCATTTTGTAAAGGAGCAGAGTGAGTAAGTGACGGGAGTAGACCTGGAGCACCCTGGGTCAGGGCAGAGGGGAACCGACGCCGTGGCTTCCCGCAGCCCCGGGGGAGATGCGCCCAGCAGAAGTGAGTCTTCCATCTTTTGCCTGAAATTCAGAGGCTTACTCATGGCAGAGGCCACCCTGGGGTGCCGAGGGACGCAGCTAGTGCTGGAGAGGTCAGCAGAGGGATTGGGGGCGAGCTCTCTTCCCGGCTGCTCCCCTCTCATGCCCCCCAATCCTGGGGCTCGAATCAAAATAAAGACATTGAAACGACTGTCCGAGCCATGCTGTCCGGCCCCCTTGAACGCACCCCCGCCACACGCACAGCTCACAGGACGCCCCCTCCCCACCTCCGTGCGCTCCTCCTGCCCCTGCCCGCCCCGGCCGCCGGATCCGTGGCCCCCCCACGGCAGTGCTGAACCCAGCGCGACAGAGCTCCTGCCACGTCATCATCACGGAGCCGTGACCCCGACTCCCATGGGCACGGGAGGCCGCCGGGCTTCCAGTGCCTGGCGCTTTGCGGGGGTGCAGGAAATGCTGTTGAATTGAAACGATCGGCTCTCAAGACAGCTTCCTGGTGGCTCGGTGCTTTGGCGGGTGGCATTGTGGGTGGCACCTCGTGCCCATTAGGTTGTGTCTTAGAGTAGCCTCGGCCACACTCCTAGGACAAAGTCTCAGCCCAACAAAGATCGGAAATGCATTTCTCCCTCACACCGCCTGTTCTGTATGGGTCGGCTGGGAGTTGGGGGGCGGGGAGGCCCAGGGGGTTGGGGGTGAGGGGGGAGGCCCAGGATTCTTCACATACTTAGCCAGGAACCCGGAGCAGGAAAAGGGGCACTGTGGAGGATGGCCGGATTTCTTTGCCTCTGTCTCAGGTAGGGGTCCCCAGAAATGGACTTTTACACTAGTACTTAATCAAAGGAGGGCTCCCAGGGGAAATCCGACAGGGAGGGGGAGAGTTCAGATCCCGGAGGAGTCCCAGCGGGCTGCCCTCAGCCCGGTCCCACCCGTGACCCACTGGGGAGTGTGAGGGGCACCCCAGAGAGGTCCTGCCCGAGACGGGGCACCAAGGCTCTCGCCCCGAGAGCCCCGCAGGGCTGTGAACCAGTAGGTGCCTCCCCCACCCCCACCCCCAGTACGAGAGCAAGGTTCCAGGGGCCCAAGGCTGTCCTGGGAAGAAGAGTTCAAGGTGCAGCCCCCTGGGAGCTCGCCCACACGGAGAGGGACACGGGACGCGGGCCTGCGGGCGCTGGGCGGGGCACCGGCCGGCTCGTGCCCCTCACCCCGCGCCCCGGTCCTCCCGCGGCCAGTCCAGTGGCTCCCCATCGCCTTCGCTTCGGGCGAGGATGCTCGCTCTGCAATCCCCACGTCAGGGCAAGCCGAGGCCCGGGATCCGGGCTGCGGCACAACCAGGACCCCGTATCCAGATCCCCCTGGGTCTCAGGCCACATGAGCTCTGTGCAGTGGACTCACCGGCCCTGCAATGGCCCTGCTCTGCAGGTGGCCTCGGGTTTACCGGCGGCACAAGCAAAGAGACTCACGGAGGGAACAGATGCACCGGGGGGCCGCTCTCCGCCTCCTCCTGGAGCCGCCTGGGGCAGCGTGGCCAGTACCGACTAGCAAATGTGACCGTGCCTGTCACTGGCACTTTGTCCTCAGGACGCCCATCCTGCCTTGGGGAGGTGAGGGTGGGGGTGATGCGGCAGAACCAGCCCGTTTCTGTCCCCCGAGGCTGCGGGCTCTGCTGCGGCGAGGCTGCGGGAGGCGCGCACCCTGAGGCCAGACTCCCCGGGTGCTAATGTGCTCCCAGCGCCCCCTAATCGTTTCTGCCACAAACTGTTTTCTCACTGACGATCTATCCACACCTCGGTCTCCCGCTGTGTTTGGAGACGCAGACAGTGAAGCTCCTGACAGTCCTCAGCCCTGGTTAGGCAGCGGCTCACTGTCCCCCTCAACCAGGTTCATTGTCGCCTCCAGGTCTTAGGGCGACTGCCCAACCCGCACCCCCTCCCCGGCCATTCACAGCAGGCTCCGGCACTTTTAAACCATCTCCCCAGTAATATTGTGAGCTCACTGGGGGAAAGAACCATTATTTTGTATTTTCCTCACGGCTTGGGTCACAGAACAGGGCACTGTCCGCCCGTCTGAGAGCCGTCTGTGCACAGTGAGGCGTCACGGGCGTAGCGCTGGGCTGGAACCCAGGACCCTCCCCACCACCCCCACCGCTCTCTGGGTGAACGTGGACCAGTTTCAGGCTCTCTTGGCCTCAGTTTCCTAATCTGCACAGTGAAGGGACTGGTGGGCTCTGGGTGTGACTCCTGCTTCCTCTCCTTGCCATCGGGGGGACCTCGGGCAGCTCACGGACACCCGTAAGCAAACAGGAAGAACCATTTCTGCTCCATGAATCATTTTAAAGGCTTAACCATGTGATGTATGTCAGGTGTTTATTCCATGGCTAATGTTAAAGTCTCTAAGTCCCTGTAAAATAGGGGTCAGCAGGGGCTGGGGGCAGGGGTGGGACTTGCTGTCGAGTGGGTCCCCAGTTCCGGTTTGGAGCGGGAGATCTGGAGACGGGAAGAAGCGATGGCAGTCCCACAGTGCGAATGCACTTATTGCCCCTCAACTGTGCACCCCAAAATTGTCAAAATGGTAAATTTTAGGCTATAGATATTTTAACATGATAAAAAAATTTTAAGAAATGTAAAACGATAGCCATAAACCAAATTTAGGGTTTGGGGGCATGATTTTTTGCCGGGCACAGGAGACCTGGAGCCACAGAGCTGTTCTGGGCTGAGACCGTAGAAATGAACTTGGGCTGGCCCTTTCTTTAACGTGGGCACCGCCGGAGGATGCATGTCTCAGCAGCTGAACGAGGACATCAGCATTTATATGAGGGTTTTAGTGCCCAATTTAGCATCACTCAGAGGTGACCTTCTGCACGGGGCCAACAGAAAAGTGATTTCTGTGATCCATCCATCTGACCCCAAAATGAACTCCTATGCTCTTCAATTTATTTTAAATCACACAGTTCTGGCTAAAGTGATTCCAATTCTTAGCAAGGAATATTTTACATTTTTACCAACAATTCTGGGCCAATTTCAGATCTGGTTGCTTGAAGCGCAGATCTAAAATCAGTGCTTTTTTTAAAAAAGATTTTTATTAAAATATAGCTAACACACAATATTGTATGTGTTTCATGCGTACGCCATAGTTATTCAACATTTCTACACGGGAAGAAGTGATCACCATGGTGAGTCCAGCAGCCATAGGATACCATACACTCTGTCACATTCCTGTGGCCCCCGCTCCCGTTCCGTACTTCACGTCCCCGTGACTACTTCACAGCTGCCCATTTGTCCTTCATCCCTTCACCTTTCTACCCTGCCCCCAACCCCCCTCCCACCTGACAGCCATGTTTGTTCCCCGCATCTGTGAGTCTGTTCTGTCTGTTTGCTCATTTCTTTTGTTCTTTAGATTCCACATATAAATGAAGTCATCTGATATTTGTCTTTCTCTGACTTATTTCACTTAGCACAAAACCTTCCAGATCCACACATCCCGTCGCAAATGGTGAGATTTCCTTCTTTTTTATTGTCGAGTAATATTTCATTGTATATATGTACCACCTTTTCCTTATCTAGTCGTCCATTAATAGACGCTTAGCTTGTTTCCATATCTTGGCTATTATAAATAATGCTGCAATGAACACAGGGGTGCATCAAACTAGTGTTTTGGATTTCCTTGAGTCATTTCCAGAAGTGGAATTATTGGGTTATATGGTAATTCTGTTTTTAATTTTTTGAGGAACCTTCAAACTGTTTTCCATAGTGGCTGTGCCAATTCGTAATCTCACCAACAGTGCACAAGAGCTCCCTTTTCTCCACATCCTCGCCAGCACTTGTTTGTTGATTGATTGATTGATGATGGCCATTCTGACAGGTGTGAGGTGATATCTCATTGTGGTTTTAATTTGCATTTCTTTGATGATTAGTGACATTGAGCATCTTTTCATATGTTTTTTGGCCACTTTTATGTTCTCTTTGGAGAAATGTCTATTCAGGTCCTGTGCCCATTTTGCAATGGATTATTAGGGTTTTTTTTTTTTTGGTATTAAGTTGTCTGAGTTCTTTATATATCTTGGATATTAACCATTGGCGAATGTCTTCTCCCATTCAGTAGCTTGTCTCTTCATTTTGTTGGTGGTTTCCTTTGCTGTGCAAAATCTTTTTAGTTTTATGAAGTCCCCTTTATGCTTTTCTTTCGTTTCCCTTGCCCAGGAGACATATCAGAAAAAAATATTACCAAGAGCAGTGTCAGAGAGTTTCCTGCCCGTGTTTTCTTCTAGGAGTTTCGGGTCTTACATTTAAGTCTTTAATCCATTTTGAGTTTGTTCTTGTGTACGGTGTGAGAACGTGGTCCAGTCTCATTTTTTTGCATGAATCTGTCCAGTTTTCCCAGCACATTTAATGGAGACTGTCTTTGCCTCCTTTGTCGTAGGTGACCTGGCCACATGTGAGGTCTTTCTGAGGCCGCTGATCTCAGGCGGCAGGGAGGGAAAGTGAGGAGAATAGTCACAAATGGTGTGACTCTCCTCTGGAAACGCCTTGTTTCCATGTGAACGAATGCCCCTTTGGGCCACATCTAAGGCGGGGGAGCTGCGTGTACCTCCCAGGGCAGCGACCCAGACCCCCCCTTCCTTCAGATCAGGGGCAGGATCTCCCCAGGAGGGAGGCCATCAGTGTCTTCTGCATCGTTTATTTTTGGCTGCAAGGAATGGCAAGCCAGCTCAAGCTGGCTGAAACCATAGGGACAGGCGGTGGGGTGACAGGGTGACGGCAGGTGGGTGCACCAGCAGCCCAGTGTCGTAAGGAAGGACCTCTCTCTGCTCCCTCCATGCTCGCGGGGCGGCTTCCGACACCACGCACACACCAAGCAGCTGGAGAGAACGCTTTCCAGAAGCCAGCCACCGGCCCCCGGCTGACTGACCGCTCACGCCTCACTGACCTCACTGCGTCCCTTACCAACGCCCGAACCAAGAGTCAGCAGCCTTTTTCTATGAAAGACCACGAGAGTAAATATTTTGGGCTTTGTGGACAGATGTTTGGTTGCAACTACTCAGTTCTGCCATCGGAAGGTGAAAGCAGCCAATGGTAATGCATTAACAAAGGAGGATGGCTGCGTTCCAATAAAACTTTATAGAAACAGGTGGCGGGCCGGACCTGCCTATGGGCCATAGTTTGTTGACCCTGCTGTAGATCAGCCATCCTCACCATTAATTTCAGGACACAATTGACTGAAACACGTCACAGGCAATTCGTTATTAATTTATAACAACAAAATGCTTGTAAGGGGTTTATTCTATTCTCCGCTGGCAGCTAACAAAAGGATATTAAAGAGACTCTAATTCATAACATTAAACATAAGATCACCCTATAGGGAGGCAGCTGAACATAGCATGGCAAAACTGGGGCACCGAATTAAAATGAGAAAATTTCAAATTAGTTCTGCTGTCCTAATGAGCATCGAAGCAGACACTGAGGGAAAGCCGAGAACTTCGTTAAACTTCGTCCAACTTACCTTACAAATTTGACATTTACGAAAATGTTTAGTTACATGTAGGGTTTATTATAATCCCTTTGAGAGTCTTTAGAAACTGTTTTCGTACTTCCTTTTCGTTTCTCCTGTAAAATAGGAACGGTAAAAGTGCCCAATCCCTGGGTGAGGTGAGGATTCCATGAAATTATTCATGTAAAAATGCCCACCGCGCTGCCGGGCTCTCCCTGCAGGTGCCAGGATCGGCCTTCTCCCCTGGACAGGCCGAGCCGGGGGAGCGTGGGCAGAAGCGGGGCGGTAGCAGGGGACGCGGCCTTCAGCGCACGTGATGAGCCACAGGGACCTCTGTCGCCGTGCCCTCCTGCCCCCACGGAGAGGCCACCGGACATCCCGGACTGCTGGTCTGGCTGCTGCCCAGTCAGCGGGAAAACAAAGCGCCCCTCGCCCGCCACAGAGCTGGCATGATTCCCGCGGCCAGCACGGACTGCCCGGTCTGGGTGTCACCTAGGGGTGTCGCTAGGCACCCATCAAGCGCGGCGATGGCTGTACTCAGGCGGGGGCAGCTGCTCTGTGGTCCAGTGGCTGTGGGTTTGACGCCCTCAGACCAGGGTCACGTGCCGTGATGGGGAAAGAGCAGTGGACCGTTTAAAGGTGTACCGTGTCGCCTCACAGGGGGGCCCGGCCTTGGCGTGGAGCTGCCTGGGAAAGGGGCCCCTTGCTCATGGGTTTTCAACCACGTGCTTCTCGGTGTGTGCCCGCCGATGGCAGCCTGTTGCCTCGCCCCCTTGACCCTGTCCGGACCGGGGGCTCTGCCCACGGCCACGGCCTGCTCTGCCTCTGGTCCCGCACACGCCTACCCGGGCCGGGCCAGCAGCGAGCTGGGGGTGGCTGGGTGGAGGCGAAGTCCCCTGGCCCAGCCCTCGGCTTGTCTGTTGTAAAACTCAGCCTATCCAACGCGCGAACACCTGGGGAGGTTGGGGTGCGGGGGGCTCCGGGGTCCGGCTGCGTTCGAGTGAGCCCTTCATGGCGTTGCGACCCGTGCCGCTCCTTCTGGGGGGCTCACACGTGCCAAGCACCACCTTCCACCGTGTTAGGAGAACGGGCAGACGCGGGGGAGGGGGGTGATGTGGAACGGAAGCTGCGGCCCGTGGCTGCCCGGTGCGGCCTCCGGAGCTCAGCCGGGGCTGGGCGGGGACCCTCGCCGGACCCCAGTCCTAGGAGACGAGAGCCGGCCGATGCGCCCTTGGCAATCACTGCAGGAGAGCCCGTCACAGTTTCTCCCTTTCTCCCTTCCCCCCTCCCCAAATGTCACCATGAATTAGCAGCACTCACTCCTGAGCTGCTAGGAATGTGCCTTTATTGCCTCCATCATAGCAAGCCTTGAGGTTGGAGAAAAAGCCTTTTATTTGAGAAACGCTGTGGGGGTTTATTACTGAGTCGGTGGAGAAGGCAACAAGGGCGTGTGAGAGGAAATAGTACAGAAATTGGAAAGCCTTCAGTAAAATAATTGCAAGGCAACATTTCAGGGTGGTTTAATTTCCTACTGCATTTTAATGACCAGTAGAGAAGATATAAAAATGTCATTTATAGAAAAAGTCCGGTATTTTGTCTTGCTGGTTATTCTAACAGATCAAATGGAACACACAATGTGATTTCTCTGAAGTTTTCCCACCAAACGCTGTGATCAGTCTTTCACGGTGCCAATCTGTGTAGTTACCGCCTGTCACACACTCAAAATAGATGCGAAGAGGAGTTAAATGGAAGAAAACACCACTTTTTTTCCTTCTGATAGCAAGGCGAGGAGGCTCTGCAAACTCCATCCTTCCGCGTTTGCCCATTCTCTTTGCATCCGCCAGTTTTCGGCTGAAACGGACAATGTTTCTGTCTTCAGGCACTGAGGTGGTAGCGATGAGGACACATGAGGGACCTTGGGGTTTTAACCCCTCAGAACCAGCCCCAAACCCGCCAGGCGAGGCCGGAGGCACGGGCTGGGCAGGGCAGGGGGCAAGCACTGTGCCCCGCTCGGCCTGGGGGCCGGGGCGGGAGGGACCGGGGCTGCCTGCCGGCGTGACAGCCCTCCTCCTGCAGGCTCATCAGCTCGCCTGCCTCGCTCCTCCTCTAACTCTGCTCGGCCTTGGCTAAGGTATTGCACTTCCCCGAGGCTCCGTTTCCTTGTTTGTAAAAGGGAGTCACACCCCCTCGTGGGCATGAAGACAACACCAAACCGCTTGGTGCTGAGGGTGGGCTGGCTCCTTCTCCCGCCCCCGGCACGTCTAGGGACCACGCACGATGGCTTACACTTCGATGAGGGTTCGCGGAATGGCGTTTCTGAAGCACACGGCAGTCCCTTCCTTGCAGTCAGTAGGCAGGGATGGCTAAGTCACCAAGAAAAATGAGCGTAAACTTTACCGTTCTCATATCCCGGCCCTCTGAAGGCCTTCTTTGGTGTTCTGGGTACATTTTGTCAGGCCCTGGAATCACGCAGGGACATAGGAAAGAAGTCGAGGAGCCGATTTCTCAAACTCCAACCACTTAGGAGGACAGAGATTATACACAAGCAAGACCCCCAGAGGGAGGCCCAGGGGAAGAAGGCGCTGTTGCTGCAAATAGCTGTCATAATTCAATTTTTCCCCTCACAACTTTGTCTCAAGAAAAAGTGATCGGTTTTTAAATGGCTCAATTGCTCTCTCTGCCGAAAGATGGACATGTGGCTCTACCCCCTAGATTGAGTGGCGCCGCAGGAAATATCCAAAATCTGACCAATCCATTTTCCGTGCTGTTTCCTTACTTTTGAATTATGGAGAAGCATCCAGACCATACAAAGCGGCTGATGTTCCCCTACTGAGACATTTTCTCCATTTTCTGTGACTTCTGCCTGTAATTGTTCCGGGAGTTTCATTATCTACAAAACACAGAAAATGCCACATTTATGCCGATGATCTATAAAATTGTCCTGCGTCATCTATATTGATTGCCCCCTTCTCTTGCAATCATCAGCTGGCTTTATTTTACTGTGGAAAAGAAAGTGCAAAACAACAATCATTCCAATATTGCAAACAGGCACCGAGGAAGGCCAGGGAGTAGGCGGACACTGATAATTTAAAATCACAGTGTGAGTCACAGAACCCCGTAGACACCTCGCCAAAAGAGTGCACATGATGCCCAGATGGCTCCAGAGAAATACAAACAAATAGAAGTGGCTTCCAGGGTCCCTGTTTCCATGGACGAAATAGAGGTTGGGGAGGGAGAGTTGTCCGCTGGTCCAGGAAAGGTGAGACAGGGTCTGATTTCTCCAGCGTGACAAGTCAAGGTGGCGTTAGGACATGCTCGCCACGGGACCAAGTCTGGGGGTGGAAGTCACTTGTGGGCTGCAGAAGTGGCCACCACGCTCCTGCTGAGCCCGGCTGCAGCTCTTAGGGGACAGGGCCCTGTCTGCCCACTCGAGCCAGCCCCGCGTGGTATCCTGGAGCGTGCCCTGCCCCCCGCCCCCCGCGGCTTATTTCTCACAAAAGGCAAGTGGAGCTGCTGGCAGAGCAGGCTGTCGGCTCGAGTCAGAGGGACGCGGTTCACGTCTCCATTCGGACAGTCACTCGCCCGCACGTGGCACGTCCCTGAGTCTTCCTTTCTGCATCTCTAAAAATGGAGGTGGGCGTACCCACCTCAGAGGCTGCGGTCGGGACCAAGTGCAAGGACTCACGTGGGCGTCTCGGCTGAACCATTGCACGGGCCTAACACATAGTGTCTGTTGCCGCTTTGATTCGTAAGGCGCAGATAGGGCTGTGTTCTCCTGACACGTGGCGCCCGTGGATCGAGCCGGCCAAATGCTGGCCCAGCGCTCGTGGATTTCAACCTGGGCTAGGTGTCTGGGGCGCGGGCGCTGGGAAGCGGACATCCTGGACAGCCCCCGAGACCTACAACGTCTCTCATGAACGTCCTCTCCAGAACCTGCCGGAGCGTCTCATCCGTGTGATGCTCAAAGGGATCCAGGTTGGACCTGCAACGAAGCAAAGGAGAGGAGCTGGATTTCTGGGGCCGAGAGGTTAGGGGAGCAGGTTTGCTGCAGGAGGTGGCATGCGATGACCCAGGACAATGGTCCGTACATGCCAACCTCGGGCCAAGGGACCACGTCACCGAGACAGAGCTCTGTGACAGCACAGAGCCGCCGAGGCGGACAGGGATACGTGAAAGGCTGCCCAGACCAGCGCCGGGCCAGGAGCTCAGGAAGACTCCTTGGTCCTCTCTGCGGCCACGGGCAGCGAGTGGATTTGACCTTCTCTGCGAATTCCTGGCAGCGAGACAGGGAGGGCGAGCACCAGCCCTCACGTTCACTCTGCCTTCAGCAGCCGGAGACACGTCTGCGGCTCACAGGGCCTCGCAGAGGGCGGGCGGCTCGCCGGCGGGTGGGAGGCCAGCGTTTCAGGACACGGACCTTACTGTCCGCACAAGTGGACCCCAGCCCCTCCTCCCCTGCCGCTCAGCGGGAGCGGCGACCCTCTCATGGCGGCTCAGCCGCTGCACTGGGCCAGGGCAGAAGCTGGCTCTCGTCCTGCACCTCGGCATCCGGCCTTGGGCCCTACCGAAGCGGCAACCCAGCTGTTCTTGAACTTGAAAAGCTTCTGTTCACTCCTTAGTGGAAATGAATAGACGCGCTTCTCGATGGATGGCTGCATCCGTCGGATAATCAGTTATTTTACTGTGCAAACTGGGGCACTTTTGAGAGTGGCTGTTGCTAAGCCTGAGGGGACGCCGAGACGCAGGCACAAGCCAGGGCTGTCCGGGCAGGGCCGGCCGAAACACCTACTCACCGACGTACCAGCACCTTGCCTTTGAGTAAAGTAGCTCGCACAGCATAAGTCAAGCTCAGAGCCCTGGTCCTCGGCAACTCCCAAGGCTTCGCTCGGGGACAGGTGCCAGTTCTCGGCACGCTGCCCCCTCGGATGGGAGCCCCGGGTCAGCCGCGCGTGGGCGCTCCACAAGGCCCCCCGGCGATCTGATTCCGCGATCCAAAAATAGGAATGCGTGGCCATCGAGAACAGCGACCTTACTGTACCTACAAACAGGACAGGGTCCCGGGGGGGTCACGTCGGCTTGGTTCTCAGGTCTGCCACACCAACCGTGCAGATATCCACATCGTCGATAAAGACGGTGCCACCGCCACACGAAGCAAGGCCATCCCTAGCGACGACTTTCCTGGGGACGATGAAAGGAAGGACGGCAAAGCAAACGTCAGCTTACACTTCCCTCCCAGCCGGGCGTCCAACCAAGGGAGTTTTTAATGCGATGAACAGGGCTCTGTGGGGGCGACCGTGCAGACAGAAATGTCTCGCTCTGCGTGGCTTTCGGGGCCCTAACAGGGGTCACCCGCTGGTCCCCACGGTGGCTGTTGTCTCATGACATCCTCTGGGCCTCGTTTCACCAGAATGATTCTCATTTAATTAATTCAAACATGGGCGCGTGTTTCCTTCCGACTCCACACTCCATTCAACCTGAGACCCTAATTTACAGTAAAGAGATTTGAGGGAAAGTACAGCCGGTTGGCCCCACATGCGCGTCACCCTCCCGTGTGGCTTCATGAGTGTGCCAGCCAGCGTGCAAGGAGAACAGCCCGGAAGAACCGCGATCAGAGCTTGGTCCTCGCCAGAACCTGTTCTTCCGACAACGCCAACTGTCTGCCCGCTTTGGATGTTCAAGTTCAGCCCATCAAGAACAAGCAGGGTGTTGTCTCTGTACCTCATCTGATAGCCTCTGAACATTATCTCCCCGCGGCTGGGCCAGGCGTGGGACGTGGCCCCACTCCGAGGGGGTAAGTGCATTCGGGGACACAGGTCTGAACGGCAGAAGGACCAAGGCTGGGCGGATGCTCATTCCCTTTTCCATTTCGTTCATTCACACATTCACACGGTTCTCGGCACTGGTGTGCGTGCCCGTGAGCTAGACCAGCGAGGACCCTGTACTCACGATACTCACATTCCGGAGGGAAAGTCAGACAATGAACAAGAAAGGAAATCAGAAATGAAGATGATAAAACAGAGCGTGGTCACAAAATGTGGAGTGCCCGTGGTGGCGGGGACGGAGGGAGTAAGGGAACCGAAGGGCTGAGGAAGGCAGCTGCGAGGCTGCGACGGTCCAGCGGCGACCGGGCATGCTGACAGATGCTGGCTGCAGGAAGAACTGAGCCCAGAGCCTGCCAGGCAGAGCGGGTGGCTAGTGCACAGGCCCTGAGGCCAGAGCGAGCTCGGGCGCTCGGAGGAACGGAAAGTCATGTAGCTGGGGCTTAGTGAATGACGGACGATGACAAGGGACAGCTCACGCTGAGCCTCGAGGGCCTGGGCACGTGTCAGCAGCGTGACCTTAAAGCTGTGTGACAAATCCGAGCCAAGCCTTGAGATGAGCGGAATTTAGCCAGATCCGGTCTCTCCATCTGCAGGAGTCATCGTGGTGGTTAGCAGCTGGAAGGTGACGAGAGTGGAGGAGGCCGAGTTCAGTCTTTTAGAGTACCGTGGGAAGGGCATTTAAGTTTGCAAAGAGCCCAAGAAATGCAAAGTCCAATTAAGGCGTAGAGCAACGTGGCTAGATGTCCAAGCCAACCCCTCTTCTCAAGTGATGAAGGCCCCGTTAGTGACGAGAAATAGAGCCCCCCTGAGCCCCACTAGGGTGGCTGACCATCCTGAAAAGCTCTGGTCGATAAGCAGCCTCAATTAGCCAAAAAAAAAAAAATCATATTTCTAGACAGTGAGTATTTTTAACCCCTAGGAGTTTGAGAATTAATAATAAAAATATTTAAGAAAAGCAAAATTGTAATTGTACTATTTTTAGTTTAAAGAATCTACATATTTAGTCTTAAGGATTCACAATACTAATAACATTTGGGCTTGTGATTCTAATTTACAATGATAATCGAGTAATTTATTTAAACATGACCTTAAGTTAAATGCTTACTGTTTACATACAGCATTGGGATTGTTATGCAAATTTAAAGCCCACTATATCTATAAATTTAATTTATTAGATTTATGCAACCTCAGGAGGGTTTTTTTATTAAGTCAGATAACCGGGGTACTTAAAAAGGAAACAATTAAAATGTTTTATAGAGTGTTTAATAAAGTCTGTAAATAGGGCCAAACCTAGTCAAAGGCCTTTAAAAGTGATGACTTGAGTTGGCTAGGCTTGTCTTCAAAGAATAGCAGGATTTGCAAGTTGAACATAAACGCTTTGAAAGAAGAGGTAGGCTAGTTTTTTTTTTTTCCAATTTCTAATTTTCATCGACCAAATACTAATTTTTAGGAACTACAGCAAGCCACCGAATTCTCTTTTGTGTACAGAAACTGCCTTGGGGAAATCGGGGTTTTGTTGTTGTTCGTTTGTTTTTTGAAGAAGAACCTCTCCCTCAGCGGTAAAGGGGTGGGGGGGTGTGGTCTGAGATCACTTTTAAAAAGGTCCCTTTGACGAGTGGGAAGATCAGATGAGCAGGAATTCTGCCAAGGGCAGTGGCCCCTGCGGGCACCAACTCCTTACCAAGAGGTGGTCCCGAAGCAGCTCCACCGACGTGCCCTTGGCCTGGGTCTTGGCCCGGCCGCACGCACACCCGGAGCAGCCTGGGGTAGAGCCCTGCCCCGCCTGGGCCGCCCCCGCTGTCACGCAGGACCCCACGCACCGCCGGCCTGCGTCCCGGACGCACAGCGGCTTCCGTCGGGTGTTTTGTCTTTCAACGGTTCCTTGCACTGAGAACCAAATGGTAGTGACACTTTCCCGTGGCTCTCCAGATGGTGACGATAGGCCCAGGAGCCCACTTGGTCACGAGACTCCTGCAATGGGTGTGGGAGGGGTTCCCCCCAGGCTGCACAACTGCTGCCGCCCACCTGTGCTGCCCCTTGGGGGGGGCGCTGCACCTCTCGGCTCTCCCCGCTGCACCCGTCCACAGCCACGCGCCTGACGGAGGTGGAAGGGAACCGTCAAGGCCACCAGCTTGTCCCCAGCGTGAGACAATCCAGGTCCAGACTGGCGGGGGGGGGTGGCTTGATAAGGTCACTCGCCTTACGCCAGGATCCCCCAGAAGCCAGCCCTGAGAGTTGAGTGCAAGCCCTGTGTTAGGGCAGGTTGCTCGGGGGTCCCCTCAAAAGGTGGGTCCCCTCGAAGTCCCGGAGCCTGTGAATGCTGCCTCCCTTGGAAATGAATCTTTGCACATGTCACTGAGGGTCTCGAGACCACCCTGGATTAGCCGGCTGGGTCCTAAACCCAGTGACAAGTGTCCTGATAAGAGAGAGATGGGAGGAGAAGACAGAGAGCCGGAGAAGGACGTGCGAAGGCGGAGGCAGGAGCTGGGTGACGCTCCTGCAAGCCGAGGGTCGCCCAGGGGGCCACAGCCCCCGGGAGCCGGGGGAGGAAGGGAACGGGTTCTCCGCAGAGCCTTCGGGGGGAAGACGCCTTGACCGTGGACCTCTGGCCTCCGAAGCCGTGAGGGGTGGTTTCCCTGGTTTTAAGCCAAGTTTTAAGCTTATGCCTGCCCGTTTGTTTCAGAGGCCCTAGGAAGCATCCGGGAGGTGGCCCCACGAAGCACCCGTAGAGAGGTGAGTCATGCGAGGTTCGGTCATGGGCACTGGAGGCTCCCACCCACTCTGGGAGAGGCTCGGGCTCACCTGAGCTGTCCCGAGGAGGCTGGCCACACCTCCACTGAGTCCGCTTCGCCATCGCTGGGGCCACCCTTGCTGTGCAGACCCGAGGCCTGCCAGGGGCTCAGACCGAGCCCCGCCCCACAGCAGTCGGGGGCCAGCTGGCCTGCCCTCAAAGGCTGGGGCGCCCACGGCCTGCCTCAGTCACAATGTGGGCTGGTGGGCTGGAGGCAGGTCAGGGGTGAGTGGCGACCTGGCCAGGGCCTGTGGCTGGTTTCCCGGGGGGCGAAGGTGACAGACAGACCCCCGCACTCGTGGGGCCTCGTTCTAGTGGGGTGGTGGAAGGGGACACACACTGATTTAAGGGACGATACGAATGTCAATGGAACAGGGAGACATGAAATACGTCAGAAAGCGTGGCCGGGGCCGGGAGCGACCGCGGCCCCTCAGCTGGGGCTCTGGAGGAAGGCAGTGTGTCCTGAAGCCCTCGTGCCAGGGGTCCGGCCGGCAGCGCCGGTGAGACAGCGCTGGGCAGCAGCGGGCGGCCCCGGCGGGCGAGCGGGGGTGGCCCCCGCAGCTGGGCGAGGTGCAGAGCAGCGGGCGCCCGCTCCTCTGGGAGCAGTGGGAGAGCCTGCTTGCGCTCCCGGGGGACAGCCGCTGATGTCAGGCACGGCCCGGCTGTCCGGAACTTGGAGGACGGAGGCTGCCAACACCTCCCCTGCCCCCGAAGGACCATCTGGTGTCCCTGCTGCCCGAGACACCCTTCCTCAGGACACAGGCGGTGCCCCCGTTGGCCCCCCCAGTCCCTCCCGCCTCGTCCCCCACCCTGCTTGAGCCACACGGACTTCTGAGTTCCCAGGACGCACCGAGCTCCTGCATACAAGCCACACACACATACACACGCACGCACACACACGCACGCACGGCCTTTCCCTGGCCCCTCGGCCCAAGCACCTCTGTCTTCCTTGGCCGGTTCTTCACCATTCGATCTCAGCGTGGAAGTCGCCTCCCTGCAGAGGTCCGCTCCCAGGGCGAGATGCGATGTCACTTTCCCACTGACAGGTGCAGGACGCCGCCTGCCCCCCATCATCTCTGTGAGGCGGGCGATTTCCGAGGTCTCCTCTGCGCACTTGTGCACGTACCCACATCCTCCTGGACACCCCGGACTAGAGCTAAGCCTCTCTCCAGCCTGTCCACCGCCAACCCCAGCAGTGAGCGCAGTTTCTGACTCGGAGTCGGAGCTCAGTGGCCATCTGGTGGGCGCCCTCACTTTGACAAGGACATACGCACAAGGGTGTCGGCTCCTCAAGGCCGGGGTGGCCCCCCAGTGTACGGCTGGCCCCAGGACGGGCTCGGCCTCCTCTGCGATGTCACCCCCCCCTCCATGAGGTTCCTTTGCGTTCGCTTTCTGCCCTGTGGGACTTCACGCTGATTTCTCACCCGCTGTGCTCAAGGGCTGCTCTCGTTTGGCTGCTGTGCCCCTCTGACGCTGACTGGAGCCACCTGCCAGCCAGAGGGGGAGCGGTCCCCCGGTCCTCGGTGCTGCGGAATCCCCCCGACCTGACGGGCATGTCTGCAAACACTCTCAAGGGGAGCGATGGGGTCCCCGCACGGTGACCTCAGCCGAGGGAGCCGCTCTCTCGGTCCGAGTGGAGGGATCTGTGCAGCCTCACCTGTCCCGTGTTTTACCAGGTGACAGCAAGCGAAGCCATCCCTCGACGGGGAGGTTCACTCTTCACACCTCAGAGAGGGTCCTGAGAATATATTTTCGTTCCTCGTTCCCAAAATGCCATTAAAATGATATCAGAGAGATTAAAAAAAAAAAAAGCATAGGCCTTTAACGGCCAGGGGCTCGAGACGAGATATCATTGCATGAGAGAGTCACAGGTTTGTGGAGGCCGGAAAAAGGATGACAGCCTTTTGATGGGACGGAGACAGACTGTCCCACAGGGCCTCCTGCCCAGCGGAGCTCGGGAGGCTCAGGGTGTGAGGCGGGCCCAGGAGAGGCTACTTAACGTGTGGCTACCGACCGCTCCTGTTGGACCCATTTACTTTACTCTCTGTTCTTCTCTTGCATCCAGAGGAAGCTGGACACGTTACGCCTAGACCAACACACACACACACACACACGCACACACACGCACACACCCATGCCCATGCACACACACACACACACACACACACACACCACGAGTTCGCTCAAGAAGTTGAATGAACTCCCTGGGAATAAATTGGGCTCCCGGAATCATCCCCTAAAACCCCTTGGAATCTAGCATCCGGGTCCCCGAAGGTCGGCTTCCCGTCTGCTCTCTCGAAGTCCAGCCAGCCCACCCCACAGTTACACAACTTCTCTTTGCGGGTGACCCGGCCAGGCACATGCGAAGGCAGAGGGAAGCCCGAAGACCCCACCTAGGCCCCCACCCTTAACTACGAATGGGTCAAGAGCCGTACAAACAAAACCACAGGCACAGAAGAGTAAGAACCAGGGGAACAAAAAGAAAAATGGACCCTGAGAAAGCAGACCAGTCGAAGAGTAGACGATAGTTTAAGGAAGGGAGGGAACCGTGACTTCATTAGAGTCAGAGAAATTAACAAATAGATAGCATCTATTTTCAAATGACTCTTTTAAAAACTCAGAGACTGAGACCTTATGGAAATAAGGATAGGAATATGTGATTGCCAAACTTAACATTCAGAACAATGGCTGAATGACAAAGCTGAGGAAAATTCCCAGAATAGAGATAAAAGGACAAGAACCCGAGACTTTGAGATAAAGAAAACAGAGAGAAAACAAGAAACGGTTGATGCCAGAAATTCAATATTCACCCAATACGAGTCACAGAAAGAGAAAGCAGAGGGAAAGGAGATGAGGACATCGTCAAAAGGAGAAAAAGGAGGATTTTTTCCAACTCGAAGGGAGAATTGGCTTCAGTATGAAAAATCCCACACCTCGAGCAGAATAAATGCAAACGACCCGCACTGGGTCGCACGGTCCTGCAACTTCCGGGCGCCCCGGGCACGGGCCGGGTCGGAGCAGCTTCCGAGGAGGAGAGCGGGGGCGGCTCTCACGGGGGGGACGCGGACGCGGGGGGGGGGAGACGCGGACACGGGGGGACGCGAACGTGGGGGGATGCGGACGCAGGCGGGATGGCGCCCAGACGCCCGGGTTCAGACCCCGGGCCTCACGCGTCAGGCATGGGATCCCGGGCAAGAGTTTCTGAGCCTCGGTCCCCTTGTCTGTGAAGTGGGCTCTGGGCGGTGCCCGGCCCACGCGGCTGCGGTGGGGACAGGTGAATTCACTCATGGTCAAGGACTCAGAACAGTGTCTGAGACAGTAAACGGCACATGTTTCGCTATTTTTCCAAAGAAAA
>CM053508.1:129555886-129586284 GCA_028627145.1 Eidolon dupreanum | reverse complement strand
GAGGAGACTCCGAGGCTAGAGAAGACAGCCCAGAGATGAAAGGTGAAGCAAAGGGCACCATGGGCTCACCGAGGGAAGACGTGTGAATGGATATTAGCTGTTACTTCCTATTGATGACTGTTAGACATGACTATTTATTTTAGGTGTATCTATCATTAGAGTTAGATCAATATCTGCACTCCATACTATAATTAGATACTAATAGATAAGAGAGAAGAGCAGAATTGAGATCAGGACAGAGCAGGGACCAGCCCTCGCAAATATTAGTCAGAGACGGAGCCAGGTAAGGCGAGTTCACAGAGTGACCACGTTGAACAGATAGAACAGTGCTTGGCATGTACTCGGAACTTCTCGACGTTAGTTGAGTCTCCTTCCCATCTCCTCTCTGGGTCCTTGGTCCTCCCAAGGACACACAGGGCATGCTAGGGCCACACATACAGCTGTAGCGAACACACAACATGCGATTCTGGGGTTGCTATTACACCATGTTCGATGATCAATCGATTCACACTAAAGTATAAAAGGCTTTCTGTATGTTCCCTCCATAAAAAATTTGCCTTTTAAAAGAGGAGGGGGGTGGTTGGAGAGGACAGTTTTTAGCCAAGGGAATGGTGGGGCGCCGGGCCCAGCTCCCAGCCTCGGGCCCTGGAGGTCCGGCAAGGACAAGGCTACCTGGGCCACCACCAGGTTTATCTTGTGCAGCTCTGGGCCCCGTCTGTCCTCTGGCCCGAGGGCACCATTCTTTTCCGGCTCCGAGGCTCCATTAGCGATGCTGAGGTGAGGCTTTTGCCAGGACAAGGAGGCGTCCTCCAAAACCAGTGCTTCACTGAGGTCTTTCAATGCCTGGATGTATAAAACAGGGCTCTCCCGGAGAAAAAATCTCTGTAGGAAAAGAAAGGGAGAGAGGCAGAACCTAGACCTTCCGTCCAGTCGGAGCTCGCAGCCACCGTGCTGGTCTGCCCCAGAAGTCTGACAAGTCGCCATCTGTGACGAGGAGGCTAGTTCCTGCCAGTGAAAATTCCAAATCAAGGTTTTCCGGATTTCAGCCCGCTGAGTCGCTCCACCACCTGCGCTAGTCGTTGTGTTCTGTTGCATTTTACACTGAGCCGTGGCCTAACCGACGTGAGTTCCCTATTAAGTGATGACAGCCATTGTGCCATCGTACTGATGGGCAGGTTTTCATATTCATTTTTACTTATAACTACTAGAAGTAGGAACTTCTGCCCATGTAGTGGATGATAAGAAATGCTGTTTCGGGTCATCCATTTCAAAATGTGACCGTAGGCAGGTCTCCATCGCCCTGTCTGTAAAAAACAGGAGTCAGACTATGTGTATTTTAGCATTAAAAAAAAAAAAAAAAGAAAGAAAGGAAGGTGAGAAATACGATCCCACTGAAGTCAAATTATCTTCACAGGTCTCTCTCCCTGGAGATAGGCTTAGGAAGAGATCTAGAAGGATACTTAGTGACATTTTGGACAATGGCTTCATCTCTCGGGAGTGGACACTGAGCCGCTTTGTCTCCCTGTACCTTTTTATATCGTCTGGACTTTTTACGATGGGCATACAGCATTTCACACAGACAAACAAAAGCTATGATCAAAAGGACAAGGACAAGGTATGTTTATCCATATATTTATCTTGGGCCTCAGGTCTATTTAATTGGATTAATAATAACATTCGGGTCCAGGCTGACCGTCAGCATTGGGAATGGCCCGGCCCCCTTTATTTGGTTTAGTTAGATGGGCATTTACTTGTTGAGTTATTTCTAATAATCTAAAGAGGGTTCATGGGCCCACCACTAAACTCGAGAGCCGTAACCTGCACCACCTCACCCGCCATTCGGTGTGAGCGAGGGCTCCGCACCCTCTTACCTGCCCCCCACCCCCAGATAGCCGCCACCCACATTCAGAAGGAACATCGTAGGGGCCGAAGGCAGGCGAGCAGCCACGCCAAGGGCTGTGCGGCCAGCCGTCCGACTGCTCACCTTGAACCTCTCCGCCGCCAACCTGGAATTCGTGAAGCTTTTCACCGAGAAGGGCAGAAAGAACACGGACACCCGCATGAGGTTCCAGATGGCCACCACGGTGAAGGCCTGGTTGGGGAGGGGAGGAGGGGGTGACGGTCACAGGGCCATCCTGCCCCTTCCACCTCCTGACGCCCCATCCCTGAGCCTCAAGCCACAGAGCTCGCCCGTGCAGCTTCACAGAAGCAAGTCCTTCACTTGGCAGCAGCCAAGCTGGTATTTCGGGGAGACTGAACAACCTGGTAAAAGGAGCACCTGTCTTAACGTCTCCGAGTCTGGAGGCTCGTCTCGTAGCTTAGCCAGTGGGGAATTCCGTAACTTGGGGCAGGTCACCCCATCATAAGCTCCGTTTCCCCATTGGCGTAGCATCAAAAAATTGTAAAGTTAGTACAGGAAGAAAGTTTAAGAAAATGCAGGTGGGAGAGCTTCGTGTGCTCTCGACATGGCTTGGTACTATTTCTGCTGTTAAGATCCTATTTATTCTTCTTTGCTTTAGATGTCATTTTCTTTTCTAATATTTGAAATCTCTCTACAATTCAAGCCTAATCCGTGCCTCACTCTCCCCCAAAGGCCTTCCCTGACCACAGCAACCACCTTCGGCTTTTAGGGTCGCAGAATGGAGCCTGCCACCCAGGGCCCATCTCCACCCGCTTCTTTTCCCAGCTTAATCTAAACGCCGACGGAGCAGGGATGCTTTGGTCTAATCCCAGGTGGTGTGAGTGCTGTGTGGCCCTCATGTCCCCTTGAAAGTTTTCCTTACATAGCCCCCCTTCCACGCTCAGACTTCTCGGGGTGGGGCAGTTCTCCGGTGCATGCCGGGCCAAGCAGAGGGACCGCTGTGTGGAGTACGATGAGGGCACAGCTGAGGAACATCTTGCTTGGGGTGCAGCCTCTCCACCTCCCTTGCTGGAGTCCGACCCCACCGAGAGCAACACCCTGTCTCATTCTTCTGGAAGAACTGGGATTTCTAATCCTGAAAAGCAACTGCTGCCTCCTGGGGTCAGAGTCAGACCGCGAGGGAA
This sequence comes from Eidolon dupreanum, assembly GCA_028627145.1. Lineage (NCBI taxonomy): Eukaryota > Metazoa > Chordata > Mammalia > Chiroptera > Pteropodidae > Eidolon > Eidolon dupreanum. Next base: position 129,583,239 of record CM053508.1, on the reverse strand, counting down.
AGACGGAAGGAGCGAACCCTTTTTACCTAAAGTGCATTTCCAGGGCTCTAGTTTGAGATCAGAAAAAGACCTCAGTTTAGGATTTTCAACCTCAAGGCATGGATGAGAATCATCAGGATCTAAGACTACATATGCCACTTCCCGGGGACCCCAAGATGACTGTCACCCCTCCCTCCCACAGCTGCTACCCAAGGGATGTCAGTTTCACCCACGGGTTGAGATGAAAGTTTGAGCACCCTAAAAGTCTGGAAAATCAAAATCAATTTGTATTATCTATGGGCAAAACCCTCAGATCTTTGAAGGGTCTGGGCTGGGGAAAGACACATTAACGTGGGGGGAGCGGGACAAAGCGCCCCAAATACTTACTACGGAAGGTGTGAGCGTCAGTCGCAGGTTTATGTGGACGAGGAACATGATAACTGTGGCGACTGTGGGGGCCGTGAAGAAGACGCTGGTGCTCAGGCTATTCATAAACCCACTCTTCTCCAACAGATGCCTCTCCTTCCTTCTGAAATCTGGGAGGTGAAGAAGAAGTGCGCTCAAATTAACCGCAGAACTTTCTGCGAAGAGCACAAAGTATGAACGATCTCCCCAGGAGGTCAGACGCGTGGCCACCACAGTGTTTGCAGGCTCTGAGCAGAGAGTCGGGTTTTCCGTACCTTTGATTATTTTTGCGAACGGCTTCTCCCACATGTACATTTTAATCAGCTTCATGCAGGTGAGAACTTCGCTGGTCACGCAGATGCGCTGGTCGCTGAGTTTCGAGATGTTACTCTGGATCTTCATAACCCAGTTGGTCATTAATCCCTGCGGTCAAGATGCAAGATCTTCTTTTGACAAAGGCAGGAGAGTATTTCGGAAGGTGAGCCCCAGACCCGGATGGGATGCCTGGGTTTAAGCCCGCACCATTTGAGTCTTTTGGGACTAAATCCCAGATCCCCACGGAAGGCTTCCCAATGGGGGCCACTCCTGTCATCGTGCCTAAGGCACCTGCCCCAAACATCCCAGGGGTTTTCCTCTCCTGGGGGCCAAGCCAGGGCGTGGCTAACTACACAGCAATGGGGTTCCTCTGCCTTTGGGGATCCTAAACCCTCTAACAGTAACGGTCACCTCCCAAGATTGCCTGTGCCCAGGGAGGAAAACACTTAATTTCAATAATTCGGGGCACATGTAATCCAAGAGTCACTTCCTGGTTTGTCCAATTTTATTTCATCTGAATCTCTGGCTGCAAATGTCCTTCCTCCTCCCTCTCCCCATTACGCTGTGCCCAGCCAAATGTTAAACGCTATCTGCATTATTACACCAGCCCATTCTGAGTGGGAGAGAAAGAACAAGAATCTTAGCCAGAGGATATCCGCTGAGGAAAGCCTGTGACATGGATCATCAGTCCCTCACAGAAACCAGCCAGGCGAACCCCACGTGCCAGGTCTGCCTCTGACTTATCAGGCCAACGTTGTGGCCGGGGAACCGTGTGAGGTAGGAATTGAAGCTGAATCTCAGCCACGATGAACAGTCGACGAGAGCCGGCATGCCCACCCTGACGTACCCCAGATTAGAGCCCTAGGAGTTCCGGGCACCGTCTGACATCAAACGGGTGGTAAAGAAAGACATTACCATCAGCAGGAAAACCAGGAGAAAGAAAAAAGTAGCAATGAATGTAGTACATCCGATTTTGAGGTAGCAGGCGACGAAGCAGACGATTGTTAACAAACAGCTGATAAAGGACAGGGGGCTATAGTAAACGCCTTCAAACATGTAGTTGACATCATTGGTGAAAAAGCCAATGACCTGTAAGACAGCAAACCCGAGGGCACAGGCGTCACCTCTCCAGGCATCCAGAAGGGGCGACCTGCACCCACAGCAGGTGGCTTCGCCACTCCTTCTCATGGTAGGAAGGCTCAAGAAGCAGGGGGAGAGAGAGGACAGCTCTCCTCTTACCAGCCATGTGAACCTGGACAAGTTACTTTGCCACTCTGAGCCTCAGCTGCTCTGCCTGTAAAGCTGGAATAAGTACAGTTACTTTCTACGGTTGTCGTGAGAACGTCAATGAGATATAAAGTATCTGCAAACATAGACTGTGCCCAATAAAGGTTATATTTTACTATTTATATTTTATATTTTATATTTACACTATTGCTACTGCTACTAATATCTGGATTCCAGAGAGCGGCTTCTAGTCTTCTCTTCTTTTCCGTGTCTGTTCCATGCCATGCATTCGTTCTAATGCTTATTTGGGTAGGAGTTGAGCTCTGGTTCCTTCTTCTCCTTGTTCTTTTTGCTCTAGAATCTTCTGCCCATTTGCCCTTCCCCCAACGGATACTGCCTCATTCAGTGTTATATAAAAGCCGACATTCCAAACCAAGAAACGTTGAACTCAATTCATTAATGTCTTTGACGATGACCATGCTGAGGCCCTTAAGGGACTCGCTTTTAACTCCATCTCCATCCAGTTTCCCTGACATGGCCCCCAGCTGAGCCTTCAAAATTTTGTTAGGTGTATGAGGGGGCGTAACTTGGCACAGCTACTTTGGAGGGCAATGTAACGCTATCTTTTAAAATGAATAATTGCATAAACCCTGTGACCTGGCAATTTCATTTTTCTGTGAGGAAACATTGACACATGCTGGAGAAAGCCCACACATCAATGTTCACTGCTTCCAGCGGCAAACCCCTGGAGACAGCCACAGCGCCCATCGGTGGGGACAAGTGAAAGCGTCCGCTCAGGAAGAAATGAGATAATATTGGATCCCGGAGCTGACTGTCAATGCTCACGCCTCAGAGCCGTCACTGACCAGCCGTGGAACTGCAGACTCGGTCTGTCTGTGCCTCCGTCACCGCACCAATCAGATGGGAACATGGATACAACCCACTTCCTAGCGTTGCTATGACAACTGAACGAGATCGCACCCGTAAAACTATCTCAGCACATTCCAAGCGCTGTGCGCAGGCTGCAGGAAATGGGTGAAGGTGATCAAAGGCATCAACTTCCCAACACGTATGATAAGTCAGTCCTGGGGATGTAACGTACAGCGAGGTGGCCACAGTTAACAACACCGCGTTGTACATTTATAAGTTGCAGTCGACGGCCCTGCCACCCTGAACAAGCCCAGTCCCATGTGATCTCGGAAGCTAAGCAGGGTCAGGCCTGGTTAGTACTTGAATGGGAGACCAAGTGCTGTAGGCGTAAAAAATAAAAATAAGAGATTGTAAGCTGACAAAGTCCTTGCAATCTGTGAGGTCAACCAAGGGTTGTCTCGCCTAAAAAATATATATATATATATTTATAAGTTGCTAAGAGAGTAGATCTTAAAAGTTCTCATCACGAGGAAAAAAAAACTATATGTGGTGATGGGCTGTGGAGTCCTGTACACTATTTTGTTTTGTTTCCGAGGATCGTGTAATTGGGTGTTTTTAAAATTCATCTTAAAATAAAACGTGCGGAAGCAACTCTCTAGAAGGCCTCGCATGAGCGGCCATTTCTGTCTGCCACCTGGCCGTGCGCTGCCGTGGAGGTGTTTGGACATCGGCCTTGGGCGCGGGGCCTTGCTCAGGACAGGGATGTCCAGGAGAGGCCCTCGGCCACCGCCCGTGCGGGTCTCCCGAGTGAGGCAGGCGAGCGCCCTCCGCAGTCGGCTCCGCTGCTCACCACGCCCGTGACCTCGTCCAAGCTTCCTGCCGTCCCTCGCCTCAGTTCCCACCTCTGTGACCTGGGAACAATAAGCGAAACTACCAGCTAAGAGAGTCTTCGGAGGACTGACCGCGCTGACCAAGAGCTGCCCTTGGGGCGACGTCCAGCTTAGAGGGGGTGGTGATTCCTAGAACGACTTTGCTGAAATAAAAGACTGCACCTGCTCCTCTAAGTCCAGCCCAGGGCTGGGGGACAGGGCGGCCGCCATGCTCGAGGCCTGGCAGCAACGAGCGGTATGATTTCACACTTATGAATCACTGTCCCCCTTCTCCAAACTTTCTATGTGCCAACTGCCTGAATCCTATGAGACCATGATGCCATAAGGTTGGTCCTATTGCTCTTCCACAGCTCCAGAGAGGAGGGTAAACGGCCAGAGGTCCCAGAACTAGTCAAGTGGTAAAGAATAACAGTCCTGATGATACTAGGTATCTTATATTTGTTACCAGTTGAGTTTAGAAAAAGCATTTGCTTGATGGCAACACTTTTTTTTTTTTTTTTTTTTTTGGATCTCTGTCCTGTAATTCGGATGCTGGGCCTTTTGGAGGAAGAATGGGATTTTAAAGGGCCGGGGGCTGGGGTGATGTGAGCCACCCCGGCTCACATCACCGGCGGGTGGACGTGCCTGGTCTATTTGAGGACGCGAGGTGAGCCCAGCCGGGCCGGAAGGGAGGAAGACGCCCCCCGAGCTGGAGCAGCAGATCTGGGAGGCGAAGAGGCTGGAAAGTTGCCGATGCCGATCACAGAGCTGGTTCGGAGTGGGGGTGAGGAGCCAACAGTCACATGACCATCTCAGTGTGAAAGCAACCCATGCTCCTCAAAGTGGCTGGCGGGCCGGAGGAAGAGAGCGCAGCTGGACCGAAATATGCGAAACTATGAGTGCGGGTCACAGACCAGCGTGTCCTCCTCCTGCCGCTGTCACTGTCGGCTCGTGGGCCGCTGCGGGGAGGAGCAGGAGCAGGAGCCGACGGGTCCATCCCCGTGACCTGGACGCCGTGAGGACATGGGTGAGAAGACTCACACTCTCAGAGGCGATGGAGCGTCGCCTTCCCCCCGAGACCTCTCCGAGCTTCCACGTCCCCCCACACCCTCTCCTCCCCAGGCTGGCCGACGGGACGCACCGTCCAGCGCGCTGCTACGCGGGATTTGGGTCTTTTTATTCACTTTTTTGTGTGCGGACTGGGCCTTAGCCCCTGCGTGGTAAAATGAGTGGGTAAACGCTCTCTCTGGTCCTCCGAAGGCCCGCGGCACCCCCTGGGTTATTGCTGACCTGCCTTTAGGACCCCAGAGGCAGTCACCGATACCATCGACACGCCCTCTGGGCATCGCGTCCCCTCCCCTAAGCATCCCCGGTCCCTCCCTCAGCCACAGGGGCAGCGGGGTCTGCGGAAGTCGAGAAGTAGGGCCCCGGCGCCCGGGCCGGTGACTTGCCTCGCCCGTGGTCACGTGCGTGAGAGACCTGAATCGGATCAGCTTCTCGAAGGCCAAGGACAGGGCGGCTGTGCGGAACCTGACACCCGTGCGCTGGGTGACGACCCAGCTGGCGCACAGGCTCAGGGACTTCGCGCCCTCGGCGAGGAGGAGGGCCAGGCAGAGCCCCGCGCCGTGGGCGACGTCCTGCCGCTGCTCCCTCGAGTAGTCCAGGATCTTGGGTATAATCAGCACCTGGAGGAAAACGCAACGGAACAGAAGCAAACACAGGGGTTCGGATCGTTGAGCCCTTCCCGTCCCCCTTTTAGGCAATGAGCGCCAGGCGTGAGGCTCCCGGGTCGGAGCGGGGCGCACGGCCCCCCTGCGAGACGGTCACGGTCGCGCTGAAGGAGACTCAGATCAGCTAACGCAGATCAGAATCCCAGCTCCGCCACCTCCCAGCTGCCGCTCACAGGAAACAGAAGACACACACACACACACACACACACACACACACACACACACACGGGTAATTCGGGAGTTAAGCGACTTCACAAAGGTGTGGGCGGAATTCAGGAAACGCAGCAGGGATGGCAGAGCCCCGTGGAGCCGGTGGCAGCGGGGAACTGCTACCTCCTCAGACCCAGCGGAGCCCAGGAGGAGAGTCACACGGAAAGGGCCCGCACAGGACTGGTCACCAGCCTCCAGAGAAGGACAGGGAGGCAGTCGGGGGCATAAATAATCTGCCCGCACTTCCTTCTTCCCTCTAGTCTCCTCTTGGAGTCTCCCAGTGGTCAAAACCAACCGGAAGCCTGAGGGCAGGGGGCCCCGTTAACGTGACCCTTCGAGGCCACACCGAGGGCCACAGGACGGCCTAAAGGGACAAATGGAGAGCATCCAGCACACTGCCACCCGGGGCGTTTATCTCTGCGATATCATCAAGCGCTGTTTCTTCCTGACCCACAGCCACACTCCCCTTAGCTGGTGGCACCTCCGTTTCCTCTGGGGGGACCCTCCCACCTGCCCCACCGCATGCAGTCTAAGCTGACCCTACCCTCTGCCGGCCCACCGCGAGCAGGGGCCGCAGCCGGGACAATCAGACTCACTCTCTGCCATCAGATTTTTGGGCTGAGACACTGGAGGAAAGGAAATCGTGACATCCGATTCGATGCAACCACAGCACGTGGCAGAGACGGCCAGTTCCTGCCACCCACATCCCCAGAGCTGCTCGGCCCTTTGTCACTGCAGCTAGCAGGCACTGAGCCAGGCCACATTCTAAGTGGCATATGTACTTATCTCGTTTCATGTCGCCCCATGAGGCAGCTAATGTCGCTCTCTCCCATTTTACACATGAGCGTCTCCATGAAGTCTGCCGCTGAGTGTCATGGGGTTCCACAAGGAAATGAGCACGGAGAAGGGAAACAAATTGCCCAAAGTCGCCCAGTCGCTAAGCGGAAGGGCCAAGGTTCGAACCGAAGGGATGGCCGCAGAACTCAACACTCCTTGCTGGCTCTGCTGCCCCCGGAGGGTCTTCGTGTTCTGAGTGGCAGCTGAGGGACACACATGTCCCCAACTCCTGGCAGGGACTTGCACGTGCTCATCTCGAAAGCCCCCCGAACCTCGCCAAGCCCGCTACTCACTGGCCCTAGCATGCTCGTGACACAGAAGCAGCTGCCCAGAATCACGTCGAAAATAAACCTCGTCCTTTGGAACCTCAGCATCACGCGGAGCACAGACGCTTTTTCGATGCCATGCCTCGAGACTTCTTCTTCCCAAAGGAGGCGAAGCCTTGAAAAGAGGAATATTGAGCCCAGTGAAACCCCTTGGCGTGTGTCGCCGAAATGTCCTAGGTGTCACTGCTGCAGACTGAGCTACGGAAATTTCCCATCATAACAGAAGAAGAACAGCGTAGGGCACCTCCCCAAATGCCCAGGTTCAGGAATTATCAAAATCTGACGTGTTCATTTCACCTCTCCTCTCACTTTTCCTTTCTTTCTTTCTCTTTCTTTCTTTCTTTCTTTTTTTCTCTTTCCTTCCTTCCTTCCTTCCTTCCTTCCTTCCTTCCTTCCTTCCTTCCTTTCTTTCTTTCTTTCTTTCTTTCTTTCTTTCTTTCTTTCTTTCTTTCTTTCTTTCTCTTTCTTTCTTCTTTCTTTCTTTCTTTCTTTCTTTCTTTCTTTCTTTCTTTCCTTTCTCTCTCTCTCTCTCTCTCTCTCCCTCCCTCCCTTTCTTCCTTTCTTTTTTTTGCTGTATTTCAAGGAAATCTCAGACATATCATTTTATCTATCCATGCTTCAGTATGTGTCTCTTCCAGATAAAGCCTTTAAAAAAAATAGTAACCATAATAGCAAAAGTTATAACAATTCATAGTTACATATTAATTACATACTAACAACAATTCCTTAATAATAGTCTAATTATTTCAAAAATATATTCTTACGGTTAGTCTGCTTAAATCAAGATACAGACAAGGTTCATACATTATATTTAAAAGACAAATCCGATAGGCCTCTTGCATCTCATTTGCATCTGTAATAGTTTCTCCTTCTCTGCATTTCTCTGCCATTTATTTGTTGAAAAAACTGAAGCATCTATCCTGTAGAATTGCCCACATTCTGGATTTGACTACTAGCATACCTGGGGATTGTCAAGTACAATCTTCCATCTCCTGTATTTCTACTAAACCACTGGATAGATCTAGAGGCTTACAGAAATGCGGAATTCAAGTCAGTTGGCAAAAATAGTTAATAGGTGACGCAGTATACTTCCCCTTGCCTCACATGAGAAGACACGTGACGTCATGTCCCACATGTAGCGATGTCAAGGTGTGCCAGCTGGGCTCGTTTATTGCCAAGTTGCCTATTACTGATGGCCATTGCCAAGATCCTGCCTCAACTATACTTAGGGCTGTCAAAATGATAATTTTTCTAATTCTATCATTCCTTCTGTGTTTAGTTGCTTGAATTTTTCTATAAAAAATAACTTCTCCTCATCAACCGTTTTATTATCCTAAAATACAGTTAGTTGAGGAAATAGCCTAGGACTTCAAACAATATCGCTCTTCCTTTTTTATACACAAATTAAGATTCATAAAACCCAGAACTGTGACCTCCAAAAAATGCTCTCATTTATTTCAAAGTTCCCCAAAGGGTGTTGGAGCACCCCACTGAAACCGTGTCCTTATCCCAAGCTAATGATGCCTCGGATGTTTGTGTTACATCAGCAAAACAGGAAGACAAAATCATTTCTTTTCGGGAAAAAAAAAATTTGATATCCATTATTTCAAAAGAGCACCAAAGAAAATATCATGAAAGAAATTAAAATATCGTTGACTTTCTCGGACTTCTTTTTTTTAATCTTTAATGCTATTTAAGGCAGGAGCAGGTAACTGGACGATAGTCATCTCGGTGCTTAGGGTCTCCAGAGTTTTGCTCTGGCCCCTGCACACTGTCCATGTGTCCACAGTCCCGTCTGTCAGTGAGATCATCTACCCTTCTACTTCCTCTTCCCACATGTCCAGTTCCGCCATCTATAAAGCAGTTACCACGGCCCATACCCAGGTCATCAAGCACCACACCCAGGGGCTCCTGGTACTCCCCGCCGCTTCCGCCCCTCACACAGCAAGAGCGGGGAGAACAAATGGGAGGTGGCCAGATGGGAGGAGGCCGGGGAGGGGTGAAAAAGGGGAAGGGATGAAGGAGAACAAACAACAGCCAGTTATAAAAAGAGTCCCGGGGGTGTGAAGAACGGCATTGGGAACGTAGTCAGTGACATGATGACAACTGTGTATGGTGTCAGGTGGGTACAAGACGTCTCGGGGGAGGTCGCTCTGTAGGGTATCTAAAGGTCTAGTGGCTGTAAGTACACCTGAAACTCACAGAATATTGTATGTCTACTGTGACTGAAAAATAAATTTTAAAAACTATGCAGAATTATGAGGGTAATAAGGACGGAGATGATGGTGGCGGCCACGGTGCTGCAGCTGCTGCTGTGCTTGGTGACGATGGCATTTGTCGGCAAATCGTTGCAGAAGCCAAAGCAGTCTTCTGGAGAATTAAGGAAGACGCGGCCCCGGCACTCTGCCGATAAGATGGTGACCACACAGAAACCTCTCTAAAGGCATGAAGGCGTGGATAATTATTTTTCAAATAAACATCCCCAAACGGAGTGTTTGCAAAGTGTCGGTGGACAGACATTGTGAATGACAATAAAAAAAGGCAGCATCTGTGAACTGGAGGCGGATGGGAGTGAATAAGGAGGCCCACACGCGTCTCGTTGAGGGAAGAAGAGGCAAACGAACACTGAACCAGCTGTCTGCTCCGCGTCGGGCATTTTTCCTGGTGCTTTACACGCGACTGATCATCTCTCTGGACTCTCACGACAATCCTACGAGGGACTGAGACAAGATTTATGACGCGCAATTTTATACATAAAGACACAGGCTCCAAGTAGCTTGTCAGACGTCGTCATAGCTGGTAGGAGGTGAGATTCTGACTCATATCTGGCATTATCCAAGAGGTGATCTTTGGAGCGTTTTTTGTTTGTTTTAATTGAGTAAGTCTGAGAAGCAGTGGGTCAAAGTTGAACCAGTGTCTGTTTACTCGTGTCTTAAATACACCCGTCTGTTCTATAAAGCTCTGAGATGTGGCTGTAGCGTGCGATATTCCAGGCCCCCCGCCCACTGAATGCTCTTCTCGGGGAGGCCCGTATGGGACTGCCATCTGGAACACATCTGGAAAACGCCACTGTGCACTCGGTGCCTCCCATAAGGTAGCTAGAGGGAGCAACATGGGTACAGAACATTTCAAGTTACTTCTTCCCCGTTTGTTCCTCATATCACCTTGTGAGGCGGGCAGTACCGGAAGTGTCACCACACCACCAGCTAGTGGTGACTCATGTATTAAGAGACGAGGCCACTAACCCCAAGTGGAGTGACCCATGACACAGATAAATGCCTGGATCCAGAAAAAAAAGCAAAAGGGCCTAGAAGCGGTCACTTCTAACTTTCTCGGGGTCCCGGGCCCTGAGGCCGATCTGATAAAAGATGTGAAATCTTACTCCAGAAAAGAGTCTCTAGCCGTACACGTGAAATATGTCACCCGTTTCAGGGGCTTCACGACCCCCAGGCTGAGAACCTCCAGCCCAGAGTGAGGCCTCTAGCTGTAAAGAAAGAATCAATTTTCTCTGCTTGTCTGAGGGTGGCCCCCACCCACGCTTACACGTCTCTGGTCACCAGCCCCCCAACACATGGTCTTCGACCAAGCTGGTGGCTTGCCCAACGTGACTTCACCTTTGGGAATTTTTGGCCGAAGCATCATGGACTGACAGGTGGGGGATGGTGTCCTCATCTAAGCGTTTCCGGAAGCCTAGGATCATGAGTGGTGTGAGCCACGTCAACGCGAGGTAGGAGAACAGGCCGGCGTCATCCAGGGGCTGAGGGGCAGGAAACCTAGAAGTCACAGGCAACGTGGTCACCGTGAGGACACTAGCCAGAGAAAGACAATTAAGTCAAGGGCGAGATTTTGAACGGATGAATTATAACTAAGTAAAACCACAGCGGGGTCCTATGAGTATACAAAAAATTGTGGGTTTTTTTTTCCCCCCATGACTCTATTATTCGTGATAGTCAAAAACCAGGAACAACAAAAATACCCATGAATAGGGGAAGGAGTTAAAAAGAAAGAAAAGAGGAATAGTATAGTGAGTCTGTGGAAACGGTGCAGAAGCATCCGAGAATCGAGTGGATGTACATATATATGGGACAGGAAAGAGCTCTAAGCATCTTAGGCAAAAAATAATCGGCCACTTACAGATCAAGATATTTACATTACATTTTTATATATATAAACAAAGGAAGCAATGAGTGAAGGCAGACAAAACTATCTGTACATACAATCAACCTTATTAACAATTACATGAAAACTAGAAAAGAGAGAAGGGGAGACAGACATAACTATTTATAGGAAGCCCATCACTATTAATGACTTGATATAAGTTTATATTTATCCGTTTATATTTATATATGTATATATATGTACACTTACATGTGTGTACATACATTTATATTTTTTATATATACACATTTTTATTTTCCTTATGTCAAATTGTTAATAGTGGTTGACCTTGAAAAGATTAGAATTGGCAAAGGAATACGAAAAGAAGTTCTTATTAATTTTTCTGCATTTGCTTATATAGCTTTCACAAAAACTATAAAAAATGAACTAAAAAGTAAATCAGAATGATAAGGTCATTATCTATGGGAACGATTTACAAATACAGAAATAATGATCAGATTAGTACACTGGGATTCTGTGTGATTTCTACTTTTTTTTTTTTTTTTCCCAAAAAGCTTTCTATGTCTTTCATGGTACAGAAAATTCAAAAATGGCAGCCTCGTGAGACGTTTTGGCTCTGACCGTGGCCTCTTCCCTGCAGTCTCCAGCCCCTTACACCGTCACAGCCCACCAGCAGTCGTGGCCGTGTGTCCTAGAGATGCCGGACAGAGAAGGGACTAGGGGGATGATGGCGTCGGAAGTGTGGGCTAACTGCGACCACTCCGCGGGGGTGAGACTGAGCTGTGCCAGCGTCCCCAAGGCACGACAGAAACAGCATGTCTATCTGAGACGGGGTTGCCCAGGGTGACTGAAGCTCCAAGGGTCTTCGTTCTCGGTGGCCACAATCGATGGCAAGTTGGTGGGGTGGCAATGTCGCTCCTATCGATAGGAGCTCAGGTTTTAAAAACGAGGAAACGCATAGCTTGTTAATCGGTAAAATCTCAGCAAACACGTTGGAGAGAAGGGAGAATTGTCGATACCAGCGAGGAATTTACAAAAACGGAGGAACCGGATTAGTATTAAGGTCCCACTTGATGGCGATGAATATAGAGATGTGTGTGCGGCTCAGCAGAGGCCCGAAAGCCAGGGTGTGCGAGCGAGAAAGGCATTCGGGGGTGGTTGCACTAAACTACAGTGTATTGGAAAAGGAGAAACCGAATTTCTTTAACTCTTAGGTTTAAGGATGAAGCCGTAAGGCCCCTGGCCCTTTTGCTGGCTCCCCATCACTGAGAGTGGAGACCGATGGCCTCGACACGGCCTTCACAGGTGTGCAGGACCCCCGGCGTCTGCCTCTGCCCGCTGCCTGGGCTCCTGCCACAGCCATTATCGCACGTGACTCTCCAGTGGCACTGGCCTCAGGTCACCCCTCACTTCCTGGACATACCCACCTGCGCTCCTTCCACCTCAAGGCCTCTGCACGTGCTGTGCCCTCCACCCAGGACGTCCCTTCCTTCATTCTTGTCTAGTAAAATCTCATTCATCCTCTAGGTCTCGGCTTAAGTACCACTCAGAGAACCTCTCAAGTTGTCACCGTTCCACATACTAAGCCCCACATACCTCCTCATAGCAATATCCTCCAACAGCCTGTCATCACATGTTTACCTATGTGTTGACTTGCTTAATGTCTTTTGTCCCTATGTGTGGTCTGTGTTGGGCAAGTGGTATGTCTGTTTTGGTCACTGCTCTTTCCCATGGTCTAGCATAGTGCCTGGCCCATGTAGGTACCTAATGATCCTTGTTAGATGGGTGGATGGATGGATGGATGGATGAAGGATGGATGGATGGATGGATGGATGAAGAATGGATGATAGATGAATGGATGGATGGATGGATGGATGGATGGATGGATGGATGGATAAAGAATGGATGATAGATGGATGGATGATGGGTGATGGATAGATGATGAATGGATAATGGACAGATGGATAGAGGATGGACGGATGGATGAACGGATGAATGAATGTGCTGACTGCCTCTCTGATGTGCCTTGGGCTTCTCTAGAGGTATGTGGCTGTGTCGGGTGACATGACTGTGTCAGTGCATAGTTAAGGAAACTTTGAGAGGGGTCTGGGTGCGAGAGTCGCAGGTTCGATGCCTGAGCGGGTACCGCCCCTCACCACGCTGTCAGGACTCACTTTGGCTTGGGGCGGAAGGGGATCATGGTTTTCAGGGCATCACCATACTTCTCCAAAGAGAGGAAGCCTGCCCTCCTCGGTGCCTCAGGATTCCTTGTCTGCTGGCTCCGGGAGCCATCTTCAGGAGTGTAAGTTTTCTTAGGGGAGAAAAATCAAAAGAGCATCAGTTTCAGACCTCAAAAATGCTGTCCTGATGGAGCGTTTAAGCAGCCACCCAAGAAAGGCAGATCTTTCCACAACCAGCTTCCTAAAGGAAGAAAGGCTACCACAGTCAGACAAAGACATACACTGTGTGTTCTCACTTATATGTGGAATCTAAAAAAAATAGCTCATATAGGTGAAGATCAAAAGGTACAAACTTGCAGTTGTAAAATAAATAAGTCACGGGATGTAAGTCACAGCACGGTGTCTATAGTTAATAATACTGTGTGGTATATTTAAAAGTTACTAAGAAAGGAGAGCTCAAAATATCACAAGAAAAAAAATTGTTACTACATATGGCGATGGATATTTACTAGGCTTATTGTGCTAATCCTTTCATAATACATATAAATATCAAATATTATATTGTATACCTAAAACTAATATAACGTTATATGTCAATTATATCTCAACATCAATCAATCAATTTGTCAATCAATCAATGGCTGCTGGGCACTGAATGAGTATTGGGCAAGAGTCAGGACAACCAGGTCCCTGACCTGGCCCACAGTCACTGGGCAACTCTAGGCAGGTCACTCCATCTCACTGGATTTTTACCTGTCTCCAACACTGTAGAAAAAAAGAAGGATGCTATGATTCGTCCCCCATAGAATGTGAGGCCAGGTCACCCTCTGAGGGTAAGCTTACTAACAAGAAACCAGCAAGTAAAAAAGTAAATCCCAAAATATTACATGTTACCCTTTTGATGAAGTGGGAAACAACTAAAATATAAAAGTTTTATAATTTCTAGGACTTCATATAGAATAAATAATGCTATCTTAGCATAGCGAGGGATTCATGGGAAAAGATTCAGGATTTGGTTATGGCAGGTAGGGAGAGTTGGGGAAGGAGACAGGAGAAAACCAAGGTTTGTGATTGTGCAGGTTCACGCTGGAGGGTTGCTGGTGGGTTTACAGGTGTTCTTATAAGTAGGTATATAAACAGGTAATAGATGATAGGTACTTACATACGCACCTACATACATATGCATGAACCACGTAGATGTGTCGTGACCGAGGATTATGATTCATCTAATTATAGAAGCCTGAGGTCCATTAAAAATAAATCGAGCTTGGATTAGAACAGGACAAAATTCTTTGACCTAATTTACGGCCATCGAGAATCCCCTGCCGTCTCAGTTCCCTGGCATTCTGATGATCTACTTACATAGCCGAGTCAGGAGATTATGTCATCGCCTGTATCGAAGCTGAGATTCACGAGGCCACCGGACGACCCGGAGACCCAGTACGTCCTCTTCCTGGTCATTTCCGTTGTCCTGCCAATTCTTTGTTCCCCTAGATCAGAGACTCTGAAAAGGCAGCAGGTAGGAGCAGCTTAGACCCAGCTCCGAGCAGCCAGGGGACGAGAATGTCCCCTGCGGGGGGGGGGGGGGGTCATGTGCAGGTCGGGCACGGTCACAGCTCCTGCTTTTCCCTCTCCCTTTTTTTTAAAACATGTGCTCAGGCCTCAGCCCCAGATCACTTAGGGAACCCTTGCCTGACCACCCCCCACCCCCCAGGCCCGCTCATGAAACGATGCTGCTTCTCTTTACATAATCATGCGTTTATGTAAATCGCTATTTGATTAGAGTTCATTTCCTGCACTAAACACAGACCCCCCTTCCCATACGAGGACAGGGACCCATGGGTTCTGCTCACTGTTGAATCCCTGGGGCCTGGGACAGTGTTAGGAGGATAGCAGGTGTTTAATAAATAAACGACGAATGGATGGATAAACGAGTGAAAGAAATGTGAGTCTGCCATCCGCTAACTCTTGATTTTCGCAGACTCAGGGGAGTGGGTGTGGGCATGATTTAGGAAGTTTAAGTCACCAAGACATTTAAAAAATATATTAATATGCTTGTCCTTTTTACCTGTCGGAGTATGAGAACAGCCATTGCCTGGGGCAGGAGAGGGGATGGTAATTAGACATATTTGTAAAGGGATATAAAGAGAGAGAAGGTGGACAGCGCCACCAGCCACCAGCATCTGGGGGATGGCCGGTGCCTCCCAGGGTCCCGTGCTCAGAAAGGCCTCAGCTTGGTCTAACGCTCTGCAAATCCAAATCCATCACCGTCTCTGCAAATCCTTCGTAACTTCAAACAAGGAGCCCCCACTTTTTCACTTTGCCCTGGGCCTGGCAGATTCCATAGCGAGCCCTGATGTTCGGATGAAGTTTTTGATGTGCACATCTTGGATTGTGCTTGGAGTAAACAGACTTGCAGACTAGCCCACTGTCTGGGGAGAAGAGTCTCCAAATTGCTTTCTCCCGCTCCCTCCCACCGCACTTCCTTTTGGCAAATCCCAGCCCACTCTGGTGGACTTGGTTTCTGGAATTCTCCTGCAAAGCCTATAGGGAAGACCCCTGGCAAGGTGCCAGGCCATGAGATTGTGGGCCCCTGGCCTCGCAGTGGACCTTCCAGGGCTGATGGAAAAGAAAAGAGAGAGAGAAGGTGACGTGTTGGGTAAGAGAGGGGGTCGCAAAGTCCTCGTCGGAGACTCTGGGAAGAGGAGGCTGGTTTTCCCGCAGCCATGAAGCCGCCTAGCGCGTAGACAGACGTGGCTAGAGCAAAGCTGGCGTGGTTCAGGGGGAGGAGGCCCTTGGGGAGGACAGTGTTTGCCCCTGGGCAGTTCGTTCACTCTGCCACGTTTCCTGGTGCCGGGAACAGCCCTGGGGAGCAGGTGGAGCCGGCAGACTCAAGACTGTAAGTCATGCGGCCGGGCGCGGGCTGCGTCCCGGTGGGTCGGTGGGTGATTTGTGTCGGTCACTCACGTCCGGCCGCGACTGGTGAATGAGTGTGGTTCCAAGTTGAAGGCTGCCCTGACATTTTGCTTTGCATGGACAAGGAAGAGGAAAATGAAACCGACGATGTACGTCGGTTGGAGCTTCGCCCGTTTGCCAGTGGCCTGATTAACTCTGGTGAACAGTTTTCAAATCCTGAAAGGAGATTTTCTCGGTTTTTTTTTTTTTAGTCTTTGTTTTTTGGGTTTTGTGTGTGTGTGTGTGTGTGTGTGTGTGTGTGTGTGTGTGTGTGTTGGCTCTTCACAATCATGGCTCCAAGTGCCACACACTTGTCCATTTAATCTGTGTGGTTAACATTTCTTGCATTTATTTCTTAAGCCTAGACAATCGACGAAATGATAAAACAAGCCCTGATTTGTCATCTTTGCTGATTTTTGTGGCGAAAATATTCCCACCACAGTTGACTTGAAGTCACCCACATGACTGCCGAGCACAGAGTTGGGAAGAGAGGTGTAGTGAGACGTCGTTGGCCATCATTTCCACCATAAATAACCTCAAAAACATAAATAATAGTAAAATGAAATAAAACAACTAGGAAGGGTAAATTTTGAGCATTACCTCTGTCTTTGATAGAGTATATTTAGTTGTAAGTTTATATAACTTAATTTTAATAATGTTTGCATTTAACAACTGGGCTCTCAAATTCCCAGAGAATCTGGGAGTCGTTCTCCCGAAGCAGAGCGAACAGGCTGCAGTAGACGCTGTAGCATTCGCCTGGAAAAACCGTGGTGGCTTTTTCTCCATTCTCCCTTATCTCCTCTCAATTCGCTACTAAATGCTTGGGGGGGGGGCGGGGGCGGCTGTGTGGGCGGGGCTCGAGGGTCAGATTCTTCGAGGTGCAGAGGGGACAGGAAGTGGCTGACAGTGTGAGCGAGGGCTCAGCAGAGGGTGTCTAGTGGGCTACCAGGCTGCAAGTGAACGAGAAGCATGGAGGGTCCTGGAGGGGGTGATAGTGGCCGCAGAGGCCAGGCGACCCTGGGGACATCACCAGGCCACGAGGAGGTGAGAAAAAGCATCACTGAAGGCCTGCAGCGGACCCTCCCGTGACAGTGGCGCAGGCGGTGACCACGTGAATAAAAGACATCCTTTGGGGAAGGTGAGAGGAGAAGAGGACACTGTGCCCAGACACTTGATCTCTCCTCTACCAGGCGACAGCTCTGAGACTGAGCCTTTACTGAACATTACTTAAAGGAACTGTTTAAATGACGAAACAGTTTCTTTTCTCCTCATTAACCAGCAAGTAGGGGCTCGTGAGGAACGCCGGATTCTTAGAGACCCATTCAAGAAACTAGATGTCCTCTCCTCTCTCAGCCACCGTGGGATTTGTCGGCCTGGTTTATTCATGCACGCTCGCAAACATGTACAATGACGTCCTCAAAGGTGGGATTGTGTGGGGTCTGTCCAGGGAACTAATAACAGAGAAAAGTAAAGCGAATGAAGAGTAAGGAAATGCAAACATGCATGACGGATATGTTTGCAGAACACAAATCTCAACGTAACTGCAGCTCAACCACACGTTAGCTCGGGCCACCTCCCAGTCCTCTAAGGCCCACCTCCTCTTCCTTGCCTGGCCAGGGGAATTCCCTCCAGAACTTCCTTTGGCCATTCTCGAGAAGTTCCCCTGGCCTCCCAGCTTCCTCTGAGGAAGGAGTGAGAGCTAAGTTTACTCACTCTCACGGGTGGCGAGGCCAACACTGCAGTCAGGCCGGAGACCAGGACATGAATGGGAATACAACAGACAGGAAAGAGATCCTTCCAGTCCTGCGTCCTCGCCGTCCCCAGGGGGCAAAAGTCATGATTATAAATTTGGTTTACACGTGGGCTATTTGCGTATGATGAAACAGCCTGTGAAGTTGGGGGTCGGGGTGAGGCCACTGGAGCAAAGTAAACTGTGGCCAGTGCTCAAGGCCAGAGGAGCCCAGGGCGACGGGGCAGAGGGCCCCGCAAGCCAGGCCCTGACGAAGTTCGAGGGCAGACCTTACTCTCCGCTTCCGGTTAGTGTACGCCTCGTGCTAGTTAACTTTCCCTGCCCTTAAGCTCACTTCCTTCTGCTAGTTCCAGTCGCTTCCAGGGGCCTTCACTGGTCAGCTTGGTAACTGCTGAACCCTACATCCCCGTGCCTGGCCTTCTCCTCTGTTCTAGAAACCGGCCGGCTCCTCCCTACTGTAATCTTCGCATTAGTTCTAATCTCTGCCAAGAACATTCTCTTCCCGGCTCCCTGCTGAGACCACCCCCTTCTCGCTATTCATGTCTCACCCAGCTCAGATGCCACCTCCTCCCAGTGACCTTCCCACCTCCTCCCACTCGATGCTGTACCCCAGTCCCTGTCACCTCCTACATCTCTTCCTGGTATATTTTCTTTACCTATCGCCTTCCAGAGTTGCCGTGTATTTCGCCATTGGCTCGCTGCTTCTCTGCCTACGTCACTAGAGTGTAAGCGCCCTGAAACCCACGGTCTTGTTTACAAATGCACGAGTGAGTGCAGAACTGCGCCCAGCACACGGCAGATGCTCAATAAACATTTGACGGCTGAGCGAGTCGACGAGGTGCAGAACCTGTTAAAAGTAGGAGAGCCACACGGTCACCGAAGACCGGCCTCACGTTTTAGCTCCTCGACGTCCTACCAAGTGGGCTGACATACTCCATCACGGGACACAGTGACGGGACTGAAAGAACGTGTTCACCAGGTAAGCAATGTGACGATGGACCCACCCCCACACTGCACCATCCAGCGCACAGGAGGAACTGGTATTTTAAAAAATAAACCCAACAATCACTACGTGAATAGAACGCTTATGCAATTTGTTGGTGCCGGTGGTTAAAAGCATTAAACCTCAGTGTTTAAAAACATACAATGTGAAATTTGTAAGATGATTTGCGAAGTTCTTTGTTAAAACACTAGAAGCCTCAAAACACGAGCCCCTTCCCCTTCGCCCTGGGTAAGACCTTCATGAAAAGGTGAGCTCGTGGGCCTGGGCCACGCGTATGTTATCTCTGTGTCACCCCCAGAGTCTGTCTCAGGGCAGGGTGCACATACACGTGCAGAGAAATGGCACAGAGCTTGCTGGCCGTGCCCAGCACCTTCAGCTACGAGCCGAGCTTCTCTCGAAGCCCTAGAGGTCCAAGTCCCAATCGAGGAGACATCCATGACAACTGCCACCCTTCACTCCTCATGTCCAAGCCATCAGCATATTCTGTTAAAGCTCTATTCAACCACAGCTTGACTCCACAGCTCCTGGCCTATGTCATCGTCACCTCCTGCCTGGACAGCTGCAACCGCCTCCTCACTGACTACCCCGCTTCTGATCTCAAGCCCTGACATTCTGTTCTCCACACAGCAGCCAAAACGATCTTGCGAAAACGTAGGCCAGGCAATGTTATTGTGCAACTTGAAACCGCCAATGGCTTGCATCGAGCTTGGAGTAAGACCCCAGCTCCTTCCCAGCCCCTCCATGATCTCTCCGCACTGGATCGCTTCTCTTGGTACTGCTAAGCTCAGCAGCTTCTAGAAACAGGCTCCTTAAACATCCGAAGTTCATTCCAGCCACAGGGCCTTTGCAATCGTTGCCTATTCTGCCTAGATTCCTGCCCCTTCTGCTCCCACCCCTGATCTCTGCACCGCTGCCCCCTCATGGTGCAAAGCTCAGTTCAAATGCCATCACTTCAGCGAGGCCTTCTCTGACCATCTAAAGGGCTTATCACTATACACAACTATGTTCCCTGCTTACTGTGTTTTCCCCGCTAGAATGTCAGCTCCATGAAAGCAGGAAACTTGTCTGTCTTGTTCACTGATGTATCCCCAGCATCTAAAATAATATCCAACACAGAGTATGTACTCAAAAGATATTTGTTTAGTGAATGAAGAAGATGCGGTCACGTCAGAGGAAGAGCTTTAAGCAGAAGTCCCTGCACGTGTGTCTCACCACAGCACCTGGTATACCTGCCATGCCTTGTCCCTTCTCTGTTGCACACACACAAACATACAGTTCCATCTGCCCCGCATCAGACACGGCCATCTGTGGGACTGTGGCCTTGGCCAAGAGATGCTCGAGGGTAGGATCTTGCTTTATGTCACCCTCTCTGCCCCTCTATAATTATCTCAGGGCCTGGCACATAGCAGTGCTTCAACAAAGGCCCTTTGACCTGAATGAACCTTGCATTCTCCTCTGGATTCTGAGAGCACTGCTGGACTTCATATTTGGTGAAATTGTCCCCGCTGCCACCTATAGTTAAACCTGAGTCAAATCTCGGTGTGTGGGAGCTCCCAGCAGCCAAATCGGAAATGAGTCAAGCAACAAAATACATGCTAGGATAGGGCTATAACCCTTAAAAAAATCCACGAGTCCATATAGACATAAATAAATAACTGAATAAGTAAATAAATGAGAGAGATGGGCACCTTTACCTTAGAGTAGAATTCCAATTAATAGAAAACTCCTCGCGAGATATTCATTACTTACAAAGGAAAAACAGTAACTTACAGAGGAGAAACCTAGCAGATACCACGTAATCTAGGTCAAAATCACGGTAAGACACTTTACCATAATGTATCACTAAGGAGACCACATCGCTTCTGCGGTTTTCCTGCCAAAAATACGTATCATTGCTCTAACTATGAAAAACATCCGATAAACCCAGATTGAAGGGCATTCCACAAAATAACAGACAGAAACGCTTTTAAGCGCCAACGTTTTAAAAAGAAAAAGAAAAATTGAAGCGACAGGTGAATGGAAAGGGGACCCCTGGACCAGAAAAAAAAAAAAGGACATTAGAGATAAAACTGGCAAAATCGGAGTAAGGTCTGTGTTGTAGATAAGAGTAACGCTGATTTCCGGTAGGTATACTTGAACTTTGATTATGTGAGATATTTGCAGGTGAAGCTGAGTGAAAGGCGTATGGGAACTCTACCGCATTTTTGCAACACTTTTGCGCACCTAAAATCAATTCGAATTCAAAGTTCAAAACCTTTCGAGTAGCTATGGTTACACACGGTCATCCTTCCGAACGTAGAGCAGGGGAGATCTCCGAGCCAGCCTCCCGAGAGAGCAGAGGAGCGGGACCGGCGAGGCGACGGTCGCGGAGTGGGGGGTGGTGCGCTCCTTTTCGCGTAATTACGGCGCGCCATACCCCGCGGCCCGCGGAGCGGCAGCGCGAAGCGGCGGCGTGTGGGCCTGCGGGCGAGCCGTAGCGCGGGCCGGAAGTGGCGGCGGCCAGGAGCTAGGCCTACGCGCCGAGCTGTCAGTGCGGCCGCCGCTGACGACCGGCGGACGCGGACGGCTGTCGCCATGTCGTCGGTGAGCCCCATCCAGATTCCCGGCCGCCTGCCGCTGCTGCTGACCCACGAGGGCGTGCTGCTGCCGGGCTCCACCATGCGCACCAGCGTGGACTCGGCGCGCAACCTGCAGCTGGTGCGGAGCCGCCTGCTCAAGGGCACGTCGCTGCAGAGCACCATCCTGGGCGTCATCCCCAACACGCCCGACCCGGCCAGCGACGCGCAGGACCTGCCGCCGCTGCACAGGTAGGCGGCGGCCCCCGCCGGACCCCGGCCCCGGCCCCGGGGCGCCGAGGCTCGGGGCGGCCTGCTCAGGCTCCTCGCGCGTCAAGTGGGGTGACAGGTGTCCGCCTCGTGACCGTCAAAGGCGCTGACTCACGAGGTAGTGAAACGCCGTGATTAACTGCCGCTGTTAACAATTTGATCCGAACGCCCCTCGGTTACCCTCCCCCCCCCCGCGCCACCCCGGCCTTCGCACCCTGCGCCTCCTGCCCTCGCCGTCCCTGTCCCCCCTTCCCTCCGGCCCTTCTCCCGCCCTCCCCGACTCTTCTGACCCCTTAACTGAGTCACCCGCTGCTCCACACGTTTTCTCCTTTTCCTTCTCGTGTCCATTAACTTTTAGGTGCCCATCTTGCCCTCCCCCTGCCATGTCTGCTTTCTGGAACTTTCCTAGCTTCTCATCTCGGCTCCTTCTCCGTATCCTAACATTTCTCTCCGTAGGCCCTATGCTTACACATGGCCCGAGTCGTGTGACTTTGAGTGAGAGAGACCCAACTTGCACCTGCCTGTCGTCACCTGAAATCTGCAAACTAAGGGCATCCATCCCTTAGGTGGGCTGCGAGGACGCAGTGAAATAATACGTGTAATCCGCTTTGTGCCTTGTTCATAGACGCTGGGTCGCCCCATGCTGTAGGCACTAGCCGCATGTGGCTGGTCCAGATTGAGATCCTAGAGTGCCCGGTTGTCCCTGTTTGCTGGGGACTGTCCTGGTTTTTATCAGTGAAAGCCCTGTGTCCCCCTCAGTCCCAGACAAACCGGGGGTTGGGGGGGTGGTCACCCTAAATGTGCTGTGTAAGTGTATGATACATATTAGATTTTGAAAACTTAGTATGAAGAATGTTGATTAATTAACACATTTTATATAGAGTAAATGTGGGAATGTACTATTTTGGCTCTTTGGGGTTGAATAAAATATTAGTATTTCACCTGTTTCTTTTACTTCACAATATGGCTACCGAAGTTACATATGTGGCTTATGGTATATTTCTTTTGGACAGTGCCAGTATATATAGCATGCTCTCAGTGAATGCTGTCCTTATCCTCAGACTCACCTGGCGAGCCCCATCTCCTAACCATAACCCTTCTGGAGATGTTTTCAACTTAGAGCTCCTCATTCACCTGCATTTATTCTTTTTTCAAATTAGGAATTCCTGACCCCAAATGGATTTCAAGAAGGTTAAGAAAGCCTTCTTTTTACCCAAAACCTGTGACTATATACATTTTTTTTAGAAGAGTGTCCATAGCTTTCTTCAAATTCTCAGTGAAGACTGGTACCTCTCCCCTCCCCTCCTAAAACAAAAACAAACAAACAAACCATAACAGCCCGTTCTCAGTCCTTGCTTTTCTCAAGCGTGAAGAGACCTTTGGTTATCGCTTGCATAACTGGATACTTTTCAAGTTTCAGTAAACTCTGACAAACTGTATTGGACTCTGGTTTCCCTGTGACCCCACTCCATAAACCTTATTCCTCCCATAATTTTTCACTTTTTGTGCCTAGCGACTTAGTTGTCTGTTAGGGGTGACCATTATTAGATGTTTTCTTTCTACTGTGCATGAGTGTATGGCGATAACCCATGAGTAGAGTGTCAATTTCAAAAGAAAATTAATAATTTTAGTCATTTTGGATTCGACCGACCATTTGTAGGTATTATTCTGGCCAGATTTTGGAAGAGTTTTTATTTATGTAAATTCTTCCAAAATAATAACTAAATTCTAAATTCTCCTGCCTGGAAGCAATCACTAATATTCAGATGATGCATAATCTGATCTTTGATGTTCCTATCACTGCCTATGTTTTAAAGGAATAGCGATGTAAGTTTAATCATTCAAGTTAGAAAACATACTTTGAAAATTCATAGAACTCCAGCATTATAAGGACCCACCACACCATCCAGTTTTCCTAGAAATAACGTTTGCTGCTTGAGAAGTCTATGTGGAAAGATTGCACTGCACATCCCTTAGTATTAGGTTCCAATGTCTTTTTTCTCTAATACGACCTTTAAACGCTCTTCAAGAAATTTTCTAAAACTTTGAATAGTACAAATATGGAGGTATTCATAACATTATTCTGTTTGATACATAAATCTTTCCTTCCTCGGTTACCTGTTCCTGTTGGGAGTCATTCGCCAGAGGGAAGGTGAGGGGCCCTGCTCCTGCCTTGTTTCCTTTATACCATCGAGGCGACAGTGCCTCCATCTCCAGGAGCAGCAGAAGCTAATTTGGTCCCTCTTGTTCCTGGCCGCACTAAGGAGCAGGCCGGAGGCTGACTCACCTGAACCGCTTCCCCAGCCGTTTTGAACAGCAGTCCTTTCTTGTGGGTTATGGCGCAGGCATGCTGCCTGACCAGGAGCCTTTTTAAAGGAAGAGCTGTTGACTACCCCTGCGGGGCAGAACTTGGCACCTTAGGGCACCCTTCTTATTTGGACTATGTTTTAAATGGCTCCTGAATGACCCATTGTTTTCTTAGTGAAATGTATAATAATTTAGCACTACCTGTAAGCTCGTGTATGCATTTCACATGGTCATCCTGTCTCCTTCCGACCTCCTGTCCTCAGGGTACATGGCTTCATTTCCTTATAGTGCTGATTTCACAATCCCTCTTCATTTTTTGGCTGCTGCTTGGCCTCTGAGACCCCAAATCACTTTCCTGGGCATTGGTCTAACAAAAAATGAATGCTTTATTTATAGCAGATGTACAGTTTCATAATTTGGATCAACTCTTTGTCCTGGTATCACTCCTATTTCTGTTAGCATTCTTAGGTATTAAAGAAATGTTACCAGATAATAGCAAGATTTAAACATTTAATCTGTGATATTAGCAAGTATGTAACGATTAGCTCTCTTTAGGTTTTCCTAAATCTGCATTTACTCTTTTTAAGGGCGGTTATCTACAAGTGGCATTTCTTATATTCAGGAATGAAGTTTTAAGAAAGGAGTGAGAATCAGAAATCCTATAGCAACAGAAGCCTCGTCTATTGTAGAACTCGAGGCTGTCCTAATAGACGCTTTCCTTTTTTCTAAATCGTTATGAATCATGACGTTAAATTTTGCCAGAAATCATCAAATAGTCAAGAAGGTAAGGCAAAACTAAAATGATGTTTTAGTGGTTATTTCTCAGAAAGGTGGAACATAAGTATCATCAAAATGTAAACACTAGTTGTTAAGCAATAAGTGTTTTCCAGTAGCTCAGCTCTTTAGAAGCTATGTTAATAAGTTTATACTTCTTATTGGTACAAATTCATACTGTCCATTTTGACAGGAAGAGTAAAATCTGTCGTAAAACCTAATTCAGGTCCCCTATTGCTATTTAACATCCTTGTGACTAACTTGTTGGATAACTAACTTGTTACCCTTTTTGAATCCCAGGCACTCATTCATATGAGAGGATAGTGCTACGGTCCCCAGGGGTGAAAGGCGGAATCAATACAGTAATACTTATGAAAGCCTTGTGTAAACTGCAGAGCAAATACATCGACATGTTAGTGGTGTGATCCTTCCCCAGACCAGTGGTTTTAAATGTAGGTTTCACAAGTGGAGGTTGGGGGAAGGGTGAGGAGGCCCCATATTCTTTCAAGATGAGCAGAACTGAACCAGCGACATTACAGAAAGGACTCAGAAGATTGATTGTGAGGAGGCTGAGAAAAATGGAGGGTTTTAAAGTTAAAAAAAAAAAAAAGAGCAAGTGTTTGTTCAGCATATAAACTAGATATTTATATAATATCCTCTTCTTGGGAAACTGCTTTTTCCAGTTTTGCTGCTTTTTGGTACCACTACAGTTGGTGGTTCTCGGGTATTCTTGGAACTCATCTAAGTCAGTTTCCAAATTGCGCAAATCATACCCGTTGATGTAAGACTTTCTGGGTTAAAATAGGATTTTAAAACTCTGAAGATTGATCCTAGCTAGGAGTTTCAAAACTTCTTTGAACCATAAAATACCACAGTAATTAAGGTGTACATATCCAGGGCTACTATCTAAAAGGAAGGGACAACACTCATTTGAATGTATACATTTGTATCTGTTGCAAAATCAAAATGTTGCTTTTTGGTCATGCCTGATAAAGCACGAGTTAATAGAACTAGAACATTTAGAAAGATGACTAACTTGATACAATCGCAATGAGAAAGAAAGTATTAGATTAAGTGAACATTTTGTTTAATTTCTGTTTTTATATACAGGCATACTTTGCTTTATTACGCTTCACAGATACTGTGTTTTTTACAAATTAAAGATTCGTGGCAACCCTGCGTCAAGCGGATCTGTTGGTGCCATTTCTCCAACAGCATTTGCTCACTTCACCCCTTTGTGTCACGTTTTGGTAATTATTACAGTATTTTAAATTTTTCCATTATTAGCATAGTTGTCACATTGATCTGTAATCAGTGATCTATGATATCGGTGTTGTAATATTTGAGGCACCGCAAACCTTGCCCATATAACAGCGAAGTTAATAAATGCTGTGTGTGTTCTGACTGCTCCACCGACTGGCCGTTCCCCGTCTCTCCCTCTCCTGGGTCCTCCCTGGTCCCTGGAACAATGACATTACTGAAATCAGGTCAGAGGATAACGCTACGACAGCCTCCAGGTGTTCGAGTGACAGGAAGAGTCACCGTCTTTCATCTGGACTCAAAAGCCAGGAGTGACCAAGCTCCGTGCAGCCATGGGAAGCCGGGACAGGCGGGAAGCGGGGCCTCACACGCCCGCAGCCACGCGGGGAACACAGAGAAGTTCCTGGAGGAAATGAAAAGCGCTCCTCGGTGATCACGTGACTGATGAGGACACGAGACGGCCGACTGCTGATGCGGAGAAGGTTCCGGTGGCCCGGACAGGAGACGGAACCAGCCGCAACAGTCCCGTAAGCTGCAGCCTCGTCTAGGACGTTCATAGCCAGAGAGAAGTCCGTGCCTGGCTTCGAAGCCTCAGAGGACAGGCTGCCTCTCCCGGCAGGGGCTCGTGCCACTGGTGACTTTAAGTGGAAGCCGGTGCTCATTTGCCATTCTGAAAATCCTCGGGTCCCCAAGAGTCCTGCTAACTCTACTCTGCCTGGGCTCTGTAAATGGAACAACGAAGCCCGGGTGGTGGCTCGTCTGTTTACAACATGGCTTACCGAGTATTTTCAGCCCACTGTTGACACCTGCTGCTCAGAGGGTTCTTTCCAAAACATTGCTGCTCACGGGCAGTCACCTGGTCACCCAGGAGCTCCGATGGCGACGGACACGAGACGGATGTCGTCTTCGTGCCTGCGGACACAGCCTCCATCCCGCAGCCCGCGGACCGCGGAGTAACTTCAGCTTCTGAGTCTTATTATTTGAGAAGCACGTCCCGCAAGGCTGCAGCTGCCGCAGACTGGTTCCTCTGATGGATCTGGGCAAAGTCAGTTGAAAACCCGCAAAGGACTCCCCGTTCTAGAAGCCGTTAACATTCGTGATTCCTGGGAAGGGGTCAGAGTGTCAACGCTAACAGGAGTGTGGAAGACGCTGGTTCCAGCCCTCGTGGATGACCTCGAGGACCCCCGACTTCAGCGCAAGAAGTCACCGCGGATGCGGAAGTCACCGCGGATGCGGAAGTCACCGCGGATGCGGAAGTCACCGCGGATGCGGAAGTCACCGCGGATGCGGAAGTCACCGCGGATGCGGAAGCCACGGGAGAACTGGAACAGGAAGTGGGGCCGGAAGCTGTGACCGCGCTGCTGCGGCCGCGTGGCGGAGCCTGAGCGGTGAGGAGCCGCCAGGAACGTGGC
>CM053508.1:129526371-129555386 GCA_028627145.1 Eidolon dupreanum | reverse complement strand
TTAAAAAACTTATTTTAAATCAGTGATGTAGCCAAATAATTAAATCTGCTCTGGAAGTTTGGACTGGTCCCTCTCCCTCTGGTTTCTCCTTGGTTTCCAGTTTGTAAACCTGACAGATGAGGGATCCGGTTTCTGTCAATACTTCTTGTAGACAGAGCTGCGAACTCTCTTCTGCGCTGTGTAAGAACTGGTGAATGCCATCTGCAGAGAATGCAGTCTTTAATTGGTCTCTAATCATTTCTCATGCAATCTGAGTTTGTTTTCAAGAAATGAGAGATGTAATCTACTATTGATTAATGAGTGAAGAAAACCAGCTACAACACAAATTACTCAATAATAGATAATTGCCGAATCATCTCAGGTTTTTAAAGCATAAGATCTTTTTCTTCCCCACCAAATTATCTTCTTAACTTTTGGTTCAAGTTATTGTTTAAATCAGTTTTTGTCCCCTGTACACATAATAGGACTGGGAAGGTGGTAAAGAAGGACATACAGCTCTGTGAAGTGAGTGTAAAAGGGTGCCAAAGGTGACAAGAGGACAAATAATTTATAAGGAAGTAGTCACACATTAACTCCATACAGAAGCAAGCGAATTCGCTCAGGTACCACGTGCTGTATTTGTGAGTCAGCATGTTTGGGATGGGGCTTTCTAGTCTCGCCTTTCTCCCAGGCTGTCAAGAGTGCTAATCACTTTAATTCTAGTTTCTTTTCCAAAATGGTAACCTTTTCTATGACCCAAGGGAGAAAACGCAATTTCATTTTGGGACCTGAAAGTCTCTTCTGAATGTTGATCTTTCTGTTTTGTGTAAGTTTGGCTTAGTTTGGATAAGACTACCCTGCTGTGAATTAATCTTGACTTGGTCAGGATTGTGTGTTTTGATAATAAGCCAAGATTTAAATAAAATATAACTTTTTGACTAGTATCAGGTCAGGCGGTTACCACTTAGAACAGGATTGGTCCACACCTGCTTGAGATGTATGTGGGTCTTTAACTCGCCTCAGTCTGTGACACTGTGTGGCCCCTGATATTTAAACCCACGTTTATAAATCTGGTATTCAAGGGCATGTGTGTTAATTCGCAGATCTTATGTCCATTTGTAGTAAGGGGGATATGTAGCAGTTTCATAGCTCGATTGCGGAAAAATCCAGGTTTGATGTTAGTAGCAAACTAATATTGGAACGGAGATTTCCTAGGTCGGTTTATGTCGTGCTGTTTACATTTAAATCTGTCGACAATGCTAACGTTTATTCCGGTGTAAGATTGCCTCATTCCTAGCTGGCAGACTGCATTTAAGCTATGTAATCGTCTACTGCTTTTATGTCTTTTATGCTTAAATAACGCAAATGTTTCGGAACTTCTACCTAATGCTTAAGGGGGTTGCTAATTAGAATAAGATGCCTGCTTTGCCCCACAGCTGATGAGCAGAGCACGTGTTCGATGCTAAATGAACTAGAGCGATGACGTGCTCTGCTCTTTAACTAGCGCCTCCGAGAAGGCAGCCGCTCCTGTGCTTGCGATGCTGACATCGCACGTGTGTGCGTGTGTGTGCGTGTGTGTTGCAGGATCGGGACGGCCGCGCTTGCGGTTCAGGTCGTGGGCAGTAACTGGCCGAAGCCCCACTACACCTTGCTGGTCACGGGCCTCTGCCGCTTCCAGATCGTCCAGGTCTTGAAGGAGAAGCCGTACCCGGTTGCTGAAGTGGAGCAGTTGGACCGGCTGGAGGAGTTCCCCAGCACCTGCAAGACGAAGGTGGAGCTGGGCGAGCTGTCGGAGCAGTTCTACAAGTACGCAGTGCAAGTGAGCCGCCTTCATTCATTCCGTGAGACTTCCCCCCTCGGTTCCTCTGCTGCCCTAAGCGATAAACTTGTCGGGTGGTGACGTTTTAGGGCAGCAGGTTTAAACGATGTAATGATAGATGATGATATATTCATTTCAGCTTGCTTTTGCCTGCGATTGTACCTATATCGTTCTAGGATGCATGAGCCAACTCATTCTAATATTTTTACAAAGGCTATTTCTAGAGCTTTCCTTGTAACATCCAGCATCTCCAAACCAGATCATTATTGAACCTAAATAATTTGAAAAATTAGAATACCGCACAGAAGCTGTTTGTCACTAGACTCTCTAGGCACCAAATTGTATGAGTTATGTTGGTTCAGGAGTCAAGGTCACATGGTACCTGGTGGTCACTGTGGAAGAGTAAGCCCAAGGTTGTTTGAGTCTGAGTGTCGTCTAAACCTTGAGCGACTAGAATGCTGGGTGGGAGGCGCACGTTAGGCTTCTTTGACTTCTGAATTCTAGGCGTTTTGAGTTAACTCTAGATCGGACAGAAAAAGCTCCCGCCACCCCATGTGGTGTCAGACCTTATTGAAATAAATGATAAAATGTGGTCTTTACTTTCTGTCGACATCCTAACCCGGTGACGACAGCTGGATCCGTGGTGGCCGAGCGGCGCCTCCAGGTCCTGACGGTAAACACCGCTGATCCCTGAAGAGTGTGTGGGGCCCGTTCCTGGCCCATGCCGTCGTGCCCAATGTGGCATTTGAAGTGACGCTTCTAGTGTGGTGGACAACAAAAGAGAAATAGAAAAGTTGGAACTGTAACTTCTGTGAGGGCTAAAAGGAAGAATTTACGCTGAATGCTGAAGAAAGAAACTTGAGTCTGAGAACTGAATTAAGTGACATGCTACTTGGGAACGAAGGGTTTGAGGGAGAAGCAGGATTCCTCTCCCCTCTGCTGGGTGACAGCCCCTGGGCCGTGCTTCCTCTGCCGGACGCAGCTTCTCAGCTTCCTGCACCTTGTTTTTTCCTTCTCCCCACTTTGAATCAACAAACTTTCAAACATGTAAAGATTTTGTAAAGACATTAAAGGAATTTTCAGAGAGGAACATCACCATAGATTTCCCTGCCATCATTTATCTAATTTACTTTTGGCTTTTCTTCTAGTCTCGGTTCATATTCGATCTTATTTTTTTATATCCCCGTCTAATTTTCACATTAAGTACTTTCACAAAATCCACGGATCGGAATACCCTGATGTCATCATTCCTCTTTTTTAGACATTAAGATCATTTCCAATTAATACTTTTCTTTCATCCCCTCTACGTCTGCTTATACAGCCCTCAGTCAGCAGACTTTCTCAGTAGCTCCCTAACCGGTCTCCAGTTTCTTCCCTCTCTGACCCATCCTGCTCACTGACTAAGTGCCGGCCACACATCTCCCCTGAGCAGGTGACTTCCCTGGCTGTGGGCAGAGTCCAGCTTGCCCAGCGGAGCGGTCAGGCCTTCACAGCCCTCGTTGTGACCACGGGTGCCCATGGCTGCAGCCACGCCGCGCATCAAAGAGCTTCACGCCTTGTGTCCTGTCTCTGAGGGCTTTGCTTTCTGTCCTCTCTGCTGGGAGTGCCTTCCTCTGAATTCGCAGATTTGATTTATGCTTCCCCAGTGCCCGTCGGCCGCCGGCGCCTCCACAGTCCCTTCTGTTTGTCCTTGTATCACAATGCGTGTCTCAGGGCGCTGCCCTATAGGTCTGTATTCTCCCCAACCTTCAATTCACCCCTGTTTAGCCGTCCCGTACTGAGCATCTGAGTGTGTCTAGCAAATGGTTTGTACCCAGTGAGTTTTAACTGTTCTAGTGTCTCAGGATGAATTCCCAGGAGAAAGTCTTCACATGTCATTGCCTGCTTCTCCGACCTGAACATCATCATTATGTGTCGGTGCCTTTGACCTCAGTCAGGCGACGGACAGGTTCCTGAATCACAGTGTGTTTGGCGAGGTTTGGTTATTACTAGCGTATTGTTAGGACGTCTAGATGAGGATTTGGTTCACCATTTGTGAAGTCGTCAGTACAGGCTAAGGTTTGCTGTGTCGAGGATGCTCCAGAGTCTCAGTCACATAACATAATGCAGGTGTGCTGCTCACTCACCCTCCACGCCTCAAACTGATGGGCGTGGTGATCTACCCGCCAGCGTCACTTAGGGACCAGGCGGGCTAGGGACCCACTAGGCACGCTTCGCTTCCATTGTTGCCGCAGCAGGAAAAGGAAGTGTGGCCAGGCTTTCGGTGGCTTGTAACGCTTCCGCCCAGAAGGAACTGTCTCCTCCCCTCATGTTTCATGGGTCAAGACAGTACTCGTAGCCGCGTTATCGATTCAGGGGATGCGAGAAGGCAGCCCTGCCACATGCCCCAACGAAGGAGCCCCTTGCCAGTGGCCCCCAGGACTGTCCCCATGCGGAATGCGTGCCTCGCGCTTACCCCTCTTAACATTCCCCAGCCATCTCCTGCACCCCAAATAGCACAGTCACTTAATTCAGCTCTGGGCCTGGGGAGTCGTTTCTCTAAAAACCATTCACAGTCAGTGCTCAGATTCTAGTTAATCCAAGCATTCTAAAAACAGGATTCCAGCCACCTGTTGGTTAACATCATAGCGTCAACTCTGTTAAATTTCCAGAATTTGATAATTATACTGTGATCATGAAGGAGGATGCACTTTACTCAAAAATATAATCAGTGATCTTTCAGAAACAGACTCTGGGACCCAGACACGGAATTTGTATGACAGTCTGACTTTTTAAGTGCGAAACAATGCCAGATCTCAGGAACGTGTGTTTGTCCCTTGTAGCTGGTAGACATGTTGGACATGTCCGTCCCAGCGGTCGCTAAGCTGAGACGCCTCTTAGACAGCCTCCCAAGGGAGGCTCTGCCGGACATCCTGACAGCCATCATCCGCACGAGCGACAAGGAGAAGCTGCAGGTACAGCCCCCACCCCCACCCCCAGCGGCTCACATCGTGAGTGCATTTGGGCTGTCAGGTAAGAGGCCCTGGAGACCCCCACGTGGCTCCACTGCGTTGACACTTGAGTTGACTTTTGAAGGGGGCGCCTTTACGTTTTTGTAGACTCTATTCACACGATCAGTACCAGCAGTTTGTCAATTTATGGAAGGCGTTAAAGCAGAGAATAATTTTTAAAAGGTAGATATTTAATTTAACCTAAATATCTAGATATATTTCGTTGCACTTTTTCAAACACGTGGAGCTGTGACCTTTCCCGTGTGTACTGGCCACTTTATTAGAATTCCTGGTGTGTCTTCTGTAAACCACACCTGTGATGCATTATCTGTGACTTTCAGTTTACTGTGAAAGGAGTTTTAAAGACACTTGAAAAATAATCCAAGTGCAAAATCTTAGATTTGCATATTTCCCCCAAACCATAAAAGTTCTCTCACGCTTATGTTTATAGCACTGTTAAGCTCTCTGCTTTATTGACTCTTCCTGGAAGATTTATGTTAGTTTTCATTGAAACAACCCTCCTCACTGTATCAGTTTATTTAACACTTAAATCCAACAGTTACAATAGCAAGTGCAACTAATGCAGATTGTATATAAACAAGAATTCAGTTGGCCTGACAGGGCAGGCGCCAGAGCGTCCTGGCGGTGGGCACCGACGGCCTGTCACACAAGGGGACAGGGCACGTCGGTGACTCAGACATGCTGGTGGTGGGCTTAATAGTGCTTCTAGTCTCTATATAAAATTTGATGTTTTAAGCCTAGAATTTGTTTAGGCCTAATATATAGACACATTTTGGGCTTTAAGAGAATAATTCTCTTAGGTCAACAAAGAGTTGACATAAAACGTATTTTGTCCTTGCTCTCGGGACAATACACTGGGCTTCATTTTTAAATGAAAACTCAAGGTACGTTTTTTTCTTGGCTTTTCCAGGCCCCTGCTCTCCATGCAAGGCAGCCTCACTTATTTACTGTAACCGATTGGGCGTGTTAGCCGCTAGTGTAGCTGTGCATACCGAGGGGGTCGTCTGCTCACTTAACGATTCATGACTCTCGCGGCCTTGGTTTCGGAGCGTGTGCTTCTGAGAGAGGGAGGCTGCTGACTGGCTCGTTTCCGCAGATTCTCGATGCTGTGAGTCTGGAGGAACGGTTCAAGATGACCATACCACTGCTCGTCAGGCAGATCGAAGGCCTGAAGTTGCTTCAGAAAACCAGAAAACACAAGCAAGACGACGATAAGCGGGTAAATATTTCTTCTAACCTATTTGTTCGGCTTCCCAGTTGTTTTTAGCGATGTGAGATTCAGTTTTTCTTTTTTTTTATTTTTTATTTTTGAGGAAAAAAAATGGAATAAAAAAAGGAACAAAGAGCAAATATAGTTCATTGTCTCTTACCTCTCAGGTTACTGATTAGAGTTTGAATTTTGGCTTGTTTCCCTTTGGTCGTGGATCTTTTGTTTTTTCTAAGCATGTAAACATTTTCTCATCTTCTGGCCTTGTTTCGGTAATCATCAAAAGAGATCATTTACTAGGCCGTTTCTCTCTTTGACCAACATTGTGTGTTATTTCCAGTGTTTTCTGTATTTTAAAAATTGGCAAATAACCGCCACGAGTGTCTTTGAGTATAACTTTTTTTTTAAGGAGACTTAAGACTAACATACTACAAAATCGTTTCCTACAAGGACTGTATCCATATGTTGTGCCATAATTTGGCTTTTTTGTTTTTAATTTATAAAAGTTTCCATTTTCATTTAGTCAAACTGTTAGTCTTTTCCTATCTTCTAAGCTTTGAGTCCTTCATCTTCCAATCGTTTGATAAATACCACTTTCCTTTCAGTTTTCCTTTAGTCGGTTTTTAAAAAATATTTAACTCTTTGCCCCGTATGTAATTGAATTTGCCCTGTAAACGAGCTGAGGACAGCTGCTGTGTTGCCCCCCAAAGATCTCACATGTGACTCACCACAGTCATTAACGCCATCGAATACCTTTCACTTGCCCGCTGGTTGGTGATGCCTTCATCATCATCATCACACGTTATCCTTCCCTGCGGGATGGGGTCCGTCTGGAGTCTGCCTGGCACTATTGCTTTTCCTGTCGTTGGGCAGAGTTAAGATCAGGAAGTGGACAGCAGTGGCCATGACAGTTCTCCAGAGGCTGCCAGAGATGAAGCGAAGGGTCAAAAACAGTGTCAGAGGCTTGATGGTCGTCAGTCAGCAAAGTGAGGCCTTCCTCCCTGTTGGGACTGAGAAGCAGCAGTAAAGTAGCCGAGGAGGGAAACGAGAGAGAGGGGGGAAGCCCCGCTGGGGTTTAGCATCCAGGGCGCCACGCCGTTTCAGACAGAACACCCCGGACCCGAATGGTTTCTGGCGAGAAGCCGGGTCATGAGCGCGGTTCCTCGCGTTGTGCCGCGTGCTCTGCGTCGGAGACACGGCTGCAGCTGGCGCAGAAAGAGTGTTGCTCAGAGTTGCTCCAGGAGGCTGTCGAGCAGGCGGCGGTTATTTGCACATCGAGGAAACAGGATAACATTCGGGGTTAGCCTCGACGACCTCATCCTTCCCCTCAGAGCCGAAACGTGCTCTGTCCGCATTTGGGGCGAAACTGCGTAAAGAAGGACTTTTGTCTCAGCAACGAAATAAGTGATGTCCTTTTTTTTGATATCGCTTTCTGAAAAATTTCATTTGAAGTTTCTCATACCTTAAAGTATTTTATTAATCTTCTTTGCTAAACTTAAGTAAGAATGAAAGTATAAACTTATTACTTCTGTTTTTATAACATTACAATTTTGTTTACTGCTTTGTGTTTTTAACTTTTTATATTCGACTGTATTAAATAGGTAATTTCATAGGTTAAAAATAAATCCTGAGGCTTTTGAATTAAATACTGGTATCTCATTTTGCTCCAGTATTGGCTGGAGTATAATTATTATGTTGATGATTGAGAATTTCAAAAGAGTACATAGGTCATTTTAAAACAGTGGCCCCCAGTCCCCGGGCTGCAGACCGATACCAGTTTGTGGCCTGTTAGGAGCCGGGCCACACAGCAGGAGGTGAGCGTTGGGCCAGCGAGCAAAGCTCCATCTGTATCTGCAGCCGCTCCCCAGCGCCAGCGTCACCGCTTCAGCTCCGCCTCAGATCATCGGGTGTTAGATGCTCATAGGAGCACCGGTCCCGGGTGCCACAAAGGTTGGGGACCGCTGTTAACGGTTGTTTAAAATATGATTGTTGGATATCAAAGAAAATTCCAGCCTGATAGAGACAAAAGCCAGAGCACAAAGCCCACATCACCAAAGTGATTGGTAAGGAAGGGGAGTGGCGGTTAAAGCCACTTGTTGGGAGAGCAGAACATCGCAGGAGGGAATAGAGAGCGTGTACTTAGCTGGAAGGGACCAGAGGTGAGAGCAGGTGCTTTGAAAGGACAACTTCTGTGTGTGAGAGTCAGAGAGAACGGAGCCAGCAGTGGAGAAGTTAAGAAATGTGATGTAGGACAGAAAACGAAAAGCATTCAGTTACAAAATGGTGGGTGCCGATGCGTATCAAAACAGTGGCTGCAGGAGTAGCTCAGAGAAAGGCGGTCCCGGGACGCGCTCATTTCTGGTAGCCAGCTCCTTGAATTTCTTCTCTCGTGTGGCGGCGGAAGCATATGCTGAAGAGTCGTGGCCACCTGACCTTGATCTGCTTTTTAAATTCCGCTGCCTTCACATGTGCCCGTGCCCTTCAGTTATCATCCTGGACTTCGGTCCCTAAAGATTTAGACTCTGGCCGTCATTTGCAGCCTTCTGTGTAGTTACAGACTCTGTTTCCAGCTTATGTTGACATGCTTTTACGCTCATACTGTCTACCTCAGGTCATAGCGATCCGTCCTATGAGGAGGGTCATACATGTCCCCGGCACTGTGGAGGACGAGGATGAGGATGAAGATAACGACGACATCGTCATGCTGGAGAAGAAGATACGAGCATCCAGCATGCCGGAGCAGGCCCACAGAGTCTGCATCAAGGAGATGAAACGGTGACTTGGAAGCTGCCCGTTCCGTAGGGTTTGCTCTCTGCTCGTGAATGTGAAGTTGTCACTCGTGGCCACACGTCTGCCTCTTAGGGTCACAGACCGATTTGTTTCCGACCCTCTGATCTTTCTCCTTTCCTTACGTTTACTGTGGCCGTGGCGCCGTCCACTCTGTCCATCTCATCTCTGCATTGTCGACTCACCTTCTGCAGCTTTCCGAATTCTCGGGTTAGGGTGGCGATCCGTGGAATGCCTTTCCCTCTCCCTTCCTCACCCAGAACCTGATCCTTAACATGTTCCCGTTAGTTCTGAGCTGACACCCCCGTCCCGAATCTTCCTCTGAGATGCGGAGCGTGTGGTGCGCCTCACAGGCAGCGACCACTGTTGCAGCTGCCCTTCGTTGTCTGAACGAGTGGGCCACCCGGCGTTCGGACACGTTCGCCCAGCACGTTGTGCGCATCCCAGGTCCCTGGTTTCTCCTTCAGATCACAGACTCTAGAGGGCAGGGACTGTCGGTGTCTCTTTGTACAAGGTCAACGACAGGGAAACCTTGATGACGGAATAGAGTGTATGCGTTGATTACATTTTCTGGGTAATCTCAGAGTTAAATGGAAAACCAGTTTTCTTCACATACTTGTAACGTTATCACGATATTGCATTTCCTTTTATTGGGAATTACAATGACCTTAACTAAAGATTTGACTTTCTGAGGTTCCCGGTTAAGAGTAAGTGAGTAAGTGTAGTTAAGGGATGTTGCATATACTCTGACCTTCGTTCACGAATGTAGCACGTCCGTGGTGTACAGAAGACTTTAATCACTGCATATATTTGGGAAGTTGCACTTTTTATTAAATATCTGACGTTAGCTTGCTTTTACGAGCTGACTTTATCTCAGATATAAAAATATATATATAATTACTGTTTTATGCATGGTTAGGCACTTAAACCTGACTGTCACAAGTAGATCAGTGGGCAGTGTGACTCGAGACTCTCCCGTGAGACACTGATGAGGCCGTGTTTCCTTCCAGTACAGACTCAGGCACCGCGTTCCCCTCCCCTGTCCCCAGTTTGCGGGTATCTATTTCCGTTTTACAAGTATGTTTTGTTTTATTATAACATACTTGCAAACAAAATAAATGTTTTATTAAGTAGCTTTTTAAAAACTGTCTTAGATTCGATTAACCAAATATGTACATCTGGCCAAGAAGTGGAGATAAGCTTGCTCTTTCTGTTTTTATGGAATTCTTCATTCTTGAACGTGTTTTTTTATGTATTCTTTCCCTACAGACTCAAAAAAATGCCTCAGTCAATGCCAGAATATGCTCTGACTAGAAATTATTTAGAACTTATGGTGGAACTTCCTTGGAACAAAAGTACAACTGGTGAGCCAACAAAATGACACCTTTTTTTTCAGTCTAATTGTCACTTAGAAAACTCGTGCACATTCTGTTGAAATACTCACCGTTAATTATCTTACTGTTACATTAGTTCCTGATGTAAATTATTTGGAGACTGAACTTATATCACCTAGGTCTTGAGATCACCCAGGTTAAGAAGGTGCTACGTGAAAGTCTCTTGTCTGATTTTAGAAAAAGAAGGATTTTCCGTATTGGTGAACTGTGTGTTTCTCAACACCACTTGGGTTCCGACAGTCTCATAGGTCACGACCCTGCAGTGCCCGCCTTTGAAGTGCAGGGATCCTAGGCTGTGGGGCCTGCGAGGGCCCTGCTCCGTGACCTTGGACCTGAGAGAGAGAGTTTCACCGCTCAGCTCGCATTTCTTCCCTGTCGGTGTATGTTTGAGGGTATTTGCATCATCATTAGGTTCATGACAGTTTCAGCCCCATTATTTTCTCCTTTGACAGGGGAACTAGTGCACAATGTGAGGGACATCGGGGTAACTCAGTGACAACAGGTGTCTTTGAAATTTTAGGATTTTTCTGTGTTGCAAGGTTTTAACTAACAAGAGAAATGCAAGGTGTATATAGTAGAATGAGCGGAGAATGTAAAAATGACAGATTCGATTATTTGCCTTTATTTAGTAAGTTGCTCTCTCCTCTCCTCCCCACTCGTCCTACACATATAGTGAAGTTAATTTCTAACTAGGAATTTTTACCAGGCCTATACAGTGTAATTGTAGAGATTTAGGGGCAAACTATTTGAAGAGAGAGCCGACTCCCATTCTTTACAAAAATAATCAAGAACATACAAAAACAGGGCTAAGCAATGATTAGTTGTCTTTGCTTTTTTTTAAGCCTACAGCACCCGATCTTCCTAGATGGTCTCCCATCCAAGTACTAACCAGGCCCAACCCTGCTTAGCTTCCAAGATTATTATTTTTCCAACCAGGGAAGGAGACCGTCCTCATGCCGGCAGCCACGGGAGTTTCCGCCGGGCATTGTCTGCACCGGAGAGCGTAGCACCCGTGCACCCATCCCAGGAGGGCTGCTCACTGCGCAGCATCTCGGCAGCGGACAGCACGGTGCACGTGGTCCCGCGGGAGCCTTGTCGAGCCCCTAAGCCAGTGCCGTGTAGCACTAGGTCTGAGCAGACACTGTGAGCATGCTTAGGAAACCAAGAGAATTCCTCTCGCGATTCCTGAAAGAGACACTCACCCAAGTAGAGATCAGCAAAAGCAGAGAAGAAAGAGTTGGAGGAAATAAGTTTCCAAATTTTCCCGTCTTGAATAGAAGGAGCCAGTAGATACCACTTCAAAGTTCCAAGTGTAAATAGACGGATATATGTTCAAGTGAGTTTTAAATGTTTTACATGTAACCCCAAGTATTATTCAAAATAGGAAGCATGCAGTCTAAATCACTAAAAAGAATAATCAGAAAAAATATATCCTGTATAGAAAAGATACAGAACAATAAGTTATGTAGCATGGAATTATCTTTCCTTAAAAGTTTGAAAGAACTTACTTGTAAAATTATCTTAACTTGGCCTATATTCTTAGAAGAAAGCCCTTCATGGAGTTTTCCTTTTTTTCGGAATTCCATTGAATTCTGTTCTTCTTTTACTAAATGTTAATCAAGAATAGATGTTGGGTTGTAACAACTGCCCTTTAGGTACAGAATGACATTTTGATGGAAATATTTTCACCTAGGAAATGGTGATATAATAAACATATCGATGACCTAACATCAATCCATCTTTGTGTGATTAAATGAACCCCACCAGACAGTTTAATATTTA
This sequence comes from Eidolon dupreanum, assembly GCA_028627145.1. Taxonomy (NCBI): domain Eukaryota; kingdom Metazoa; phylum Chordata; class Mammalia; order Chiroptera; family Pteropodidae; genus Eidolon; species Eidolon dupreanum. Next base: position 129,543,407 of record CM053508.1, on the reverse strand, counting down.
GATATACAGAATGGATTGGTTTGGAGTTCTGTGTTAACTGTGCTAGGTTTTGGTGGCAGGGTTAGCATTATAAACCAGTGGGGAACTTTGTCTTTCGCTTACACATATACATTTATTATTTGGGTTCCCTTCTTCCCTTTCCTCATAGCTCAGCTGGGACTCTCGACGCAGTCAATTAAATTATATGTATTGCTGCTTAGCTAGGCTTTTGTTGACTGGCTTGAGAACGAAACTATTATTTAAGGCCACTTTTCTTCCTGTGGGAAAACTGTAGGAAAACATCAGGTTTTCTAGAATGACCAAATACCTGATTGAAAGAGTGGGCCCGTGTGTGCCTGTCACCCTCCTCCTCTTTCACTGTCACTGTGGTTCTGTGGCTGCCACCAGCTGGTGAATTTGTTTTGACTCCACGGCCTAGTGTTCAATCTATGAATATCATAAGTACTGAAGCACATCAGTAAATCTGATGAAAGTTTGGCTTATAAACAGCCTAATTCATACACTTCTGGTGAGACTTTAATCAATAGAACTTAGGCAGTTCTTTATCTCTTCATGTTTTTTGACTCAGCACTTTTGTTTATAGTAGATTAGCTGAAGGAAAGAACTATGGATATATGTGGAGATTTAGTTCAAAGGATGCACAGTGAAGAATGCTTTGTAACTGTGGAGATGTATAGACAGCCCAAATGCTCTGCATGCAGAATTAGTTAAATGGGTGTGGATAATGAAATGATGGAATATTATGTGGCCACTAATATGTTACCGAAAAGTACATTTGACACTGGAAGGTGGAAAAATATTTCACAAACTTGAAGGCCTCGTATAATTGCTATTTTGAAAAACAGGCATGTAGGCAGCACATGGGCGTGTGCACGCGCACACACGCGCACACACAGAACCTGAATGACGCCTACTAGAGTGAAGGTGGTGATACTCTGGAGAGCGTGAGGTTACGGGTGACCGTGGCATCTTTTTCATTAATGTCATCACGTTTTCTGGACTGAGCATATGTCGTGGAAATAATGAGAAAAAACACTGGAAGAGGAACAAACTTCAGCAGAAATAGAATGTGTGGAAATTAGTGTCCACAGATACAACGTGTATCTGGGAAGTCATTCTAGATGAAATGAGTATGAATTCCGAGTTCATCAGTGTGTAGTGCATGCTGTTTCTGTAGCTACTAAATCTTCCGAAGCAAAAACCCCAAGCCTGGGTCTCCCTAAAGACGCGTTTAGAAGGGTCCAAGTCTGTCCTTGTCACATCTTTTTTTCTTAAAAAAAAAACCCTCCTGACCCTTGCCAGCCTTGAAAGGAGTTCTTCCATTTACAAGGGCCACGCGCTCAGCTTATTGCTGTCGGCTTGCTTGACAGACCGGCTGGACATCCGAGCGGCCCGGGTTCTTCTGGACAACGACCATTACGCCATGGAAAAGCTGAAGAAGAGGGTGCTGGAGTACCTGGCTGTGCGGCAGCTGAAGAGCAGCCTGAAGGGCCCCATCCTGTGCTTCGTCGGGCCCCCCGGGGTCGGCAAAACGAGCGTGGGCAGATCCGTGGCCAAGACGCTGGGCCGGGAGTTCCACAGGATCGCGCTGGGCGGCGTGTGCGATCAGTCGGACATCCGGGGACACAGGTGTGGCCTCCCTCTCTCCTTCCCTTTCAGCGGGGGGGGAGCCCACTCGAAAGCCAAGCATAGCATGCCTCTTCCTCTGGGGGGCCGTTCTTGATACCGGGCAGAAGGGACATGTAGGGTCCTTCCCAGCTAGCCCGGGGCCCTCCGCAGTGGCACACCCGGACGAGCCGGGCTGTTTGTGTGACAGCGGGTGGCTGGTCGTTGCTTCAGCCCCCCGGAACCTCCCTGGTGTGCGCTGATAAACGAGTTACCATCAGACGTAAAAACGCCTCCACGTGCATTTCAGCCCAGTAGCGTTTCATAAGTAGTGACTCATGACTCTTAGGGCTTAATGGTAAGTGCCGTGTGGCCGGGACAGGTGGGAGGGGGGAGGGGATCTTTGAGAACAAATTTGTGAGGTTCGTGGTCTAAACTTCCTTCTCAGAAGGCTGGTTTACAGTATGAGTAATAAGGAGAAAGGTTAGGATAATTATTGAGGCTCATTCTTACATTTTTGACACTTTTTCTGTAAAAATACATTAAACTATAAGAACGGCGTCTGATTAATACAACGTTGGAGTCAGATTTGCATGTGACGCTCACCATTTTGTTCCCTGTGGTCCGTCGCTCGGATTGGAAGGAGCTTCTGGAAGGCGTGAGCCTCGGGTCCACAGTCGTGGGATGACGTGCTATGGAGTGCGTTGAGGAACACTTAAAAATGTAGAGATCGTGAGCTGCTTATGAAAGAATATGGTGCGCCCCGAAACCAGTGCGTTCTGTATCCATTAAATCCCAATCTGAAAACTTCTTCAAAAGAAACTGCTTAACTTGCCGTAGAAAGTAATGACACAATGTAAAACTCTGTCCTCAGACCATCCCCTGGGCCCAGATTCCAAGTGCAGGCTTTGACAAGCAGTGGCAACCAAGGGTAATGCAAATGCGTGGTTGCAGTTAGCTGAGTGTGGATTGAACTTAGACTGCGGGGGGAGGGGGATGAGAATATGATGATTTTATGACATCTTATTTTCCATTTGCCTCATTCATAAGATCACTGGCCTTAGGCAGGGATAGGAACCTTTAGAAACTTTTCCATGAAAGAATGGTTCTTTTTATTCTCTTTTATTTGCTTATTTACAGTTCTTACACAGTAAAGAAAAATCATTCCAAGAATTGAATGAATAAGCAATGAGGGCTGCAGTTTCGGTCAAGGAATTAATTGAGTCGGGTCATTCTTTTTTTTGTTGTTATCAAGGTTTTATTTTACAATTAGTATTTTATCTTTTTTTCAGTATTTTTATTTTATTATCAGTTTCACGTATCCAGTACATTGGTTAGACATTTATATAGTTTATGAAACGATCCCCCTGATTGCTATTCTTTCTGGCAGTTTCAAATAATATTTTTATCGCCTGGGCTTTATTCTCACTTGCGCCACTAGAGGCTGTAGTTTGCTTTTGTAAAGAAATTGGCGTCTTGCACCAACCTTGCAGAAGCTCAGTCTAGGGCCTAAATCTCGTTTTAGCTGCAGAGCTTTGGGGAGGTGTTCCACATTCAGGTGACTTGATTCGTGGACTCAGAGTTGTTTTAGTTTATCCCTTTTGTTACCGGTAGCATAATATTTAAGTATTTGATGAGATTTAGAGAATGAGTTTGTGTAATAATTGTCATGTGAAATTAATGTCATGGGCACATGATCTGTAGGTGATTCATTCCTTTCCACGTTGGTATTGATTACTCAGGAAGACGTAGGAAGGACTTCCTCAGCGCCTGACACACAGCGAGCAGTCAATAAAGATTAGCTTTCGTTATCATTTCAATTCTAAATTCCTAGGAGGATCAGTTTAGATTTACATCTTTCAATATGACTTTTTATAAGATTCAGTCCGATTTTTAAATTGTACCAAAAATATCCTGTTCTTGGCATTATTATTAAATTTGTGTGGTAAGATCATGGGAAAATATATTTTCATGGTGCCCAGTGGTGGGCGATGTAATGTCATAGTTCTCTCCCCCTGAATATGGTGGGGTTTACGCAGATCTCTTTTTTAAACCTCTACTGGTACTGATAAGTGTAAAATTTGTTCACTTTTTCAAGTGCATATACTTTCACGCGTGTGACCATCGTTAAGAAAATCGACTCTAAATTAAGAATTTGTAAAAGAAGGTTGCGTATTTGCCTCAAACGCGTAAACATACGATTTTTAGATGCGGTGGCTGCGTAGCAGCTGTGGTCACTGCCACATGGAAGGTGTGTGGGTTTGTCTGTGAGTCAGACAGATCTCTTAAGCCTGATTTGCTGCACCCTGCTAGCAAGTGCCCTAGCTGTCACTGTACCAGAGGTTCGCTTAAACGTGACAGCAGCCTGCCCTGAGCCACTGGGGACTTACACCCACCTGCCCTCCAGCCTTCCAAAGCCTGGAGAGAATTTTAATTTCAGAGCCTGTGGGGAGCAGGTGGAGAGTGGGCGTGGTTGCCGGGGGCGGGGGGTGAGCCTTGTGCAAGCTTATGTCAGAGTTATGGGCTGCAGGAGAATGGGAGGGGAGAAGGAACAGCCGAGGATCACAGCGTGACCACAGGCTGGAGTTTGTGGGAACAAGTGGTTCCATGTGAGAGTTGAAGCATTCTGGAAACGCCCAGATCTTGGCATTCAAGTATTGGTCACGTGGTCACAGTTAGAGTTCATGCAAAGTCTTGTTTTCCCTCTGCCTCTGAGTGGGCACCACTGTTCTGCAGTTTTAAAATAGCTGAGGAAAAACAGCTGCTTTCTGTTGTCTTCCTTGCTTGTTCTCTTGATTTTTGTCACTCACTTTCCCTATTTTCCCATCTGGGGACTTCAGCCTTTTGCTAGAAGTACCTCTTTATGTGAAGGAAGGTGCTGATAAGTTGGGAATTCATTTTAAAAGTAACCAAAGCTTTGTCTTTTTGAGTTAAATGATAATGAGGTAGGAGGTGGAGAAGAAAAATGATTCAATTTACATTTAAATCTTAAACTGGGAAAATAATAGTGATCTGACTGAACATTGGTCCGTTGTTGTTCATATTATTCTGAGTGGCTTCAAAGGATGAAGAATCTCATTTATGCTCCATATTAACTCCTGCAGTTCTTCAGTCTTGTCCATATTTCTCATTTAGGTTTATCTCCATTGGGATTTTTCTGTCCACTTTATAAATCAGAGTCTCTGTTCCCATATATCAGTTTTTAAAACTTATATTTTTATATTTAAATGTTATATTTAAATACTTTAAAGCAATTCATAGAAATTAAATATAAAAGAACTTCTTTGAGGATAAAGGTTTCTGAAATCATGTTCATATAATAATCTGTTTTTCGTTAGTTGCTCCTTGGTGAAATATGCCGGCTGTGCTACAGTTCATGCTGATGATATTAACTCTTCAGGAGTCATTTACCAGCTGCACGTCGGATGATAAAATTATACCATTTCAGGGAATCCTTAGCTCAATTTTAGACAAGACGGGAAGAAAACTGAACTTTTGCTTTGCACGTTGGTAAATCTTCACATGTGACCTGAAATGGTGACGTTTCAGATAAGTAGGCTGTTTCTTTAGGAGTCTGCAAGGAAGACCAACGGAGGCCGCAGGCTTCAGCGTGCTTTAGCCCGGCACGGCCACCGTGTCACGGAGCGCTCGCTGTCCACCGCTAGCCTGTGCCCGCACTGGCCCCTCTGTGCTCTGAAACTTAGATTTATTTCAAGGCCGCAACCCCAGGCTTCCTCCATTAAATAAGTGCAGTCAGATATGACCTAGCGTCCTCCAGACTGACCGCTTATTGTCTGTTGTGCTCTCATAATGATTAAATAATATAGGCTCCTGGCATTTCTAATACATCACTGTAGGGGTGGGACATAAGTACATAAAAAGCATGAGCTCAGTGGCGCAGGGGTTTTAGCATCCCTTACGCTCCCTCGCATCATTCTGTGCTCCTTAGCACGGTGCCGGGCGGGGCGGGCACCCTCTTGGTGCTGCGGGAATGCGAGTGAGCAAAACGTGATGGTACTTACAAGCCACGCAGTCCTTTAGGTGTGTGCACCCACACACACGCACGCGTGTCAGAAGGTTTAGGAATGGCAGCTGTGAGAATAACAGACTTATTTAGATGGGCTATAGCAAAGGCTGTTTTGAGTTTCTTAAGGACTTTTTCTTTTTGCGATCATTAGGATATCTTTTAAGGCTTATTACTTTTTTACCAATTTGAGACACACACACACCCTTAGTAAATTTGGAAAATAATAAAAAAGGAAAACTGTCCTCATGTTTTTCTACCATATCACACAGAAAATATCTCACTTTTAACATCTTATCTCCTGCCAGACTTTTTATTAGGCAACTTTCGCCATTGTATTTTTAAGCAACAGAATTATAATCCTGCCCTTTCCACTTCACTTATAACATAATTTTTTTGTATTACAAATTCTTTGTAAATATCACTTTAATAGTTGGCACTACAGCCGTAAGAGCTCCTTCATTGAATAGAGAAGAAAAATTGTTAGTAAAGCCTGTTTATCCCCCTTCTCTACCTGCTGGGAAGGTGAGTAGACGTATCTCATTCTTGATACTCAGATGTCGTCGGCAGTGGCAGGCCGACCGCCTCACGGATTACATTAGATTTGAATACATGACATTGCGGTAGCGTCTTTTGGAAGCTCACTGTGTGCCAGGCCCTGTGCCTGTGTTTTACCTGTTCCGCTCTCTCATAGTCCTCGTAGAATCCATGAGGCTGGCACTGTTACTGTCCCCGTTTTACACGTGAGGAAACTGAGGCGTAGGTCAAGTAATTTGTCTAAAACACTATTCAAGGACTCGTGTGACCTTGACAGCGGTGACAGAAAGATCCACTGGGCGCTGGCATCGTTGCTCTGCTGTCCTTAATGTACAGGAGCAGCGAGCCTCTGTTTGGGGAACAGTCATGCAGCTCTGCTCCCCGGCTCCTTAGCGCAGGCTCTGCACTTGGTACCCACGAATGAGAACTGGGGTGAAGTGTGCCTCCGCGAATCGGGCGGCCAGTAAATGCTGTAGACACTTCACTATGGGAAAATCGCTGGGCGAGAGGCAGTCAGGAAAAGTAAAGATTGCTGGGGTTTATTACGTCAGCAGGGCGAGCGTCAGTCAGCAGGAAGGCTCCATGTTAACAGGGAAAAAAGCACAAGGAGGTGTGACAGTCCTTGGATGGTGTCTGGATGAACCAAGAGCATCACGGCAGGCAGTTGGGGAGGCCGAGGCCTGCACTGCTGAGGGCCTTGAACTCCAGACAGCGCAGTCTGGGCCTGGCTCTCTGGGCCCTGGGGAGCGACGGGAAGGTAAGGAGGGGCTGCTGGTGTCCCGTGACCGGTGTCTAGCCAGCCACTTCCTCTTTAGAAGCGGTATCTGCCTGGAGTGTTATTTTCTCTCCATGACTTTTGGTCCAGGGTTGTCAGTCCCTGTTGTCACACTCTACCTGTCAGAACAGGTAAGGAGAGGAAAAGAATTAATGCAGCAAGAAGTGACCCTCAGAGGCATTGAGGGTTTGTCAAAAACGTCTTCCCTTCCCATTTACCACAGAAGAATGGCAGAGCTGTAAATTCTCTGGAGAAATAGTTTCAGAGAATTAATTAGCTCGAGTCCTGCCCTTCCTGTACCCCGTTCTGAAATCTCGAATGCGCTAACTCCTTACACAGGACGTTTGCTGCAGTGCTTCTGGTCCCAGGGCGTCGGTCACCCTTCCTGGACCGAAGGCATCCCCATGACATCGGAGGTCACTCCGTCCCGAGACGGCTGCGTCCGCCGTCCGTCAGTTTCTGCCTTTCTGCCGACAGCACATGCGGTGCACGCGGCTTGGGCACCGAGGCTGTGATTGAGAGTAGCGCATTGCAGCCGAGAATAAAGTGTCGCTGGCCTTGTCAAAAAGGTGCCCTCTCCAGTCTGACACATCTGCTTTCGTTTCACGCCACACACACTCCACGTCTGTCATAATTATGTCGACGATTCTCGATCGAATACGATAAAGCCGCCTCTGACGTTTTCATGCCTAACAAAATGCCTGGCCGAACTCGGATGTGCCAGTGAGTGGATGGTAAACACAGCCACATTCGAAAGGCCAGAGTTAATGGAATTTTGATATAAATACTGTTGACACCAGCACCTGTTACTACAATTAATAACAAATTATTCCCTCCAAAAGTTGAAGTTTGGAATTTTTCTTTGGGCATGGAAGGCTGTCTACATTTTGAGTGGCCTTTGAACCAATCTGATTTCCTGCATGAAGATGATGAGCCTCAGCCAGCCCTGGGGCAGCCGTTTCGTTACATAGAAAGGCGGTCACGTGGGATGCTGGGGTGCAAGGGGGCGCCCTGAAAATGGTGAGTGGCTTGGAAATTAGATTCGCAGGGTCCTGTGGACATTTTGAAATCTCGAGGAGAATCATAACTGTGACTTAAGTTTCACGTGTTTCAGTCTCACTAAATGGCACACATTAGATCCAGTTCTTCCAATGTCGTGGGTAACTGAATCAGACTTAAATGGAAAACGAGCTAAGAACTGAGTCTGGTGACGTTTTGCCGTGTCGTAGCGCTTCTCACGTACGTGCTACCCTTTGTGTATCACCGTGAGAGCGAAGCGACCTTCCCGCCTGCTGGGAGCACGCGGTTAACCAGCCGCTCACCTCCGCAGGCGCACCTACGTCGGCAGCATGCCCGGTCGCATCATCAACGGCCTGAAGACCGTGGGCGTGAACAACCCGGTGTTCCTGTTAGACGAAGTCGACAAACTGGGCAAAAGCCTGCAGGGGGACCCCGCCGCGGCTCTGCTCGAGGTGAGACTCCGAGTCCCCTGTCCGCGACTGCGGCACGGGAGAGACTAGCGCATCTTCAGGGAACGTCCACTAAAGCATCCCAGTCAGGTATCAGTCGACAAGACCATCTCGTTCGGGTAACGCCCCCACCGTGTGGGCTCAGCCGCAGAAAGAACAGTCTGAGACCAAAATCCAAAGCAATTTGATATTTAAATTAAAACGTCTCACAGATCTCTTTTTCTTTCTTTTTCTAACAATTCTCAAGTTTTTTCTTTTGTTTTTATCAAACAGTTTAACAAAAGTTTCTGCATGCTTATTGTTAGAGACCGTCATTCTGCAAGGTTACTACAAAAAATAGCAAGCAAGCCTCGTCCCTGGGCGTCCGTTTCTTATTTCTTTGACCTCTTTTAACTTGTAGCTGATTAATCCGTGGGAGCGAGCATGGCCGGATTGCTGCCTCCTGATCTGACTTTGGGACGTTGTAGGAGATGAAGGTTTTGCTTGCTTTCTTCCCTCTGCCCCTACTCTACCTTTTTTGTGCCCCTAGTCTCCTGGTATAAATTTCATCCTTCTTTTGTTAAGCCAGTATTGAGTATTTACAACCTTATAATTATATAAGTGCTTTTCATAGCTGAGCTGGGTGTTAAAATGTGATCGTTTGTTTTTGTTTTTTTTTTTGTCTTTTCATTTTTCTGTGCATGTTTTTAAAAATCTTCTTAGAGGTAGTAATCATCTTGTTTCTTCGTTTCCTTTACCAATTGTCTAATTCCCCTTCCGAGACTTTCAGACCCTAGGTGTTCTGCCAGGCTTCACTCTAAGCCTCCAGTCCGTACTGTTTTCAGTACCTGGCGTGTCCCTGTCTCCTGGGTTCTCCCTTCACCTCCCACCATGGTGGCTTCCTGTTTCCTGTATTTCATGTCTTTTTCTTTCTTAGTTTATTCTCTTGTTTTTGTGGTATTAATCCCCCAATAGTTTTCTAAGAAAGCGCTCATGAGTGGCGAATGTTTTTCAGTTTTGCATATCTGAAAGTGTCTTTGTTTTCCTCATATTTGATTGGTAGTTTGATTGTTATAATTTACATGAAAATTAAGCTTGGAGTGGGCTGGGGGAAACAGAGTTATGAGTCTGTGACTGTCCTTCTCCAAGGCTCCCCGCCACCCTCCGCCCATCCTCAGGGATGCTGTCTCGGGCCCACGCCCTGGCCTTCGCCCTGTCTGTCTCTGCACGGCCCCACCACGGGCTTCAGCAGTCCACGTGCGTCAGCGTGGGAGCCAGCGGGTCCCCGCGCTGTGCCGGGCCCGTCGTGTGTGCGCTGAGCCGCGCCTCCAGCGCGGGCTGGTGACTCACGGCCCTGCCTTAGCCCTTGCCTCCAGCAGAGGCGAACCGTGGGGCCTCCCCAGAGCTTTCCCGGTCACGCTGTAGTCCTGCACGTGATCTTCCCGAGTCCCAGGAATGCTTCAGAGCTTTTTAAAGGCCGCACCCCCCCACCAAGTATCTCATTCCTCAGTTCTTCCTTATTAGTTTTGTGACCAGCCTCTCGTTAGTCCCAGCTAACTGGTATTGCTGAAGTATTAACAGTTGCTGCTGCTTGTCTCTGCCAAATCCCCCAGAGATGGGGCTGTTCACACACAGTGTCCTCTGACTTGGGACAAACAAACACAAATCGCTGAGAATGACGGTTACAGGGAACATCTAGACAGGGCAAACACTGACCATTCTCGGGAAATGGGGCTGTTGGAGCACTCTGGTCCCATGTGCTCCCAGCGGCTGCGAGGCTGCTGGTTTTCAGGGCCACCGTGAACTTGGGAGAAGAGAAAGGGTGGCACTAGGGCAAGGTGAAACACCACAGAGCTTGCTGCAGTCATCCATTTGTTCTTAAACACTTTTCAGACTGTTGCCATTTAATTTCCAGAATTCCGAAAAAGTTGATTTTGACAATTTTTGCTAGTGTTCTCCAGTGCTTTTACGGAGGAGCAGGTTTTCAGAATTCCTTACTCTGCCATTCTAGCAGTACTTCCTCCTACATTCAATTCTGTGCTTAAATGATTTGACTGCGCACTTCTGATCCTTTTATTTTGACTGACTTGTCATTCAGATGGAATGTATCTCCAGGTTGCCTTTTACAAAGATTTGTTTGTAATTATATTTTGAGGCCTTTTATATTTGCTAAGGTCTCTTTGTCGTCTGCACCAGTAATTTTGTTTACATTTCCCACAATTTTTTGAAAATACATCCCAAATATATGAATATCTGTGTAAACAGGGTCTATCTGCTAAAGCTGCCATAACAAAACACCACCGACTGGATGGCTTCAAAAAACTTACTCTCTTACAGATCTCCTGAAGCCTCTTTCCTAACCCAAGTATCATTGTAGAAATATTATGTGTGTGTGTGTGTGTGTCTGTGTGTGTGTGCTTGTGTCACAGAATGAGGTTTTTTTTTTAATTTTTCTTTTAGAATAAGTTTTAAAAGGTAAGATAATTCTGGTTTTAGTGAAAACAGTGTATTCTAATTAGATAAGTAAAATTGTGATTGGTGAGTATTTTAGTCACTTTACTTCCTTTTTGAATATGTACGTCAGCCCTGTTTGTCTTCACTAGCCTCAGAAAAGCGGCAGTGTGTGAAGGGTTTAGAACATGTGGAAGGTGCTTGGGACCCTCCTTAGGGTCCCGCTTGGGACTCTCAGTGAGTCCTTGTGACTCGGGGCCCTTGAGTAGAGACCCAGAGAAGACAAGAGCCCTGAACACGAGTCATTCAGCATCTTGAGAATCTACTTGCTAAATTACCTAATTTATCCACTTAACATATTTTTAAGAGACACTGATATTCTGCTCAGCATAAACAGAAAGGTTTGCTTCAAGGCGTTTTTTAAAAGTGAGTTTTCCCTCGTACTGTGTCAGAAGATAGTAGCGTAGTCATTTTTAGTCGTTTCCTCTTGTCTGGAATTTCCTCTTCAGCTAAAGACTCTCCAGACTCCGATGATGTTTGAGGAGGAGCATGCTAACCGTCACCCTCACCTAAGGATTTCACAAGCTCTGTGCACTTGCTTTGTGCCCCATGGTTAAGAGAGGGTGCGCCACGGGCGAGGGGCTGGCTCCACGGGGTCACAGAGGACACACAGTGTCATCAGTAAGCAGATGGCACAGTAACATGGAAAGGGTTGTTTTTGCTTCTTTGCGCTTGCACGTTTTCAAAAATTTTGACATTGAACACGTTTCGTATTTTAAAACATAGTGTGTGGAGTGGGGGGAGTGAAGAGCGACGCCCCATGTTCCCGTCATCCCCTGTTGCCCGGACCAGCTGCATCGAGCAGGAACACTAACCCTGTGGCTGTCCGTGTGTGTTTGAGTTTGTGCAGCTTTCTGCTGGAACTGTCGAATTCGTTTAACGTTTACCATTCTCCCATAGGTGCTGGATCCGGAACAAAACCATAACTTCACAGATCATTATCTAAACGTGGCCTTTGACCTTTCCCAAGTTCTCTTCATAGCCACTGCCAACACCACCGCCACCATCCCCCCCGCCTTGCTGGACAGAATGGAGGTCATTCAGGTGCCAGGTACCCGCGTCACGACTACAGCCCTTGTTGATATATTTGATATTTTTGATATTTTTGCCTTTCCGAGCATAACCCTTTGAAATCGGTCAAGCTGTGAATTTTGAGTAAAAAGTCGTTTTTGCCAATGTGTGATCGTCAGAAATCCTGAGTCTGATGAATAAACCAGCTTTGACATAGATTCAGAGTCTGGGACGGCAGAACCTGTTTGTTTGTTTGCTTTAACCATGACAGCGTAGCAAGGATGAGTTTCGCATAGCAATTTCAGATTGAATTTAGCATTAAGGAATGAACTTTTTTTTTTTTTTATGAAAAGGTATTCGTCGTCAAAGCAATTTCTAAAATTATAAAAATAATTTTTTTTCAAAGTAAATCTCTAAAAACTGAAGAGAGATCTCCACATGGTCATTTGAGCTTCCTGTTTATCAGATTTTGAAGCTTTTACCATCTCTAGGAAAGTGTAACATTTGCTCTCGTTCAGTAAGAGATGGGCCATAAAGTAGCCAAACTTTCTCTGTATTACCTCTGGCCTCGCTTTATATAGTGGTGCAGGATGGTTTTAAATCCCTCCTCTTTTTAGTTAGGTCTGTCAAATACATATATGTGTATATATATATATTTTACTGTGTGTGAATGTGCAAAAAAATCCTTTAGTTACTAACACTAAGGAAATTCCAGTGTTTTCACCTTATTTTAATTGCTCAGAATTATTTTTCCTTAGAAGATATCAGTTATCACTGGCTATTTGTTATGATGAAAAATAGAATAGAATCTAAATAGATTGAGATTCTAAATATAATCTAAGTATATATTTCATATTATTCTGAAATATATTTTTATTATTAAGTGAATGATAATTGGATTTCTTAGTTATCTGCGAGCCCAGCAGTTCCTATACTTAGTTTTAAAATACAGCGGAGTAAAAAGTTGCTTTGTACATATTTATACCACAAACAAATAAGTCATGAGACCCAGTTGCTGGAAACTCCGAATTAAGGCAGAAAACGCATAAGCAACACTAATGTGACGTGAACTAATGAGGACGGCTGCCCAGAGGCGAGCGTGTGGCGCCTCCCTGCAGATCGGGTGACCTACCTTTTCTGTGTTTTTTATTTCCTTTTTCTACTCAAACGATGCCTTATCAATTCATCTTAAATGCTGCTTGTTAAATGGAAAAGGAGAGTTAGTTTAGGGGGAATTTTGTCTTACAGGTTTAAAGACAAAATCTATACTCCTCGAGGCTTTCAAATAAATAAAAACATAAAGACTTTTAAATGTATAAATTACATATGTATATAATTCCAAGACATAGAGGGATAAACCTTTTGTAGGGACATCTTACTTTTTGGTTTGGTTCGGTGCTAAAATTCATGTCAGAGTTCTGGAAATAGCTTTCATGCAGCTGTTCCTTGGAGCCCGCTGCTTATTGAGTTGAAGATTTGCTGTTGTATTTGTAAGTTTTTTTCAGTTATGTATCACATTATGTGAAAGAGAGAGATGTGTTATTTTTCTAGTAAATTATAAAAACTCAGATTTGAGTTAACGAGGTAGTTATCTCTAAGGTTAGACTGAGGTTTTGTTCTTTCACCTCTGAGAGCTGTATCCTTTATTCAAAAGACTTTGAAATACTGTGCTTAGTAAATGCCTCTTTCATTTGTGAAAAGGTTGGAAATTTTAACCGTCGTTGATGGGACATTCGGTTCCTTTATTCCGATTGACGTAGGGTTTCAATTCACTCTAAACCCAACACCCACTGAATCTGCATTCGATTCATCACAGGAGCCTTGGCACCGTGGAAGCCGGGGAACGGTTGTGACACCAGGTCGATTGTTTTCCAGGGTACACACAAGAGGAGAAGATAGAGATCGCCCACCGGCACTTGATCCCCAAGCAGCTGGAGCAGCACGGGCTGACCCCTCAGCAGATCCAGATCCCTCAGGCGACGACGCTGGACATCATCACCAGGTCAGTCAGCGTCCGGAGGCTCCTGTCCCGTGAGGCTGAAAAGGAGAGTCTTTCCCGGCAGCTCCTGGCGTCCGTCTTTCCCTGTCCACCAGAGTCCCGGCAAGCCTTGCCATGGCTCTCGATTTGCACAGGGCCGTCAGGCTGAACTTCATACACAGCACTGAGAGTTCCTTCATAGCCAGGGACTGTAGTTGAGCCAGAATTTCCACTTTTCCACAATAGCTGTATAACGGATTAATTTGATAATGTTAAGAATGAAAAGCAGGGAAAATATTGAGACACTGTTTATGGCCCAAGATCTTAAAAGTTGAGTTCTCTTAAGAGGCGAGATGCTGCTTTCAGACGTCTGTTTTAAGTTGCTCTGATTTCCTTCTCTTCTCTTTGAGAGTTTGAAAACCCTTAGAGCTTTCACCTCCAGAGTCATCGCAAGAAGAGTAGAGAAGGTTCTTCCCCAGGTTAGCTTCTGAGCGCTTACGCCTGCGGCAGGCAGTGCACAAACTGCCCGAGGTTACCACTCAGTCTGATTTACAGATGGGAGTTGGGCGGGACGTGCGCCGGGCTGCAGGTGCGCATAGTCACGGCACCTGGCCCACCGTGTCACCTGTCACCGCCGAGCACTCCTCAGGTGGCCTGGCCCGGCACTGCTATTTTCAAGAGGAGTGAAGCATCGTCTCGCATTGAACTTGGGCTTAGTTTGGCCGGGCTGACTGCCTTTTGATTTAAGCCAGCCTTCTTTGGAAGTCAGTTTAAATTTATGCACCAAACAGAAAGACTAAGTCTGAGCCGGGAGTCCCTTTTCCTGACTGGTGACTTGCTGTGTGGGCGATGGCAGGAGAAATAAATTAGGGGATTTATATGCCAAAGTCTTCCAGCGAGATCAGCATTCCAGATAACACTCCTGACACCTTTGAGTAATTCTCAAGAAGTCGCTTAGCCTTTCTGATAGCTTCCCCCTCTGTAAAATATGAGCGAGTGAGTAAAACAACCATAGCTTATCTGGTCTAAATAATAGTCACTCCGAAGAGTGATCATTATTTGTATTTCCCAGTTGTTGCCTGGAGAACTATTTTTTTAAGATATATACCTGCAAGCTCAAACCATCGCTATTAAAAGCTATAACATTAGGACATTTGTCTGAGCAGTTTTAATATTTTTAAACACAGCACAGGTATTTGTTAGACCAGGCAAGTTTTAGTATTTAGTGAGTTACCAGGCTTAAGACATGGTTTTTCATCTTTTGATGTATTTTCCATCCTTTCCCGTGTCATAGTCATAGACCCGTAACGTTCAGGAGGCGGGCAGGGGACCCGGAAGTCACCTCGTCACACTTGCCTCCAGGGTAGCCGGCCTGCCCGGACTTCCGGTGCCCGAGCACACTGCTCCCTGGCGGGCGGACAGCTGCCACAGAGCTCGTCTGCACTCGCCCCTCCCCGCACCCTCTAGTCCTGCCCCCGGGGAGCCCCCGCAACGCCAGGCTCACCCCTCCCTCAGGCCGGAACGTGTCCGGGGCCACAGCTGTGAACGACGTCACCTGCGGACTGAACGCTCCTGCTCTCCCCGGTCCTCTCCACCCCCCTGCAAGACCTCGCCCTTCCCGATCAGGCTTCTGTTGAACGACTCCTGCGATGTCAGTGTCCCTCTTAAAACTAAGCACCCGGAGCGGGACTCAGCCTCGCGGATGTCACTGAAGAGCTCGGGCTGCGAGAGGGCCGCTGGTGTCCCTCTGAGTCGTCCTGCGCACTCTCCTGCTGTCACACCTGCAGTCCCCCAAGACTTCGGCTCTTTTTCAGACGCGTTTCCGCTAAGCGTGGTCTGTACCGTTCCGCGCTGATGGGGTTGAATATTTCAAAGCCCAGGTGACATTTTTAAAGAAGTTTGCCGTTGTATTTTATTGTTCGTCCCAGCTACACTGCAGCAAGCTGACATTTTTTAATAGAGCTTATCATTGGGAAATGAGTTTTATGTCCACTGAAAAGTGGCACCTGTACCATCTGCATGTTCAAGTTATCGATGACAAACACTAACCAGTCCTTATTTGATACTGGTGATGCTTCACTTTTCAGTTTAAAAATACTAAAGGGGGCTGGTGTGTGCACACTGTCCTTCAGCCAGCTGTTCCGTTACACCGTCTGCATTTGTTCCCAGCCCATTTTTGTTGTAAACGCTGGAAAAGTGTTTTGTGGTGGTCGTGCTCATTATTTTTGACACGCTCCAGTTCGTCCGAACGTCCGGCGTCCGTTCCTGCTGCCCGTGCCGACCCTCCACAACCTTCCCCAGCTCCTTCTCTCTTACCTTCTGTCCAGACCCTTCTCTGGGAGCTGATCGGATAGCTGTCCAGGGGCTACATGGGGCTTTACATTTGTTGACGTGCCCCCCATTTTCTCCCTTCCTGAGAGCACACACAGTCGTGTGAGGTGGCCTCACGCCGCAGCCACCTCGGCCTTGGTGGGAGTGTTTCACTCTGGGAATGCTTCGCCAGGCCTTTCGTTTGTCTTTTCTCAGAACTTTAAAAACCTGCCCCCCCAGCAGCGTGTCCATCAGTAGACAGATGAGTAAATAAGATGGGGTGCATCCATACAACGGAATGGTACTCAGCCTTAAAAAGAGAGTGAGATCCTGCCATTCGCGACAACATGGATGGACCCAGCGGGTATTACGCTGAGTGAAATAAAGTCAGACAGAGAAAGACAGATGCCACGTGACCTCACTTCTGGGTGGAATCTGAAGACCAAAATACACGACCGAGCAAAACAGTCTCACAGATCCAGAGAACATCTTGCTGGTTGCCAGATGGGAGGGGAGCGGAGGGGCTGGGTGAGAGGGGAAGGGATGAAGGAGCACGAACTGCAGTTAGGACATCGTCCCGGGCTGTGATACAGCCTGGGGCACGCCATCAGTAACTACGCGAGGTTTCCGGTGGGTACCGGACTCAGCAGCGGGCTCGCCCCGTAAGTTACATACACAGGGTGTAACCGCTCTGCTGCACACCCAAGACTAACATAACGCTGAACATCAACTGTAATTAAAAAATAAAAATTAAAAAAATTACTTTCCAAAAGTCTAGAATGTATAGGTGACAACTGCCTAATCAAATCCAGTTTTTCAGATCACACTGCATTCTCT
>CM053508.1:129494070-129525871 GCA_028627145.1 Eidolon dupreanum | reverse complement strand
GGTGGGTGAATGGAGCCCGGGGCCAGTGGAAGCATCGTGTGTAGTTTCCAGAATGACCGTCTCGGAAAGTCTTGATACCTGGTAGGAAGTCCTCCAGCTTTGTTCTTCAAGATTGCCGTGGCTGACTAGGTCCTTCCAGGACATATAAAGTTTAGAATCCGCTGGTCATTTTCTACCCATAAATAAGTAAACAAAAGCTCCTGATATTTTTATTGCAATGCATTGAATCTATAAATCATTTGAGGAGAATTGACAATTTGATATTATCAAGTCTTCTGATTGATGACTAGCTTTGAGTCTTAATAAATGGTGTTTTAAAGGTTTTCAGTGGCGAGCTTTTGCATATTTTTTCTTTCAAGGTATTCCTAGTTATTTGATCTTTGTGTGTGTGTTGTTGTGAATGGTATTTTTAATTATTTTCTCTTTCTTGCGGGCGTATGAGAATACTGGACTGACCCGTATCCAGCAAACTTGGAGTTGACTTATTAAGTTCTGACTGTAGATTCTCTTGGATTTTCCGTGTACACTGTCAGTCATCACAGATGTCAGTTTTTACTTCTTCCTTTCTAATAATCATGCCTTTTATTTCATTTCTCCCTAATGCACTAGCTGGTCCTCCTGGAGAATGTCGGCTAGAAATAGCGGTAGGAGACGCGTGGGCAGGAAGCACAGACTGCTGGGGGGAGGGGCCTGCCATCCGGGATCTGCGGGGACAGCGCCCGGGACAGCGCCACGGGCTGAGCAACCCTCGCGTGCCCCCCCTCCCCACCCTGGGGAGCTGCCCCCAGCCAGTGTCGGTCCCGTCCCATGGGAGGGCGCATCTCTGTCCTGCTGCGTCCGGGCTCTAGACAGCGGCTTCCTGCCATCGACTCTTCTAGCCCAACGCTGCTTCGCTGTAGCCCTTCTGAGTGTGGCTCCTTGTCCCCAAAACAGGATGCGCTTCCTGTGGAGGATCGGGCGCTTCTGATCCTTCCCCTGGTCTGCTGTCATGAAGGCAGCTGTCATGCCTTACGTTCATGGAAGCCGTATTGTGTTTCTAGGAAGTAGCCTCTGAGCTTTGTGTCGCTTTCTGCTGGAGCCTTTTGTCCCGGACTTCCTGGGGCAGTCTTCTGTCCGTCCCTCTGCGTTTGCCATGGGCCCCAAACTCAGTGCATGAAAGCATTCTGCATCCGCCACCTCGTTGTGTCCGTGGCTCGGGGACCCAGGAGCCGCTGAGCCGGGTGGCGGTGGCTCAGGGCGCCTGGCGAGGTTACAGCCACACTGCCGGCCAGCAGCAGTTGATGCGGGGGGACCTGCTTCCCTGCTCGCGGACACCGGCCGCATCTTCACCCCACACACAGCCTGTCCCCAGGCTGATGCCACCACTGCTGGCTTCCCCCGAGAGCGACACGCAGGAGGGGGAAACGGCCCAAGACGGAACTGTGAGCTCTCATAACTGCCAGTTCCACCACACTCTGCCGGTCACGCAGGCCAACCCTGTACGTGACCAGTGGCGCTGTGCCCAGTGTGAGTACCAGCAGGTGGGCTTCGCTGGGGACCGTCCTGAAGCCTGGCCTCACAGGTTTGTTTTTTTTTTTTTTTGCTTGTTTAAAACAAAGATTTTATACGTTTCTGTGTATAGCCCCATTCGCGAGACTCGAAAGAGTTTGTTTCGAGTTCTAGAGGAAACGCACAGTGTGGCCGTAGGTGGACAGTGGCCACTTGTGCAGAAGCCGTGACGAAGGCGGCGCGCCGCGGCCCGGTGGCCCGGGGAGGAGCGCGGCCCGGTGTCTGCCGCGCTTCGCGGTGGCGATGGCCCTCTCGCCTCTGCTCCGACGGGAAGCCGCGTTAGCCGTCTGCAGCGAAGCAGGGCCGATCGGGAATGTTCCGCTGCGTGGTTCCAGTTACGCATGAACGTTCTGAAGCACTTGGACCTAGATCCCATAGCTCCGCTCTGGCCGGAGTTAGAACAGAAATGAGTCACTTGTGTGAGTCACTTGTGTGTGTGTCTCTGAGCCCCCAAACCGCAGACCAGACTCCCGGCTGTTTGTTTTCGATCGTTACCGTGCGTTTCTGGAGAAACGCCTGCCCCTGCCTGTGGGAGATCTCTGAACACGGTGCGACGAGTCACAATTTTCATGGTAGCATAGGGGCCGAATTTAAAATGGCCTACGTTATTCCAATCTTTAAGTAGCAAAACTTTGACATTTTCTGTTTATTCCTGTAGAGTTTACTGATTTAAAAGGCCGTAGCATCCAATAGCCATCGTCCTTTGATTGTGTTCGTGGCCCAGGACAAAGGTTTCCGGTAGTCAGAGGACCCGAGGTTCCTCGCTGAGGAATGTGGGCATCTGAGAGTCGCCTCCCAAGGCGCCCGGCTTGCTGGTTCTGAAGCTCGGGGGCTGTGTAGGGTTCTGTTCCGGCTCATTGGGTTTTGCAAACCAAGATTACGAAAAATTGAAATCCAGAGGTAAGACTCTGTGCTAAACCCTTCACATCTGTAGGGGTGTCAGGCAGCATGAGCGCAGACCTCTAAAATCGGTGGCAGCCTGACGCTGGGATGGAAATGGTGCGTCGGTGCACACCGCCAGTATCAGAGATGTGCCCAAGCGTCTTTTCTGACATGGACGCTGATTCGCTGACCGGAAGGTCCCTCATCAGCACTGGCCTGGGGGAGGGGGATTTATTTGCTCACGGAAGGAAGCTGCACTGTAGCAAAGGGAAAGCCCTACCACGTGTGTCAGGAGCCAGACGTTTGTTGTTTAAACTCTGTCTTGGGACAGGAAAATCAAATACTGTCAAAGTCATTGTTCCATTTAATGAATCATATAGGAAGATGTAGTGGCCTTCGGTTGTCCTTGTCACATAGTATCAAAACCAGCCCCTTAAGTTACAAGATATTGAAACAGCACTTCCTTTTTTTTTAATATTACTAATGGTCCCTGTAATTTTAACTGCTAATCAAAATAATTCTCCAGGATTATTTTCTGAATCTCTAATACAGGATATGAGATTTCTTAATGCAAAAAGCCCACCAAGGAGACGGGCGGCCGCTCCCTCGTGTGGTACCAGGTCAGGATCCTGGGTCTTCAAGTCTTCGACCCCTGTGTGACATCGGCTCGCTTAGCGCATCAGCTGGTGTTGATGGCGCGCTCGCTCCATGCCGGGTTCTAGACTGGATTCTGGGGAGCAGCCCCTCTCATGCAGATGTGGCCCACCAGGGGACGTAGGTGTATGAACTGATAACTTTGAGGCGTGGGATAGATGCTGGAGTCTAAAGTGCTCCCGAGGCGCTGACTGATCATTGGGAACGTCACTTTATTTTCTACAGATATTGTGAGTTTTTTAAACGGCTTTTAGTGAATTGCGCTAGTATGACAGACACAGGTAGTATTCGTTTCTCCGGAGAATTAACCTGCGTTTCTCAGTCGTGTTTGACGCTGGCTGGTGTTGTCCCCCCCACCCTCCCCTCCTCCATCCCTGCCCCACGGGCGGTGAAACGCTGTCGCTCCTCGTGAAAACGAACGCTTGTCCAGTCTGGAAGAAGGGGCTCCTCTCGCCGCTGCACCCCAAAGCGTAGCTTCTGCTCGTGAGACCGGGCTGCGTCGTGGGCTTCGAGTCAGGCAGCGGAGGGAGAATCCTGCCCAGTGGCCACTAAGGTTTCCTGGCTTGGGGCAAGGGGCTTACTGATACCCTAGGGCACTCGGTGGTTAGGCGGGTTTCCGTTTCCAGCACATTCTGGGGAACCGTGGGTGTTGCTAGCCTTTTTCGTGTTCCCGGCCTCTGCCCCTCACTCTTCACTGGCACCTGCCAAGGTATGTCACTTGGTGCAAGATTTATTTGAAATGCAAGAAACTTTTTTTAAAAAACCAGAAAGCGGCTGAGATGCTGCTTCCTCCTCTCCTTCCTCCTTCCTCCCCCTCCTGCCTTTCTGCGCCCCCTTCCCACGGCGCCTCTGCCCTCGGGCCCGTTTCATCAGATCCGTTCCTCTGGGAAAGAACACTCCACGGAGCCCCGGTGACAGCTGCTTCGGGAAAGCTCACCCCCTCCTGAGGGCCTTGTAGACTGTCCTTGCCTTAGAGCTGATGACGTCCCCTCCAGGGCGGGCTGAGCCGCCTGGGGGCGCGCGCGCACACAGGACTCCCGCTTGCCAGCAGCCACCTCCCTGTCTGCTGTGCCCCGAGTGTCGGCTTCTCTGCCACCGTCACCTGGTGAACCCCTCGGGGAGGCCCCGACCGTCCTGGCCTCCTGGCTGTGGCCAAGCTAAACTCCGGACAGGCCGATCGGCCAACTGCTGAGCGGAGCAAGGCCAAGTCCACAGAAAACTCCGCCCCCCACGTTCAGAACGGTTTGAGGTCAAGGATAGCTGCGTGGGGTTGAGCCGGCTTATGCTACTCGTTTACTCCTGAGCCTCTCCTGAATGGTACTTTATTACTTTTAAGAATGTGCTTCAGAATTACTTGTAAAGAGAATTTCACTGTATGACACATGTGATAGATATCCTGGCATGGGGCGGAGTCTTGAGCCTGGTAACCTTCTCTTTTTCCTTACGTATGTTTAATGCACGTGACCCCTGGCAGTGGGTGATTGTGGGCAACGTGGGGGTGGGGGGTGGCCGGGTGCAGTTAGGTTGCAGAGAGCATTTTATTTTCTTCCAGTGAAAGGGGGCCTGCGGAGTCAGACTTGTGGGTCTTAGAAGTCTATGTGAAATATTACTCTAAATAAATTTAGTTCTTCTCATTTCTGCATAGTAAAGATTTGAGCACTATTAAATTCGCCCAGCGACTCTAAGCAGACTATAATTATTATGGTTCTGCTGGTTAGAAAACCAGATACAAAGAAAGTAACTTTTTTCAAGGCCAACGAGGAAGCCAGAGCCAGGATGGGAGACTGTTATTTACTGGCCATTTCATTATGTAATCTTAATCTCATAGCTCAGGAAATAACTTATGTTTTACATATATCATTACATTCATTTTCATATATTTATGTTAGTAAAAATGATGCCACGTGAAATTTTTTACCCTTTCCTCAATTTGACATTGTTCCAAAGGAAATTCCTTGCATTACTCCACACTCAGGAAACAGCGGCAGTGGGTGCGGGGCGTGTTGTCAGCGGGCTGCCTGGCGGTTTTCTGACCCGCGTTTCTAATGTCCGATGCTGCCACTGGATCTGATTGTTGCTGTAACAGCTGGTGCTGCAGTGAGTAGCTGTGTTGTCCAACGTCTCGTCCGCACAGCAGTTGTCCTTGGGGACACGTTCCTGCACAATAGGTTCACTGGCCCTGAGATTTCGAGTATTGGGGAGGCTTTCAGTCTACTGACATAAATGGCTTCCTGAAGGTGAACCAGTTTGTGTTTTCACAAGCGACAGCGTTTGGGAAGGTCCCTTCACTTTCCTTAACACTGAGCTTTGTTTTTTCTTAAACTTGTTTACGAGTCACTTCATTTCAGTCACCAGAAAACGGTATCCTGCTTTTAATTAAATTTCACTTCTTGGCGAAATCATCAACTATTCACGTGACTACTGACCATTTGTTAAGAACCACTGTTTTAGCCCCAGAAAAGGACGCAGAAGAAAATGTTGCAGTGCCAGTTGGAAGATTTGTAGGGCAGGGCCCGTGCTGTTGGGAGGTTGAACTTTCTGAAATCGTTCTCGTTTGCCGGGCTGAGAAGGCTCGCCTCGCTTGAACGTTGCAGCGTCGTGGATTCCGTGGCAATCTAGGGTGTCCTTCCTGTCGCTGTGCAGCACACGGGTCCCGCGGGTGCCAGCCCGCCTTTCCCGAGTGGCAGCGCCGTTTTCTGGGCTTGAGCTTTAGTTCTCTGGGCTCGCGTTCTAATAGAGGATCACCTGAAGCACAGGTGAGCTGTGCGCTCGTTGAATTTCTCACATCACAGCTGCCGTGCCCAGCGCCACCTTTTATGTGACAAGGGCTGGTTGCATTAGGAGCCCCCCACTTCCTCGGTGCTCAGGGTGCTGGCCTCACCCCACCTGCGAGGGCGGCTGTCCCACGGCACTGGCTGCAGAAGTGGGGGCTGCCTTTCACCCTCCCGTGACGGTGGAGCCCAGCTGGTGACAGCAGCTGGGTCTCGGAAAAGCTGTGACAAAGCAGAACAGGCGGAAGAGGCCCAGGGCCCCGGCCCGGACGGGCAGCGACGCCGCCTTCGGCCCTGCTCGGAGCCGGCACGCAGCCGAACGGGCCGCTCGCGTGCCCCCCGCCCTCGGCCATCGGGCCTGCTCGGGCTGCTCGGGGGTGTCCCGGTGCCCACGCTGTCGAGCTCCGGTCATCGTTCCCTGAAGCAGCAAGTGCCGTGGGACGCGGGGACGCAGGGAGCACGTCCTGGGAGCGGGTCGGGCCACACTGGGAACGACAGAGCGGCCGCAGAGAGGGGACTTCGGCCGTGCCTGGCGCGGCGTCCACAGAGCGTTCCCCCCCTGGTCCCCTCGTCCTCACGGAGCCCTGCAGAGACGGAGGCCAGCGTGCTGTGTGGCCGGCGAGTGGCAGGTCTGCCCTGCCTCCTTTCCGCCCCCGTGTCACCTGCGCTCCCCTCTCGAAGAGCAGTGCAGGGCCGAGCAGGCCCGCGGGGGGCGCTCCAGGGTGTCGCCCGTCTCGCAGGCTGGAACTAGGGTCTGACGTTGTTCAGCACGGTCAGAGAGCGGGTCGGAAGGAGGTGGCGAAAACCAGGTCTTACAACTTCACGGGGTAGCAATGGGGGAGTCATAGCGAAACAAGACAAACATGTAGATTTACAGCGTTCGGTGACTTCATAATTACACTGTGCATTATCACGTACACTAATCACTTCCAGAAGGAAGGGCTATGTAAAAAAGGGTAAAAAAGTCATTTTAAACGCTTCACGAGATAGTACGAGAACGAGAATTATGGTGACGTGAAACGAAACGAAGAGCCAGGGATGAGGAGGAGCAGAGCCAAACAGTCCCTGTAGGTTTTAAACCTCCGCTCATCTTGGGTTTCTGGCCTCGGGGAACATCTTCCTTCTCAGACGGGAATCAGACTCTCGGCGAGGTGGCCCGGTTGGTGGCTCTGCCCGGTCGTGTCGGGAGCTCGGCCCTGGGCTGGTGCGGGAACCGCGGTCCCCGCGGGGGCTCCAGCGGCCGCACCGCCTCCCCCGGCACCGGCACCGCCGGCCCGTCTGTCCTGGGAGACGCGTCTCGGAGCCGAGCTGCGTGTTCCCGAGAGGCATCGCCCAGACGGTTCTGTCCCGTCCCACCTCACGTCGCCCGTCAGGACACGGGGCACGCGAGGGGCCTCCCTGGAGAGGGCGCTTGGGCTGGGTCCTGTCGGTCCAGCGGAACCGTCCGAGGGGACCACTGCACTCGGCCCTCCGGTGCTGCCCCCCAGAGCCATCGGCGGGTGGGGCCAGGCCCTGGGCCCGGCTAAGGAATGTCAGGGTTAGACAGGCAAGGGCGGTGGCCTCCTGGGGTCTACACGCTGACGGGGGACAGACGACAAGGGGAATGAGGCGGGTGGCTCGCCCTCACGGGGCTCCGGAGAGGCCAAGTCCCACACACGCCAGGCGGGGTCGTGCGCCTCACGCGGACCGGCACCAGGACCGCGGGCCGCACCGCGCTCCGGCCTGACGTCTCCCGCTGGCGGCTCTCAGGCCTGCAGGCCTCAGAATTCCTGAATGACGCTTTGTCTCCCAGGGGGCAGAGAGCAAGTCTTAAAGGACACAGAGCCTGAGTCCATCAGCGACACCACCGACCTGGCCCTCCCGCCCGAAATGCCGATCTTGATCGATTTCCACGCGCTGAAGGACATCCTCGGGCCCCCGATGTATGAAATGGAGGTGAGCGTTCTGTTTTGTTGGTGCCCACAGCGTGTGGCTGGGTGGCCTGGCGGGGGAGTCGGCGTGGGAGTTTGGGGCCACTGAATTTTGTCTCAAGATTGGAGACTCCCCTGCTCTGGTATTGGACGCGAGTGCTCAGTGTGATAGTCTGGCTTTCGCACAGAGCCAGAGACCCAGCCTGTCCTCCCCTGGAAACGCGGTCTGGCCTGATGCTGTGCCACCCAGCCCCAGCGTAAGAGCCGTGTCGCTGACTGCCCCCGACTTCCCCCTTAGCCAGTCTGCATTCCTGTTGTCTGTGCGCTCGGGGGCTCGGGGGCTCGGGGAAGGACGCGGGGCACCGACGTGGCGCAGGACCCCCGGAGGCGCGAGCCAGCCTACGCTGGGCGGC
Organism: Eidolon dupreanum; assembly: GCA_028627145.1. NCBI lineage: Eukaryota > Metazoa > Chordata > Mammalia > Chiroptera > Pteropodidae > Eidolon > Eidolon dupreanum. Next base: position 129,517,693 of record CM053508.1, on the reverse strand, counting down.
ATCGTCCTGGGGGCTTGTCCTGGAGGCTCAGCCCATTGTGTGTGCTGCCGCTCGGGTGCAGCCCACGCCCAGGTCTGGCCCCGACCCCACCCTCCCCCGGACGTGCGCCCCGTAGAAGGATGCCGGCCACAAGGCGGGGACCAGGGCTGAGCTGCGGGAGCCGGAGCGGACAGCATTAGACCCCGTGGCCCTGAGCATGACAGTTCCACGGGACGCTGGGACGCGTGCTCCAGGTGGGCTGGGAACAGGCTGCTGTTTCACACTCGTGAGCCTCGCACCTTCCTTCAGAGGCGTTACCGTCACCTCCTTGTCCGTTTAAGGAAAAACAGATTCTCAGAAGATCAATGTGGCAAATCGTGCAGACGATAATCTCTCCTTCAACGTGAAATCACCACCAGTGGGTATGGTTTTCCTCAGGTCTTACCGCTGAGGAGGGGAGAAATAGCCCCAAACCCATCTTTACCCGTGTAAACTCTGAGCCGGTCGTTAAAGCTGATGCATCTGCAAAGCTCCGCTATGGGACTGGGCTCGTTCCCTCCTGACGTGAGCAGTCGAATCAGAGGCATTCTTTGGGTTACTTGAATTCTTAAGTTATCATGGATTTGAATTTTCAAATGTTGAAAGAGATGGAGCAAGATTTTTCTTGGTTGAGAAAGTGAGCAAAACTCACTTTTCCATGAAGAGAATCTGACGATTCCGTGAGTTCGGGACGTGAGCAGGTTCCGATCCCCGCGTGTCTGACAGGTTTTATCTCTGGGCTTTCTGGAACAGCACGTGCCGGAGCAACAGCTGAAAACAAAGGGCGAGGCACGTTTCTGCCACATGCCCTGCTCTGCCAGCCGCTCCTGCTGCTCTGAGCTTTGGAAGCTTTCCTGCCTCACTTGGAGCTCTGGCAAAGAAAACCAAGGGAACAGAAATGAGAAATTTTATAAACACTCTAACTGCTCTGTATGGTATCATCGGAGGAACTCGCTTGATTATTCTCGCAGCATCTGAGCCATTACATGTGGCCACTTTGACCAGCAGGGACCCGAAAGGCCGATTCCGGTGGCCACTTCCCCGCTGGTAAATGGCGTCTCAGAGAAGATCCAGTGTCTGGGGCTTCGACTCACTTTGTTGATCCCTCCACATGTGGCCTGGGTTCCTCTCTCTGCTTCTGATGGTCTGATGACCCTCGGCCCCAAATTACTTACCTGCCCTGTCTTAGCTTTTGCATCTGCGAAATGAAGATTCATGGAGCATTTCTTGACTGTCTACAAGAGCCATCGCTTACCTTTTACACCCAGGGAAGACGCCGAAAGAAATCCAGTGACTCGTGCGTGTTCACATGAAGTGCGCTAGCAAAGCCAGTGTCCCGCCCAGGTGAGCCGGCCGCGAGACCAGCGTTCTTCCCGCTCCCCCGCCGCCCCGGCGGGCCGAGCTGACTCCTGCCCATCCCGTGGGACTGAGCGGCCTGCCCCAGAGAGGTGTGTTTAAAAGGCGTCTGCTCTGCGTCAGATTCCCGCTCACCTGCTTAGGACGGTCGTGCCGTGTGGGTGGGAGGGGCCGGGCTGCTCGGCCACCTCTTGCATCCCTCGGGCTCCAGGCACTGTGGAAGGCGCTGCAGGTGACACACCGTTCATTCTCAGCTCCGCTGTCTTCCCAGTGACAGGGAGGAGACGGGCCTAAGGGTTTACGTAACTTGCGAGGAGGCCCCGCCTAGGCCAGAACTGAGCTTCGGTTCCAGGCCTGACGGCTCCAAAGCTCATGCTGCTTGCGACGTCAGAGGAAGGCAGGCCGCTCGTCAGAGGAAGGCAGGCCGCTCGCCGGCCGGGCCCGCTGCTGCCCGCAGAGCCTGCGGCTCGTCTGCCCCTCGCCCGTGCAGAACCTGGAGCGAGAGCCGACTCGCGGTACCAGGATGCAGGTGGAGGTGTCTGAGGTGTGCTCAGGTGCCTCTTACGGCTTAAAGGCCGGTATTCTCCATGAAGGTGCAAAGTCTAGGTAGGGTCTCATTTTTTCAGTCCGGAAACGTTACTCAGGGCCCAGGGCATGCTGCTGGCCACCAGGCGTGGTCCCTGCCCCCGTGGAGCTGAGCCCGGCGGAGGAGACGCAGGTTAACAGATAATTCCGCATCTCGTCCGAGGCTGTGAACGAGGCAGGCAGCAGCGAGGGCGCGGTGTCCGGGCGTGGAGGACGGGGAGGGGGCTGGTGGAGGGCGGGAGGGGGCAGCGGTCCTGGAAGCCGCAGGCGGCCTCTCCCTCGCCGGAGGTGACCCCGGCCTCCCTGGGCGTGCCGCCGTCGTCCACGCACGGGGGTGGCTCACATGTGTTTTAGGCCGTGTTTAGGACTTGGTGAGTTCAAGTTCATGTTCATTGGTGCCTGGTGTGTGCCAAAACAGTGAACAGATACCGCTTCCTGCAGCTGCCGTGCGCCCTGGAAACAGCTGTCCCCAATCACACAGAAGAACCGCTGCTGTTTCCACAGCCCTAACTCCAGACCCGCATTTAAGAACCTGATCCCAGCCGAAGACGAGTCTGCAGAAACATACCAGTCCCAAAAATATCACTGACCTAGCAAACTAACAGTGAGGGAGAAAGGCGAGAAGGCACACTCCTATTAATGAGTTATCTCCCTTTAGAATTCTCTGAACAGCTTGAAAAATGAGTTCCAGGAACTTAGTCTAGATTTTGAGTTTAGGAACAGTACTTGAAGTCACCTTTTCAAATACAACGATGTTTTCTAAAGAAACAAGATCCGGTAAACCCACTTTAAAGAAGTAAAATGCAATAAAAGCCGCCCTGCACTCTGAGAGAAGGGGCGCGTGGCAGGGGCGGGGGGCACAGGTCGGGGACGGGCCCCGGCAGTAGGGCTGTGACTCGTGCCTCATCCTTCCACCTCTGGCCCCTGCCATGGTGGCTCCCGGCTGCTCCGCCCAGCACGCTCCTCGTCTTCTAAGACTCCGGCCTCCCCTGTGACCCTGTCCCAGCTGCCCAGGCCGGGCCCGAGCCCCTCAGGGCTCCCCACAGACACTCGGCGGCCACGGTCCCTGTGCGCCAGCCCCACCGCCTTCCGTCTGGTGTCCCAGAGCCGTGGCTTCTGCTTCCCCGTGGCCTGTGCCACGCGCTGGACCTGGCCGCGGGTGCTCCAGGAGCACCCTCGGGTGAATGTGGAACCCGACGCCCCGCCGGGGCCGCGGCGGCACGGAACAAGGGTGACGTCGGCTGGAAGGGTCGGCAAGGACTGTCCGTGTTCACGTTTCCATCTAACAGCGCCACGCTCGGGTACGAGGAAGAACCGCGTGGCGCGGGCACAGGTTCAGCCCGCAAGGGCTCCTTCCGCGCTGCAGCCGCCGTACGTCGTGAAAACGTTAGGTTTTCATCAGAAACCTAAACACCTCGGCCTGCAAAATGCCTAAACAGCGACGCGACTGACGGGGTCGTCGAGGACAGCGCGCATCCTCTGAGCGGGGTTTCGTCACGGGGTGGGGGACCGAAGCGCAGGAAGGGGCCGGCGGGGACTGGACGACAGACGGGCATGGACGCCCGGGCCGGTGTCAGTGACGCGTCCTCGAGGCGGCCACGGGTTACAGGCGGGAGCAGAGCATGGGTGGGTGACGTGGCTTTGGAGCCGGCGTGTGGATCACCTACTGTGACCAGCGCTGGGAAGTCGGTGGCTCTGTGGGCGGCGAAGGCGGCCGCGGAGCGAGGAGGGAGCCCGCGTCTCCGCCCTGCCTCGTGCCCCAGGGGCCGACGCGCAGGGACGCAGCGGTCGGTGGCCGCTTCCGACGACAGGCCCCGGGGACGGTGGCGTGGCCTGAGCGCGACAGCCTCGTGCGCTGCTGCCAGCCGGGGTCGGGGACACACCCGCAGCGCCCAGCGCACGTCACTGGTGAGCCGCACGTGTCGTTGGTCCGTCCTCTGGTCAGCGGTGGAACAGCCGGTCGAGTCGGGCAGTGACCGTGAACCTGGGCGTCCGGCCTGGGCCCGCGGCCAGGCACTCGCAGCAGGAGGGGCGCGTGGGCGCTGGCGGCACGGGTGGCCGTCTGCGGCCAGGTCCGTGCAGGTGCCGCTGCGGATCCTGACGCGTCGGAGGACCTAGTCGTGAAAAAGATCATTCTCGTCATGGCTGACGAGACGGCCTCGCGGCCTTTCACGTCACGCTGGCACGGGATTCGGGGTGCTGCTGTCTTCGGGATCAGCGCCCTCAGCCCGAGGAGTCCTCGCCCAGCCCGCGTCGCCGAGGCGTAGAGGGTCGCCACCACTCCTGCCGGCCTTTGTGTCTCCTTTGTGTCTTTCTCCTCAGGTGGGCAGGGCAGGGCAGGGCGGGCGCCAGAGCTGCGGGGAGGTCAGAGGCCTGGTGGTCAGCTTGGCCACGCCGCGCTGGGCCCTTCAAGTCTCTGTAACTTGTCATGGGAAATTACTTAGAATCGAACTTTTAAAATACAACACCAGCCTTAAACATAGGCTTTTATGTTCACTACTAAAAACGAGCACCCAGCAGCTTCGACGGCTGCCGCCGCGGCTCTGGAGTACCTGTTCCCATCAGGACTGTCACCGTCCACGGCCCGTGGAAAAGGAGCATCAGCCACGCGGCCCTCTGACCGGAAGCCAGGCTGTCGCCCGCCCGCGGGGCCCCACAGCTGGGGGTGTGCTGGGGGACGTGCCATGCACGGTCCCTCCAGCGACCGCCCCTCTGCGTGTCTTGAGAACGTGGCTGTGTGAACCCGCCTGGCTCGTCCCCGAGGCTCATGGCCTCAGGTGACTGACACGCTCGGTCTGAAACGGCAGGCCGCACGGCGGGCCTGGAGCCCGCAGGGAGGGACCTCGGACGTGGAGGCTGAAGCGGTAACAGGTGAAGGCGAGTGGCAGAGCAGCGAAGCCTCGCGGTCTCAGCATCCGGCCTCACCCTCGGCCTCGAGCTGACACTTGTTAAGTGCGACAAAACTCTGCGAAACCGACCTGCGATTACCCACGTGAAGCCAGGGCCTGGGGCACGCATGCACAGGCAGCCTAGGGAGAGCGTGTAAATGGGCACAACGGTCGGGTTTGTTCCTGGAAAATCAGGATACGTGAAACAAGGTGTGGCTCTTTAGAATGTTATTCGCACGTGTTTTCAGGTAAAATCGCTTCAGATAAATGCTGGAGAAGGAAGTTCAGTTTCCTCGGGCAGAAAGCCATGTGTAGGAGGCAGTGTGACTCCAGGTCACATGAGGCCCCGCGTCCTTTGGGGTTGGCCTGGACTCAGGCCTGCAGTGGGGGGGGCGGGGGGCCCCTGGCAGCGGGGTGCGGTCGGGCCCGCCTGCCTCACAGTGGCTTGGCCTTTGGTGGCCGAACTGATCATCTTCTTCCCTCCCTCGAGGTGTCGGAGCGCTTGAGTCAGCCAGGAGTGGCGATAGGTCTGGCCTGGACACCCCTGGGCGGGGAAATCATGTTCGTGGAGGCCAGTCGCATGGACGGCGAAGGCCAGCTAACGCTGACGGGCCAGCTAGGCGACGTCATGAAGGAGTCCGCCCACCTGGCCATCAGCTGGCTCCGCAGCAACGCGAAGAAGTACCATCTGACCAACGGTGAGCGGCCGGCCGCACGCGAGGTGGCTGTGGGCCAGGAGGGGCCTCTGCGTCGCACAGGCGGGCGGCCAAGGGTCGGACGAGCTTCGAGCGGCCAGCAGCACCGCCAGACCCTGGAGCCTCGGCAGGTGCCGTCCCCACTGCAGGGCGGCCTGGCGAGGTTCAGTCCCGCTTGGGAGAGAATGAAGCCGTTTTTCAGGCACGCACGCACGCGATTGCACTACCAATTAACATTTTGAAGGTGCCACCCCCCAAAACATTCATTTTTATCTCTGATTTTCTTTTTTAGGAGAAAAGGAAAATAGGTTTGATTTTTTTCTACATTAAAACCTTCTTTTTTTAGCCTCCGGGAGTTTCGATCTTCTCGACAACACAGACATCCATCTGCACTTCCCGGCGGGCGCTGTCACGAAAGACGGGCCGTCCGCGGGGGTCACCATCGTGACCTGCCTCGCCTCGCTCTTCAGCGGGCGGCTGGTGCGCTCAGACGTGGCCATGACCGGCGAGATCACGCTGAGAGGGCTCGTTCTTCCGGTAAGTCAGAAAGGAAACTCTTCAGCTGGCTTTTTAATTTTAAACTACCGTTAATTTTATAGTGCTTGCCTTCTTCCCATGAATACCTTAGTTTTAAGTACGTATTAAATTTTTACACCTGTAACTAATCATATTTTTAAATTTCGATCAGATAAAAGAAAAACAGTTTTTCCCACATTCGCCCTTCTACTAAGAATGAAGGCTTGCTAAGGGAAAAAAAATATCAGGCTGGTCATCAGCATGCGCTCAGGTGAAGATCGGAGGCTTTGTTCTCGTAAGCAAATTGTTATATATATAGTATAGGTATAAAGTAGAGCAGCTATTTTTGAACATTAAGCCCAGTTTCTCACCTGAAGTTCCTGGAAGACCTGTCCTGGAGAAAACTTAGGTTACAATAGTTGATAGATTTATGGCGGGGTGGGCGGGGAGAGTAGTATGAAATGGAAACTAAGAAAGACTAACCATGTCTTTGCTAAATTTTGAAAAAATGCTATACGTACAGGGCCTTGGGACACCAGTCTGTAGCCTAAATGCTTATAAAAACACCGAAAAAATACAGAGCTTGGGGCTTTAGGTCATTACTTATCTGTACCAGTCTACAAACCTTGGGCAGGTTCATAGCAAAATGAGGGAAAAAAAGGAATGTTCTTCTGAGAACATCTTTATGATAGTGATGAAATTAGGTCACAGAATCACCAATTAAGGACACTAAAAACATTCTCAGAAAAAATTAGAAGACATTTTTAATATATAAAATGTTCTCAGTTCCTCACGTGATGGGCAAATGGGCCCGGTTGGCAGGTCCCACCTCAGGGCTCGTCCAGAGGCTGCTCGGGTGACCCAGGCTGGCGGCTGGCCTCCAGGGCATCACGGCGGGGGCCGAGCCAGGCGGGGCCGAGCACGGTGCTGGACTGCGCCTCTCCCAGGGACCAGCTGGGCACGTTTGACACCTCAAGAGCCAGGCCTCGCCGGGGCGCCCGCCCCCCCGGGGCACGGAGGCCGGGCTCTGGGACCGGTGCGGGGGTTCCGGAGCGGGGTGGAAGGGGGCCCGCCGGCATACCGACGCTTCGTGGGCGGAGCGGTGGGCCTGTCGAAGTAAGGGTTTAACAGAACATGAACCGAAATGTAGAGTGAAGTTTAAGCTTCGTGGTGGCTTTCCTGGCTCGCGGTGTAACAGGACAAGACAGTCTGATGTTTTAAAAGAGCAGGGGACGCAGGTGGGTCGGGGTTCTCCGCGGCCCGAGGACGGCCGCAGCCTTTCGGTCACCAGCCTTGCGTGCGTCTCTCCCTCCAGGTGGGCGGAATGAAGGACAAAGTGCTGGCCGCGCACAGGGCAGGGCTGAAGTGCGTCGTCATCCCTCAGAGGAACGAGAAGGACCTGGAGGAGATCCCAGGCCACGTGCGACAGGACTTGAGCTTCGTCACGGCGAGCTGCCTGGACGACGTCCTCAACGCGGCCTTCGACGGCGGCTTCCCCGCCAAGGCCAGGCCCGGCGTCCTGAACAGCAAGCTGTAGGCTCGGGCCTCGGCCCTGCAGGACTGACGTCGGGGCGCCGGCCAGGCGGCCTCGTCACACTGTGAGCGCGGGCCCGGCGCGAACGAACCTCGCTCAGGCGGTGGCTGGTGTCAGCTCCAGAAACGTGCATTTAATAAATGGGTAAAAGATTAAAGCGTGCTCTCGTCTTTAGCGGGGTCACTGCTGTCCCCGGCAGGTGGGGGCCTGCTGCCGGCACGCTGCGGGAACACAGCGTCTGTCCCCTGGGGACCGTCGCAGACGCGTTCCCAGGGCGAGGCAGGTGCGCGGGCCAGGTCAAGAACCTCCGGCCTGGGCCGTCGCCGTAGCAGCTTCGCCTGCAGCTGGCGCCGGATCCCAGAAAGTCGCTCTGAAGGGCACCTGGGCACAGATGAGGAGAGCGCCAGCGACGAGTCTTTATGGGACAGTCACCTGCGGTGAGCGAGCTCTGCTGGGCTCTGCGTGGGGGGTGGGGGGCAGCGTTCGGATCGTAACCTAGACGGGGCAGAGTGACGCGTGTGAGCGCACAGCACGGACACACACCGGCTCCCCACGCCTGCCACCTGAGGAAAAGTCCAGCCCCGGGGGGGCAGCCACCTTCCTGCGACGGCCCTCACACGCATCCCGGCTCCTGCCAGCTCCCCGCCTGCTCCGCTGGCCGACGCGGGTTCCCAGACCCGGTAGCCCCTGGCTGTGCCGCTCCTGTGACTCCGCCGCGGCAGGTGACTGAAAGGCTTGTCCGCTCACTCTCTGTGCGGCCTGTAAAATGCCAGCTCTAGTACCTCCATCGTGCGACTATGCAGACTGCGTTAGAATGCAGTGTGACATGACACTGAGCAATTTCTAACGACGACTCCAGCCAGCGATGGGCCTCGGAATCCTGTATTTCAAAATGTAAGGGCAGATGTGTGAGGATTCTTCGGAGTGTCCTGGATGGGAATGGTCTACGGGTCCCCAGACGCCGCGCTCAGCCTGCCGGTGGGACCGCCGTGTGCTGGGAGCACACGTCCGGGTCCGGGGCGCGGCACGGCTGGCGGGGGAGAGGACGGCGGGGCCGCCGAAGACACCGGCTCTCGTCACGGTCATGATGCGGTCACTTCCGTCCGGTCACCCTGCAGAGAAGGAAAAGGAGCCGTCAGTGTTTTCAGCACCCACAGGGAGCCAGTCCACACCGTCACTGCTGCATTCCACCCGCGGTGGCACCAAGCACACCCTGGAAGTGGGGGTGACGGCGCCCCCCCCCCGGGAGCCCTGACCAGGCGGCCTGGTTTGGTGGCAGCGACGCACACCTTCTGCTCAGGAGCTGTCTGGAGACCCCGCTGTGGGACAGTGACTCACTGACCTACATTTCTCTAGCATCGTCTTCCATTTTTTTAAGTTTAAGTTCTTTCATTTACTCTTTTTTATTGGGGCAAAGTAACAAAATTGACCGTTTTAACCATGTTCGAGTATATAATTCAGAGGCAATCACTTTCACAGTATTGTGCGACCATCACCACTATATCCAACACTTTTTCATCATTTTAACCTGTAACTGATGAGCGGTAGCTCTCCATCCCTCTCCCCCCCCCCGAACCCCGTTCCCGGCGTTGCCCACCGTGTCGTCTCTGAACGCTCACGCTGGGGAGGCGGGGGACCGAGATTCTAGCGGTGCCGTCAGCCTGCTTCCACGACCCCGTCCCCGTCCGTCCCCGTCTGTCCCCGTCTGCATCGACGGCCACAGTGCTGGCTGGCGGCTCTCACTCAGCTCACCCCAGTGCATTCTCATCTTACTCATCAATCCCAGTGCAAAAGTCACAGAACGGCCCGGTGTTTTGTTTTTCATTTGGGTCACTTACCGATTCTTCCACCCAGGAAGCCGAATGAAATGAGACTCCGTGAGCAAGGTCACTGCGGATGTCCCTGGACACAAAAAACTCTTGAGCTCCTGGGAGGATGGGGAGGGGGGTGGGGACTAGGATTTCTCGTCAGTCAAAATAGCTAGCTATAGCCACTCATGTAAGTTTCAAGTTTGCAGAAATGGAGGCCTTAAAAAAATGTCACACATTATAATTAAAATCGCTCAAAGCAAAAGAAAAAATTGTTCTCCAACAGCCATTAACATAATGAATTGGCCCACGATTGAATTCAACAGGACGAGTTCAAGTTTAAAGTATAAAAGCAAAAGAACAAAGTTAAAGAGTACATGACTCAATTCCCTGAAAGAAAGCACCCAGAACCAAAACAAGGGGCGGGGGCATTAATGGGAGAAAGTGGAATACTGATTTTAAAAAAGTGACTTAACAAACAAGACCTCAATCTCAAATAGACCAAGAAATATGGCTGTAGGTCTCATCATCCCTGTAAACCAAGAATATGAAGACAACTTAGTAGAAATATGAATATTAAAACATCGGCCTTATTAACTGTCAAACACAAAATTCACTATCTTCATTTGCATGAATTAGCAAAGTATGAGGTTACAGCGAAAAAGAAACTCCTTCATACAGTCACCGTGTCCACAAACCCCCTCCAGAAAGCAGTGATAAAAGTATCAAGACCTTAACATAAAAAATGATCCCAAGAATATCATCAGAAAACATTCACAAGTTATTTATAAATAGCCAAAAAATTTACCCGAACAAAATAGACGAAGCCAGTATCTGACATCAGGAAATCGGCTAAAATGACAGTTGATCCTCACAAAATTAACTCAAAATGAAGTTTTTCCAAGATTAAAGTGCAGAAATGCTAAATGATCATGTGTGGGGATGTGAGGAGGTTAGCGAATTACATGATTCAAAATTACATCATTTCAAATGTGCAAATAAGCACATGTAAATATAAAGGACTAGAAAAATCCAAATATTCAGTCGTACAGAGCTCTATCGTGTGTGCCATTTTCTAACTTCCAAGTCTATCTATTGAGCACATTTAAAAAATGACACACCTCCACGGAAGTGAGTTGCTCTGTGAACAATGCAAGGGGCGGGGGCACCGCCCCCCACGCGGCCAGAGCTCCGCGGGGGACTTCTGACTCCCGGTAACGAGAACTGTCTACTCACACACATTCCGGATGCTGTACTATGTACTGTATTCTTACAATAAAGTAAGCTAGAGAAAAGGAAATGTTAACATCATGAGGAAGTTACCTTTACAGTCCTGTACTTATTGCGAAAGGCCCACACGAGCAGACCTGCGCAGTTCAAACCCGTGTTGTCCAAGGACCAGCTGTGTATTAAAAAAGGAGAAAAAGCTGCTTTTTCAAACACGCACGGTGACAGGAACAGGAACAGACCTGGACAGGCAGTGGCGGTGGACCTCTGTTCCCTTTCACCCCGAAAATGGTTCATGAGCACTTCATATAACCAATTCAAAAAATAACGCTTACCTAAGGCAGAGGCTACACGGTCTTATCTGAAAATGGTTAGTTCTGTCATCCAGAACTGCTAGTGGTGCTGGGGGAACAAGGAGGTCCAAAGTCATTTTAACTGATTTTCTACAGCTGGGCTAGCCCTAAAAGCCACACAAAATACAACGACTTCTGGCCGTGCAGAAGGAAGTTTCAGCATCTTGCCAGCTGCCTCGGCGGAGCGAACAGTGAACGATGTGGTGCTCGTTAAGAGCGTAATAATAGCAGCTAATGTTTGTTGGGTGCTTATTATGTATAAAACACTGTTTTAGGTAACTTCTACCCCATTTTAACCCTTTGAGGTAGCTACCATAATTAACCCCGCTTTACACAAGAGGAAACTGGGGGCCCAAAGTCGCTCGGCTGGTAGGTGGGCGAGGGCCGGGACCGGCACTAGGTCCCTGGAAGTCCGGCTGCACAGCCAGGTTCACGATCGCTAGGCTATGAAATACTGACTCGTTTTTATTTATTTATTTATTTTTTTTTTAAGGAGAAGAAAGTGATCAGTAGTTTAGCTAATCAGCCCCTAACAGCTGCGAGAATCCACATGTAGGCAGGAGCGGGGGGAAGCCCAGCCCGGACAGACGGCCGTGTCCGGTCTCGTGCTGTGAACGCTGCGTTTCCAAATACGGGACATTGCTTTCTGCTATCGTGTACGGACGGGAACAGGAAAATAACTTTGGATGTTAATCAAGCTTAGAGCTGAAGCAAACACAAAAGAGTTTTTAATTTGCCAGATATCCTTTTAATGAGAATTATAAAAGACCAAAAACATTTTTTTTTGCAAACTGCCTTTTTTAAACAAATGATTTGCTTTTAATTACAAATACTGTGTAAGACGATGCCTTCTTTTGCAAAACCAATAAATACAAGAACAAATTTTAAACATATGTGATTTGTCCAAGATATTTGGGGGAAAAAAAAGAGCCTGATTTTTTTTTCGATATTTAAAAAAAAAATCAGTATACCCTAACTTTTCAGTGAGTAAGTTTGAAGGTATGACTCAACTGGAGAAGGGGGTGAGGAGGCTTGGGAGGGAGGGAGAGATGGGGGGAGGGAGAAAGCGCCCACGAGCACACAAGAGAGACAGACCGACCATCTTACAGCTGCTTTAAATAGCTTCTGATCATTCTTCCAATGTTACCTTTCCTTTCTGGAACTCTTACCTTCACAAAATAGCTGAATTTAAAATATTTCTAATGAACTGATTAATAGGGAGAAAAAGAAAATATGTATGGAACACATATGTATAAGCTTTACCATAAAGAGTTATGCATATTAAAAAGACACTAACTTTTAAAAGGTACAAAAAAAAGGTGAGGAAAAGCCTGAATTACAGAAAAGAAAGTCAAATTTATTTAATGAAAAACTAGAATTAATAAAAATTAGCAAATACACACAAAAAATATACACACAGAGCAGCACTATGTATCGACTGACATAGGGGAAAGCAGTGGCCCAAGACCACCCACATGGCTTGTCAGTTAAAGGAAAAAAAACCCGCACGCACACACGCACGCACACGCGCACACACGCACGCACACGCAGAAACAGAACAAAAACAGAACACAAAAACCCAGTTTTTTCAACAGTACACTCAATCTATAACAAACACAAATTCAGAATTATTTTACAATGCTTCCTTTCTTAATACAAAAGATGCCCATCCTGGGTGTATATATATATTTTTTCAGTGGTTTACTGCTGACTTATTTTTAAATATATTAGTGTTACTACATGCAACTGCTTCCTGTATTTAACAGCCTTTCCTTTTATTTACCTTCACGTGTCTAGCTTCCACCCACCAGCGGTTCCGGCTGGCAGGCGAGACGGTGCCTATGCTCTGTGAAACTGAATGCAATGGTTCTAAACACTGGCCAGAAAATGTGTGATTGCCATTTCAACACATGGAAATAGTTACATTGATGCCTAAATTGCCATTTTCTGCAAAAAGCTGTGCAATGCTGGTGTCAAAGACTAGACAGTCACTATTCATAATGGCCGTCGCGATGCCCTCGTGAATAGACCGGGGCGTGGCTTCCCAAGTCAATCGCCGCCTATGACCGTTTAGCTCAAGCCGATACGCAAAATTTTCGGCTTGCTTGCGCGTTCCTATCAGCTGTACAATTGCAAAGAACTGCTGGTGACCGTCGTACTTTTCCTGTTTCTCCAAGACGAGCATGAAGTGAAAGCCGAAGCAGGACTGCATCATCACCCAGTCCACGGCGCCCGGGAGGTTTATGTCCGTGGCGAGGAACACGATGTCCTCCCCCTGCAGGGTCGTGATGGACTTGTGCTGATGCATCAGGTGAGGCATGACCGCATCCAAGGAGCCTTGCCACTTGCAGGAAGCACCGGGGCACGGGCAGGAGTAAGGCCTGAACTCACAGAGCTCCTCGTGGTCTGCTTTTTCTGTGTGCGGCAGGGTGATTTCACATCCGGAAGAGGCGTATTTACAAGGGAAAAGTACGGAATTGGCCACTTTCTCCATAGCCAAGTTGCGGATGGAGCCCAGCGGGCCCCGGCAAGTTGGACAGCATGTGAGCTTCGGGCGACAGTTGCTACAAACAAGATGGCCACTCTGACACTGCAGAATGGGTGGTAACACATAGTCAAAGCAGACCGGACACTCGAAGAGACTCGCCAGGTCATTGTTGGATGCGGTTGTGCCGGTGAGGGCAGGCACCCTCTGGGATGGCGTGCACTTTGAGGTCCCTGTAGGTAGAGCTGTTGCGGTCTGGCGGCTCATTTCTGCAATAAACACATAAATAAGAATAAAAGGAGGTGGGGCGAAAGTACCAGCAGCTTTAACTTCTACGAATGCTTACATTCCAGAAATACTGTCCTATGCAAACTTCAGAGTGAGCAAAATAAAGGAAAATAAACAGGGTCATAAAAACATAAATTACACAAAATATGCCTTCTGATTCTTAGGGGTTACACGCTGGTTGAAATCTCTCTTCGAAATGTTTCAGAACACTTTAGAATGCCCTTTCTTTAAAAAAAAAAAAAAAAAAAAGTTAAAGAAATCAGCTTTGGGTGGACGACATGGAGTAAATGCTGACACAGAGACTGGATCACAGCAACCAGGGGACGCTAAGCACCGGCAGCTGGATCCTCTCAGCGCTGCTTGGACTCTGGACTTCCACCTCCCTGCGTTCAACGTCCCTACCCGCCCCCCCCCGCCCCGCCACTCAGTCTATCTGGTTCCCATCCCAGTTAGACAGCTACAGGGAGTTTTAAGTGACCCAAGGGATCACCAAGGTGTGGTCTCTAAGTCCCCCTGGTGAGAACCAGCTGTCTGGCCTCGGTGTGTGTGGGAATGGAGGGCCACGGGGCCTGCTGTCCATCTTTGTCTACGAAGTCTTTGCCCAGGACATTAACATCGGCTCCATGTTACTCTTGTTTCCTCCTGATCAGTGCCCCCTCCAAAGTGAAGGAGGACAGAGGACAAATGGAGGGCCATCCTCAGTTTTAAGCTGGTATTTAGAGAAAATAAATCATTCTATCCTACTTCCATTCCAACATAAATCAGATATAATTTGCAAAGGGAAAGAAAAGTCAGGAAAAGGTAAACAAAGAATAAAGATAAAAGCACCAGAGATACACACAGGACACTGGGGATGCGAGACTGAGCCCACAGGTAAAAGGAATCCTTTGTCCCCTAGGGCTCACCGCTGTTGCCGAGACATTCATCATCAGCACAGTAGTAAACATTAAGAAATAAATGTCATCTCGAAGAAACGATCAACACTGTAGCTAACTTGAGAGGCTGAACATAAGAAAGAAAACAAGCTCCTATTCTATTCTCAAGAGTCTAGGTGACACAAGATCAGTCCACTGGTGGCCTCATGGTGTACTCCCAACAACTACATGAGACATATTTCTACAAAATTAAAAGGTTATGCATCCAATTTAATGTATTTTCAATTATAATCATTATTCTGTTGCAAAGAATTTAACTTTAAAAAAACAATGCGGGTTACCACGTAAATGCAATATGGGTTACATTACTCAAGAACAGACACCGCATATGGGGGCTGAGGGTGCCAAAAGATTAATTCCACTGTCACTAAAGGAAAATTCTAAAGTGCAAAGGGAAACAAAAGTACAGCAGAATTCCATCATAATGTGGCTCATCACATAGATTTGGGACAACATGAATCAGTTACCATCAGACACCTGTATAACCAGGTGTTCCAGCCCAACAAAAAAGCTACAAAGGGACTCTCCTGTAATCCAGTTTCCAGAGGAGACTCTGCAAATGATGATGCACGCATTTCAGGGCGCTTGTAAAACAGTGGGGTTACAGCACTGCCAAAACCCCTGTGCTCGCTGCCTGCCTATTTCAGGGTCCATTTTATGCTCTCGTTCAAGTGAGCCATAGTAACTGGAAAGTGGTTCCTTAGGCACAAAACAGTCGAAGCCATGTATGTCTTTCAAATCACCAAACCAAAACGGCTAATCACTTGGAGGGTCTGCATTCAACATAACTACTAAGAAAGAAAACACTGCTTTCATTTCTTGGCCTAGCGAAAGAGTTACACATTTATCACCAATAGTTCGGGTTCATGTTATAACATATCTTTACTATTTTTCCAAACATTGTAGAAAGCACAATTTAAATTCCTATTCGAAGTGTGAAGAACAAGTGAAATGTGGCAGGTGTTGCAGGACAGCGGCTGCTACAAAGGAGGACAGGCACCTGCCCCACCTCCAAACATAAGACACCCACACAGCTCCCCCGGGAAACAGCGGAACCGAGAACTCAAGACAGACAACTCTGCAGAAGTCGTGGCCTAACACGAAGTTTGATTTAAACTGAGCAAAGCACAGCAGACCGAAAAAAAGGAGGACTGCGAGCCCCATCACGCACCAGCCAGTCCCTGACCCAGTCGGATTCCAGCTCGCGACTTCCCCGGTTCGCAGCTCAAGCAGCCCAGTCTCTGAAATACCAGTACCTTTCCTCTTCCTTGTCCAAGCGGCTGGTAAACACGTGAGCAAGACGCCCCTCCAGGAGTACGGAAAAGTCAGGGCCGACTTCCCCGTCATGAGCAGGCAGGCAGCGCGTGGCCCTTCCCCCAGCAGCAAAGGCAGTTTGCGGCAGAGGCCCCTCCTGAACAGCTTCTGTCCCTAAGCATGTCGGGGCAGGGGTCACGCTGTCAAGAAGCGAAGGGGAGCGCCCTGCTCCATCCTCTCCATTCGCTCTTCAGAAGCGCCGGCTACGGAGGCACAGAAACGAGGCCTCTCCTGTCCCAAGTGGAGTGGACCACACCTCCCGGAGCTCAAATTCGACTGCGTCTCCAAAAATGGGCGCCATCGCTGGCCTGGCCTGCGCTGGGCCCTAAATCTTCCTCTGTCTCAGCAGTCTGCCTTCCCCAGATTCATGATCTAGGCTCCGGCCAGCTCGGGTAAAGGACCGGGCAGAAGGTGCGTGGCGGAGAACCTGGAGAAGGAGGCGCTCTCGGGGCTGGCTCTGGAGCCACACCGAGAAGAGCCATTTGAAGCCAAGGGCCGGCTGGGCGTAGCTGGGAAAGCCGGCCCCGCCCGGGAGTGCCAGCCTGCCGCAGGCTCCCACGGCCGGGGCGGCGCAAGGCCAGAGGGGGCGTGCCCGCCAGCTCCGCCCGCCCAGACCCCGCTCACCCAGGCCCGCCCTGTCTAAGCCCCGCCCGCCCAGGCCCCGCCCCAGCCCCGCCCCACCTGGCACCGGGCCGCTCGAGCCCGGAGCCCGCATCAGCAACTTCGACCCTGGAGGACAAAACCCCTTAACCCCCAGCACTTCCACCAGCTTACATTTAGGTCGAAACATGACGTTTTTGTAGGCCAAAATACTCGGATATCGGCAATTTCGTGGCGTTCCAGCCTCAGAGCTACACAGAGTATATGGGAGATACGTGGCCGGACAAGCGCCCTTATCTGCACTACCCAGCACTCTCCCGGTTAACCCTTCCAACTCTGTTTTGATAGAGTAAAAGCATTCTCCTCACTTCATTCGATAACTATTCACCTGGCTCAACTTCAGTATTGCCTCAGATCTAACACTCACTTCTCCATTTCTACCGTCAGCACCGTGTGTCAACCCGCCCCCCCGCCCCGTGAAAAGGCTGCAGTGAGAGCAGTAAACGTGTAGCCATATTAAGCTCCTACTTCAACCTCCAGACTGAGACTGTACTTACTCTCTTCCCACTCTGGGAAAGCCATCCTAAATGACCTCATTAAACAGAGCAGCCTGTTTTGTTTTTGAACAAGCATTACCCTTGCCCCAATAAAGTTCCGGGCCTCAGATTTGCATTGCGTCAGCTGGTGCGCTCAGGTGTAACCCGTCATCACATCATGCTTAGGGCCGTCTGTAAACGCAGCTAGAGCTGATAGTGGGAGTGAACCCTGGGCCGGAAATTGTAAATTACCCACTTTCGGCATCAAATTTTAACTCGAATCACTTTCTTCCACCCTATTAATAGTGTGTTCAATCACCTCACCTTATTTTACCATTAGGCAACATAAAACATCATTAGGAGTAGAAATAAATAAACTATTACCCGTGTTTTTAATTGTCTAATACATATTCATTCTGGATAGGTCTCAGGTTTCCAGGGTGGGCACTTTCTAACGTTTTAGGCACAGAAACTTTCCAAACGGAATTAAGACAGAACCCAAATGTATAAAACAAGATTACTGATTCCTCATGCAAAAAAAAGGAAATCATTTTTCCCCCAAACTGCGGAAGGAACTGCAGAGAGCCTTACAGCGCCATCTGAAAACCACTGATCCACGGACAAACTCCTGAGCGGGTGCGTGGGGACAGGAAAAGCCCAAGTGTCCTGGAGTCGTCTGCACCCAGATCCGCACCCGGCCTTCACAGCCTACTCAGCTATGAAACTGGGACCTTTCCAGCCTCACATGGCTTTTGCTGAGATTAAGGGAGGTGGGTAACTTATATATATCATAGGTGATATATATTCCTGAACATGGAAGGACTCACCTGAGACCTCCAAAAGTTCCTGCCTGGGGTCATCAGCCTTAGAGACCTAGAACCAGTGGGTCCCAGACATACACTCTAAGACGCATTGAAGTGTAGCTTGTAAAGGTGCCCAATCACGTCTGCCAAAGACCAACTGTCATTTAACTAATTTTTAGTATAGTAAACCTTAACAGAATTTCTCGACTAGGTATAATACGTATCTACACTGGTTTTACAAAGAGCTGGAAATATCAGACAAACTCCAGGGCACTAAAACAAGCCCACAGAATCCAAAGTAAAGCGAATATCCAGAATTTTCCAAGAGTGCACTGATTACCTATACTGTCTAAAGACTACATCAAGCCCCGTTTGGTATAAAGTTTAAAGAGATTTTAATCTAAATAAAAACACTTTAGAGTCAGCCTTTAATGTTTTACTAATAATTTCAGAGCATTCAACCACTGTTTTGACACACTAACATACAGAAGCAGGTGGATTTCAACTTTTATTCTCAGTTTCAGGTGGGAACCTGTCTCCTTTTTAAAATGGCAGATGAAGTGTTTCTCTGATCAGTCATAATCACATGCCTGGCTACTCTAATACATAACGATGCTGTGCTTACCATTTTTTTCCAGTTTAAAAATGTCACTATGGCAGGCCCAATTACACATGCCCCATCTCAAAGATGTCCCATCCTAATCCCTGCCACTGGACCTGTGAAAAGGTTATGTTTACAGTAATGGCAGCAGGCTAATACAGTTACTTACAAAATGAAAGTTGAAAATGGAGAAACAGACATGGAAAATGGACCACAATGTATCACTGAGCAAGTTATAAACAGAACACATATGGGAAGTACCTAGATGGGCTGAGAAATTCGGAAGACTATGTATGCATCAGAAAATGACCAGTTACCTGGGTGGTAGGATACAGATTTTTTAGCTGTATGTCCCTCAAGGGGGGAAATTAAGAAACTACTTTATAAAAATTAATCCGACTGCAAAATGTCAAGTCAAAATAAGTAAAATTTGCATTCTTAATTTAGAAAAAAAGGTAAGATGAAAATATTATTACCCCTTTTACTTCCCCAAAAACTATTCTTAGAAATTACTTCTTACTGTAAAATAAAAAATACAGGCTCAGATTATAAATTTGCTCTGTATCAGAAATCAATGGGTTAAATGGAAGTACTTCATTCCAAACATTTAAGAGCTTTCTCCTTTCCTCAACTCCTTTTTGCAGAAAAAGGTACTTTCTACATTTGACACTGTGATGGGTGTTGTGCAGAAAATGTTTGCTAATATGTTTTTAAAAACTGCTTTTATTTTAAGATTTTCTATACAAAATTAAAATTTAGACGGTCTCATTAAAAATTCGGCATCTTAAAACATTAAAAGTTAAAAATCAAACCTCATTATAAAACAATGCTAAGAAAAAAGTTAAGCAATCTATTTTTAGTTTCCAAAACTGTAGCAAAGTAATAAGAAAAGTTTTTTTTTAATTGTATGTATCTCCCTAAAAGCACCCTTTTCCTCAAGGTAATTCTGAAAACTTTGTAGCTATAGAAGAAGAGTCAAGGGGCCTAGTCAGACTGAGCCTCTGGAGTGGGGAAAGCCCCGGACCAAGGACTTGACAGAAGGCTATGAAGACGCAAGTCTGCTCGGGATGAAGGTGATGGCACATGAACGAAGAGGAAGATGCAACTGCTAACTCAAACGTGTGAAGCAAAGTACATTTGCTTTTTTTTTTTTTAATGCCTAAATCATTGTATTTTGAAGGTTCCACTTCTGGTAAAAAAAAAAAAGAAAAAGAAAAAAATAGCATATTCTTAATCAGAACCTATTAGGCACTACACTGGATACTGAAATATAATGAGATGCAAAGTAGGGATGCTTGTGAGATGTCTATTCAAAAAAAGTAGCTGATATTCAAAAGAGCTAAAACTGGAGATTAAGAATTAACAGCCAGAGGCTGCCTGAAGTCGAAGAGGGGCCTAAAATGAGAGAAAGCTCAACACTTAAAGATTTAAGGGTTCATTAAAGGAAAAGGTAGTAGCCCCTAGACTGCAACACTTCTCAAACTTCATTGTGCTTACTAATCACCTAGAGATCTTGTTAAAATGCAGAATCAGATCTAGAACCAGAACTAGTCTGAAGCTATTCCTGAGATTCTGCATTTTTTAACCAGCTTCCAGGTATGACCAATGCTCCTGGCTGAGGCCCATGCTAAGTAGCAAAAGTCTAAAGAATTTAGAAGCAAAGCAAAGGTGAGAGAAAACTGGGAAAGGGACATATTTCAGAAGTCCAGGGAAGATGGGGATTTCAGAAGATATCCAAAAATTCACACATGCATCAATATTAGAATCGACTATGCTTTATTATTTCTTATAATAAGCAACTTGTTTTATTTCTGTAATCAGAAAAACATTCTTTAAAAAGGTAAGAGGCAGACATGTTTAAATATGCAAGAGCTCAAAGAATATAGTATCTATGAACCATTAAGAAAATTACTTGATAAAGCAATCAAATCAAGTGATGAATGAAAATAAGTAATTCAGAAATGGTGATCCTGTTGTAAAAGGATTAGGCTAGTCCCGAGTGACTCCATCTAAATACAGACTAAGACTACACTGGAGGCATTACAATTATGTATCGGAATGTAAATATAAATCCTGGTAAGCTGCAAATAATTATGAAATAATTTAAAAATCAATCTGGTAAGGAAGTAGTAACAAAATGGTACAGTTGACCATGTGGAATCTGCTAAGTGGTGAGGTAAGGTCAGAACATGGTTTGGCAAACAGAAAAGCTAAATGAATCGAGACCCAGATCTTAACATTTTCACAAAAATTCATTCAAAATGGATCACCGACCAAAATGTAAAATGTAAAACTATAAAACTCCTAGAAGATAACACAGGAGAAAATCGAGATGTCCTTGAGTTTGGCAATGACTTCCAAAGACATGAATCAAGAAAGAACAACTGGTAAGCTGGACTGATTAAAATTTAAAATTTCTTTTCTGCAAAAGACACCGTGTCAAGAGAACGAGAAGACAAATTACAGCTTGGGAGAAAATATTTGCTAAAGACATATCTGATAAAAGACTATTATCCAAAATGTACAACTCTTAAAATGCAACAGTAAGAAAACCTGATTTAAAAATGGGCCAACGACTTTAACGGACACCTCGCCAAAGAAGATACACAGGTGCAAACGAGCATATGAAAACTTGCTCCACATCATATGGCATCGGGGAAATGTGAGTTGAAACAGCAACGCGATACTACTACACACCTACGAGAATGGCCAGCATCCAGAACACTGACACCACCAATCGCTGGGGGTCATGTGGAGCCACAGGAACTCTCTTTCACTGCTGGTGGGGTGCGAAACGGTGCAGCCACTGTGGAAGACAGTTTGGCAGTTTCTTACAAAACTAAACATACTCGTACTGTGAGATCCAGCAATCACGCTCCTCAGTACTTACCCAAGTGAGCTGAAAACTTAGGTCCGCACAAAAACCTGCACACAGATGTTTACAGCAGCTTTATTCATGACTGCCTATACCTGGTAGCAACCCAGATGTCCTTTAGTAGGTCAGGGGATAAAATGGTCCATCCAGACAATGGATTACTAAGCAGAGCTAAAAAGAATCAATCTATCATGCCACAAAAAGACATGGAGGAACCTTATACACATATTAGTAATTCAAAGAAGCCAATCTGAAAGGGATACATACTGTATGATTCCAATTATATGGCATTCTGGAAAAGGGAGAACTGTGGAGATCAGTGTTTGCCAGGAGTTAGTGGGGGAAGGAAGGATGAATAAGTAGATCACGAAGGATTCTCAGGGTGGTGAAACTGTTCTGTGTATTATAACGGTGGATACATATCATCGTACATTTGTCAAAATTCATAATATACAACACCAAGAGTGAACTATCAGTGTAAATCATGGACTCTGGGTGATAGTGATGTATCAAGGTAGGTGCATCAATTATAATAAATGTACCCTCTGGAGGGAGGGCAGGCTGATAATGGGGCGAGTATGAATGGTGGGGGACAGGGTGAATATAGGAAATCTCTGTACCTTCTGTTCAATTTTGCTGTGAATCTGTAACTTCTCTAAAAAATAAAGCTCATTTAAAAAATAGTAACACTGTGGGGTAAAATACATCATTTTACCAACATAAGCATAATTTTAAAAAATTGGATGTTTTTCCATACCAGTTCTCTAGTTTTCAATTCCTATCACTTTTTAGTAATAGGCTACTGATAACCTCGAGACATGAACCTATATGTAGTAAAAAGAACAGTGAATCTGGTTGGAATCAGAAGTTCAAATCTGAGTTTCTACTTTGACACTAATTATTTCTGATACGGTATAATATTACAATATCCCAAGTCTCAACTTTCTCATTTGTGAAACAAGAACACTGACAACAGGTGTTTTGGACACGAAGTGAGGTCAAATATGGAGGACCGTTCGGTATGATACAAACAACAAACTCACTTAGCGATGTTTACAGAGCCGTACCAGGAGCCCTGCGATGAACCACTGAATAAAAAAGACCCAGATTACACAGGATTGAACTGAAAATTGATGTTTTAACCTTCCGTGTTATTTTCATAACCTCGATTTGGAATTGTTCGAAATCTGATAAAAATCAGTGTGTTGTGCGCAAAAAGGTACACTTGGCACCTACCACCTGTAAGGCAACGTGCCAGCGCCTTCGCATGCACGCTCTGCTTCAGTCTCCTAAAGCCAGTTATATCTCCATTTTGCAGATGAGAAAATTAAAGATCGGAAAATTTAAGAAGTAGTAAGAGCAGAGTCAGACTGTCTGCTTTGTCCCTAAATCTCCATGTCTTACAAATAACTCTAAGAAACAGCAAAGCACCATCTCCTTCTCAGTGCGGCACAGAATATTTAACTTAGCATCCAACGTATCTTTTCAATGTTAATATTGACCAAAATACTTAAAATTCCCCTAAATCATTCAGATTAAACCTTTCGTCACAGCAAGCAGTTGCTTGAAGTTGGGATTTTCTGTTTTGGTGTCACAGCGGTAGACTTGACAGTGTGGGCTTGCCATTAAACCATTAGACGTTAAATCCAAGTATCACGAAAAGAGATAAGAACAAAGAAATAAGAGTAAAAGAGGGTCAAAGAGGCTTTCTCAACCATTTTATTTCATAGCGCACATCAGTAAATAACAGAGTGAAGAAAACGCACTTCAACTGATTGAAGACATGTCAGTCAGGATGACAACAAGTCACTGCTGCGGTGTAACCACGTCTCACGGTGTCCAGCGGAAGCTCCCAGACACTAGTCACTCAGTTATGTGTGTCCAAGTGTGAACACAACTGTTTCTTAGCCTGTTTTACATTCTCTCAGGATGTAAAATCATCATAAATTAAACTATATTCCACTGAAACAGTTGTAATTTGTGTCTTCACAAACATCACATCTGAAACTCTAACCAAACCATTTTAGTTATTTCAAAGAAGGATACACCACATGAATTAACTCATACTCTAATTTCCCTCAAAGAGTCTATTCTTATGGCGGGGTGGGGGGGGGATCCAAATTTTTCTACAAAAATTCAAATGTTTTATTTTCCTGTCTAATAGTCTAAAAAACAGTAACGACACGTTCTGAATCATCGGAAAGCA
>CM053508.1:129472392-129485109 GCA_028627145.1 Eidolon dupreanum | reverse complement strand
CCCCCCCCCCCCCCCCCCGTAACAGACTATGTCCTTGTGTCCCTGTTGATACTGCCACTTAATTTGCTACCTAATACTTTGCTCACTGTGGCTGCTGTCTTCCCCTGGGACCCTTAACACATCCAGTGTTTCTTGAGGTTGAGAAGAAAAAAAAAAGTGTTCTTAGCCACAAGCTATGTACATACCACTAATATGCTGGTCCCCAAAACCCAAAAGTCAGTTGAAGAACTTGAGTGAGTTATTTACCTCCATGCAGTAATTGCTGGTGTTTCATTTATTCATTTAACAATAAATATTTACAGAGGGATTCTAACACGTTCTGTCATATACTAAGCTTAGTCACAGCGCTCACCTAGTGAGATGACATTCATTCATTCATTTCATCAATACCAGGCACCATGCTAGGTTCTGAGGGCACAGAGCCACTAACCCTGCACTCACAGAGGATATACAGTCTAGTGGGGGGACACAAACATTAAGCAGTCTCACAAATGTATCTCCACAACTGTGAAAAACATTACCAAAAAAAAAGAAAAGGTGCCTGACGCTAAGGCATATAACAGGCCAGGTATGTAATAGGACCGGGGACTGAGTAAAGAACCGAAGGATTAGAAGGAGAAGGAATCAACCAGGTCAAGGGGCAGCATAGAGTCGAGACTTGAACAAGGGCAAAAGCATTTCAGAGGAAAGCCTTGCATGGTAAGCAGACTGGTCCATTCCAGGAACTGAAAAAAGATCTCCACTCGGGGTTATTCCCCTTGGGGGGAGGGGTCAGACAAGAGAGTGGAAGGGCACAGGACAGGGGTGTGGTGTAGACACGTGCTGATGACGTCAGTGGGGATCTGAGACTGTGAGGCTTTGTGGGCCAGCGTCCCCTAGTTATGTAATGGACAACACTTCTCAGGCTGGGTAGACCAAAGAAAGACTCACTGAGGAATGAATTTTAGAGCTGAGCCTCGGCTAAAGGGCAGGAGATTTCCAGAGGAAAGACGGAAGGCTTCCCAAGCTGATGTGAGCCGTGCAAAGGAACAATCACAGGAGAGAACAGTTGTGTCCAACCTGAGTAGGGGTGATGGAGGTGTGGCTTGGCTGAGGAGATTGGCCGGAGTGAGTGAAGACTGACCAGGGAGAGCACTTCTATCTGAGCAGCATAAGAAGCTCTGGACCTAGAGGCCACAGCAGACGAGAGAGGCAGGCCTTGGAGAGACCTGGAGAGACCCGGAGACACAGCTGGACCTGCGGTGGACTCGAATGGATGTAGGGAGCGTAGGATGTGAAGGAGAGTAAAGAGCCGCGGCTAATGACAGTGGCGCAGAGAATAGCAGTAGCTGTCATTTTTAAGCATCTACCCCGTGCCAGACACAGGCATTACCTCATCGACCCTCACAAAAAATCCACAAAGTAAAACCATTATTATCCCCATTTGGGATATGAGGCAACTGAGGCACAAGGAGGTCAAATAGCTCAGCTAAGGTGACACAGCTGCTAAGGGGCAGGGCCAGGATTCAGACCCAAGCCCAGCTTTGTTGCTCTGTTCTAAGGCCCATCCTGAGATGCTTAGCAAAGGGTGATGGGCAGGGACCACCTGGAGGAAAGGTAAGTTCTTGCCTTGGAGATATTAGGTGTGAAGTATCAGGCGTGCAAGAGAAAACAGCTGTAGATAGGGAGGGGCCGGTGGTGGGGCAAGGGCGGTGGGCAGGGGGGTTGGGAGGTGAGGGTGTGTGTACCTTCCATGTAGTCTGTCTCGAGTCACGAGTCACGAGTCACGAAATAAGTAGATAAGAAAAACAGAGTTCTTTGTAGAGTGGCCATTTTGAGGTTTGTCAATTTCAATTCAATTAAGGCAAAACTCGGCTTTACAAGATAAAATAGAGAACATAATTTTAAGATATAAAGCAGATCTCAATCAACCAAGTGAAAAAGGCATGAAGCAAAGTCATGGTACATACAAGTCTAGACAAATAACATATAATGGCATCACATCTTACCCGGAGTAGGCTGCAAACTCTGCCCACAAAGAACAAATGAGTAATTATTAAAAATGATTATTTCAAGATTACCTTTGAAAATCCTCTGAATCGCCCATAAATTACAGTATACATGGCTCTGTTTGCACCATCCCATACCAGGTATGTTTGTATATCAGATGCCCAGCATCTGATAAAGTTTACTTATACAAAATACAATTATACGATATTCTTAATGGCACTATTTAAACCGAGATTTTTCCTCTCACATTTTTTGGGGGGAAGTTATAACTCCTCCGCCTATTGGAAGGCCAATGGAGTTCAGTTTTGCTCAGTTTGGAGGTCAATTTTCCATTTTCACAGCAATATACCAGGACTAGCCAGGTGGCCTTGTACCATGTTGTAAAGGATGTAGATGTCACTTTCTGGCCCTAAGGGAGAGAACTGCTCTGGGGTGAGATGTCAATGTCACCTGCTCCCAGAACCTCTTGTCCTCTCTGCAAACAGTATAATGGATATCAAGTAAAGAGAATTTGCCAATGTGGCCATTAAAATTCCAAACACCCTACTTTGCCGAAATCAAATGTTGGCCCCCTCATTTCCCCATCCCTTCTCCTACCCAACAGCATTTTGTCCATCTGAAAGTGACAGTATCTCATCTGGCCCACTGGTGACAGTCAGGGAGTCACCTTGTAAACCGGTGGGTGCTCCGAACCTGCAGGCGTGCTCAGGACAGAGTGTTCTCCGAAGATGCCACATGCCACCAGTCTCGAAGTGCTGGAGCTTTGAAGTCAGCCACTCAGAAGCAACCTCTGCCTCCGGAATTCTCTCACTTGTGTTTCTTGGCTTGGCTCACTGCTCTCCAGAAGAGTCAAAATTACTCCTCCTTCTTTCTCCGGCTGCCTTTTATACAAAACTAATCTCATTAATTATACCTCCGCTAATCTTCACTAGGTTTAGGAGGAGTTCAATCCCATTGAGTTAATTCCTACCGAATGAATGACTGAGAGGTAGGGTGGGACGCAAACACCACTACTATAAATTTTAAACCTTCTGAGTCGGGAGGCTACTCTGCTTCCATGACAGTTAATCTATGGAAAAGCATTTCTTAAACGGTAAAGCCAATCCAAATAGTGCTCTAATTGATGGGATTTCAGGATGAGAACCAAATATTTTTAGGCCACATGGGGGAAATATTTCAGGGTAAGGAGTCTTCCCGGTCCCTTCAAATGGCAATTTTATCTACTCCAACGAAACAGAAAGCACCAGTCCTCTAACCGACCTGTAATAAATGCTTCGGTGATAGTGAAAGGCTTTACTCTCCTCTTTCCTGCTTATGAATAAAGCAAGCGCTGGCAATAGCGTCTGTATTTTGGGCTCCTATAAAAATTTATATTAACCCGATATATTGATTGATTGATTGATTGATTATTTAAAAAATTATATGGTGACTGGTTAACAAAATCTGATAAGTTTCAGCTGTACGTTTTAACAGTAAGGCATATAGATATGGATGAGTTTAAAAAGCCATGTGAGAAAATGTGAGGGAGAGGAGGCACGCGTGTGTCTGTGTGTGGTTTTAGGGAATTCCCAAGTAAAAGACATAACGATATCTAATTTTGAAAATGTGGTTCGATTGTCAAAAGTCATGGACCAATGTATATATATATATATACATTGTATGTTCACCTCCCACAGTTAGATTTCTTTCTGTCACCACATATTTGACCCCTTTTATCCTGTCCACCTCCCCCGCACCTTCTGATAACCGCTAGTCTATTGTCCACGTCCAAGAGTCTCCGTCTGTCATATTTGTTCGTTGCTTTTAGGTTTATATCCCACATATGAGTTATATCATGTGGTTTTCAACTTTTTCTCTCTGGTTTATTTCACTTAGCATGATTATCTCGAGGTCCATCCATGTTGTCGCAAATGGCAGTATTTCATCTCTTCTTATGGCTGAGTAATATCCCATTGTATATATGGACCACAGCTTCTTTATCCAGTCATCTATTGTAGGGCACTTCGGTTGCTGCCATGTCCTGACCACTGTGAATAGTGCTGTTCTGAACATCAATGTGCAAATGCTTTTTTGGATATGAGTTTTCAAGTCTCTGGGGTACATACCCAGTAGAGATTGCTGGATCTTATGGTAGATCAACTCTTAGTTTTTTGAGGAAACTGCATACTGTTTTCCATAGTGGCTATACCATTTTGCAGTAACCTGATATTTAAAATAGGTCAAATACCAACTCATTGGGCATCTTCTCAAAAACAACTATCTTTTCCCTGATGCCCGGTGAGATTTTACCAAGAGACGAAATAAGCAGAAAGTATTTTAACTTACTGCATTGGTCCATGGCTTTTGACAAGCGAACCACATTTTCAAAATTAGATATCGTTGTCTTTTACATGGGAATTCCCTAAAACCGCACACAGACACATGCGTGTCTCCTCTCCCCCACATTTTCTCATATGAGTTTTTAAACTCTTCCATAAAGAAAGACCACTTGGACACACCTGTCTAGCCAGACCTCTGGCCTCATCCATATACTCACTTTAAGAAACATGAATTCAAATTTTGTGTATATATATATTTTTATTTATCGTATTTACGTATTTGATATGTATATATCTCAGATCTATAAAATTCTAAGCTTCGTATCATCGCTTGAGCACAACACGATGCTCTGTAGTAACTCTCCCAACACTCCCAAAAGCTCCAAACCTGGACCTCACTCAGTATGACCCTCTCTCCTCCGTCACCGGCGTCCTTTCTCCGTAACGCAAAGCCTGCCTTCCATAAGTCCCGTCCTGCTGCTGCGCCATTGGTAGCTTCCTGTATGGGTCTTTGCAAGCTCCGAATTTCCGGAAGGCCCATTTCTCCAACTTCTCCTCCCTCGAGCCTCTGCCAGCTCACCGACTCACGCGATGAATGTCAGCGCCGTTCAAGACATCCTGCCTGTCCCTCTGCACAGTCAAAGCAGGTCATCCCTTGCATGGATTACGCACAATCCCAACTGTCTTACGTCAGGCCGCGGATCCCCATTCATCATTCAGCTTTGTGGACGGGCAGCTGGGGAGCTGCAGAGACACTAGCATTCCCTTCCAAGCTTAGTGCTGCTTAGCCAAACCGAGAGCTTTTCTTGGCTTTACAGGGAGGCACTACTCCCTTCCAGAGAGATCCCTTTCAGGTATGCAGAGGAAAGCAGGTCCTTAGCACGTCAGGCACGCCTGAAGCAGAGCAGAAGCAATGTGTTCTTTGCCAGTCATTCCGGTGAATATACTAAATGCCATCCAAAACAGAGTCCGCCAAACGTGGTGGAGAAGAAACTGGAGGTACAGCGTGAGCATCCCAAAATGACGCTGGGACTAATTGCAGAAAGTTCCCCAAATCTGAGTGGTCAGGAAATTCATTAGCCCACAATTGTTTTTTCTTCGAATTTAACCTGTTTCTTCAGGAAAAGGGTTGGATGCCAGACACTAAATTTTGCAAGAAGCGCGATAAGCGTTTAGGTTTGTGTGCACCTGGTGGTCTGATACTGACGATTACTTTCCGAAGCGCGGTCCGTCTGTCCCATGCTTCTGTGCAACCGCCGACCCCCGCACGCACTCATACTCACGTCGGGGGATCCAGATGTTTTCTTTATAGTCTTTAGAATTTAGCTTTTTAAAAAAGTGTACGTTAAGCTCCTATTGCCGCTAAGGCAGGGCCACGTCGCATGTGCCATCGCGTCCCCATCGCATCTTGGCACAGTGCCTGGCACGTGGAGAGCCTTTGAAATGTTCGTTGAGCAAATGAAGAGGTTAGACAAGGACCATGTCCTTAAAACCGCTGGCTGTCTACAGAATCCGTTCAGTTTTTCTTTTCCGTGTTTTCTTTTCCGTGTTTTCCGTGTTTTCATCCCTGGCTCGCAGGTATTCCTTCCCCCTTTGAAGAACTGGCTTTTATTGAACTCCTGGTGTGCGCTGCAGCTGATGGGCCCCTTCATTTAAAACTAACACTGTGAAGGGAACTATTTCTGGATGAGGAAACTCAGAGAGGATAAGGGACCTTCCGAGGGCAGGTGGATTCAGTGAGGGAGCGAGATGACTGTGCAGTTCTGCCTGGCTCCAGAACCTTCTCTCTCTGCTGTAGGCCCGTTGTGTGTTACAGCTCAGGCACATGATCCCTGAGGATTTACGTGTGAACCAAGTAAAATTCTCCAGAGCCCTCAAGCCTTCTGCGAGATTTTTCAAAGTTAGTGTTCTCATATTAATAAAGGAACATCTATATTATCTGGACAACTATCTGCAACTCTTTACATTAAAAAATGAAGGTGTTTGTGCAGCATCTGGGGTAGAGTGACCTCTGGAGTCACTGTCCCCTCGACCGTCCGAGGGGCTGCTAGGAGCGGGAGGGGAGGAGACTGATTTTCCTTTGAATTATTTTTAATCACACGTATTGTGTTACCTTTATTTAAAAACGAAGACGTTAAAGAGCCTCTAAGGACGGAGACAAAGCATGGGTCTTTGTCTCAGAAGCCAAGCTGCTGGGTTTGAGGGCCGAGTTAGGGACCTTCAGCCAGTAAGTTAACCTTGCCTTGTTTCCTCATCTGCGAGCCCGGTCTCGTCTCTAGGGTGATTGTGAAGATGAAACGAGTTGATGTGGGTGTATGTGAGAAACCCTGAGATCAGGGCCTGGCTGGAGAAGACAAGAATAACATAAAAGGAGGTTGGGAGACGGAGCCGGTGCTGGGCAGAACGACGCCACGTGCGCCCCCACCCCCATGTCCACAACGTAATTCCCAAAACCTGGGGACGGACACGCTTCCCGGCGTGGCGTGAGGAGGCAGGGGTGACTGAGCCAAGGCCCTTGAGACTGTCCTGAACTGTCCCGGCGTGTCCCGTGTAATCACAGCTGTCTTCGTAAGGAGAGAGGGAGGCGGGAGAGTCAGAGAGATGTGAGGAGGGGAGCGGAGGTCGCAGTGTTGCCAGGACAAGGGCCAAGGAACACAGGTGGCCTCCAGAAAGCGGAAAAGGCAAGGACACACATTCTCCCGGGAAGCCTTCGGAAGGAACCCGCCCTGGGGACACCAAGGCTTTGACCCCAGGAGACAGACTATGGATGTCTGACCTCTAGAACTGTAAGGTCATACATTTATGGGTTGTTTTTTTTTTTAACTGAAGAAATGATTTAAATTCCACCACCATCCCCCGTCTACCTTCCCCTTCCCCCTCCCCCCTACCCTCTGGTAACCACTAGTCTATAGTCCATGTCCATGAATCTCTGTTTGTTTGCCTTGTTCATTTGTTGCTTTTAGATTTATATCCCACATATAAGTGATATCATGTGATTTTCAACTTTTTCTGTCTGGCTTATTTCGCTTAGTGTGATCATTTCAAGGTTCATCCATGTTGTCACAAATGGCAGTATTTCATCTCTTCTTGAGGCTGAGTAATATTCCATTGTACATATGTACCACAGCTTCTTTAGCCAAGCATCTATTATTGTAGGACACTTCAGTTGCTTCCATGTCCTGGCCACTCTGAATAATGCTGCTATGAACATCAGTGTGCAAATATCTTTTCGGAGATGAGTTTTCAAGTCTTTGGGGTAAATACCCAGTAGACATCTGGTTATTTTAAGCCATGAAATGTGTGATAATTTGTTACAGCAGCCACAGGTGACCGGTACAGACAAAAGAAAGTGTATGTCCTCAGTCAATACAGATGCAAGGAGAAGAGAGAGGCCACTGAGGACAGTACCCTTTCGACTATCACAGAACATCTGGAAACAAAGCAAACAGGTCTAAGCAAATCTGCCACACAGTGGAGGCAGAAGAACGTCTGCCCAGTTTAGTTATTTTGAGACGGAAGGAGCCATCAAAGCTCAGTGAGGTCCATGTTTACACGTGTTCAATCTCACAGTCATTCAGTCCGTCAATTCTGTTGAAAGAAAGCAAATGCCCGTCGGCTAATATTTTAGAGGAAGCGTCTCTGCACATTTGAACGATTGATTCTTAGTGACTCTCTCAGGAATTCACTCAGGAGCAACTTCTCGCAGCCCACTGCTTAATCGACAGAAGCATGCACAAGCCAGCTGACACCCCAGCAAGGGCTTATGTGTATTCTTACGCACATTTCTTTTCTTTCTCGTTCTTCCTTTCTTTTAATAAAAAAAAAAAAAAAAAAAGTAGCTCTCGGAGATATCTTGAAAAAAAAAAAAGCACCGAGGCTTACAACATTACAGCTTTAATGAGCCAAGAATTCTATTTTTTCCCTGTTACACGGAACAATAATTCCTAACAGCTTAAAATTTCAAAGCACTTCACGAGCATTTAATTAATCCTCTCCACGCCAGAGCGAAGGAAACTGATATTCGGAGTATCTCATCCTGGCACCCTCTAATTTGGCAAGACTTCCGCTGGCTTGGAAAAAGCGTCTCTCCCAGCAAGGCTATTTGGGCCACCATTGCTTAATGGGTCCTCCTTACCTAACGAAACCCGGTGACCGGAGCGGTTTAATCGCCAGCTCGTCGGGGCTGGACGGGGCGGGGCGAGCTGCTGTGAGCCCGGAAGAGACGCCGTCATGACTGTGTCGAGCAATGACAAACAAAGCGCGTCTGTCCCAAGCCCGCGAGAGGCGGCTCGTGATGGAGGCCACCGCCAGGTGCGTCCTGGTCGAGCCGCTCGGTGGAACTGGGGCGCGATGCGTATCGCGAGGCCCTTCTCAGAACTCGGCTCTCCTGGGGCCCAGGGAGCGCCGGCAGCTGGATGTCACCGGGCTCTTTGCGTGGCCTCTCGGGTGCCTGGGAAGCTCCAGGAGGCCCTACTTTTCTCTCTATTCAGACCCACTTCCTGCCACAGTTTTCCCCAAGACAGACCGGCCGTGCAACCTCGCAGACCAAACCCAGATTCCAGGCTGCGGAGCCCCATGCACGTGACCTTTGCCCTCCTCAGCTCCCCGCCACCGCCGACAGCTCCATTTACTACAGTTTCCACTGGTTAATCTCTTCCGCTCTCTTATATCAGCCACACAGTGGCCAGAGTAATGTCAAACCCCGAGGCCTGTCATCAACAGCCGGTGGGGAACCGAGGCCTCTTGAAAGGCAGCCTGGCGAGCGAGGCGTCGTGGGCCAGTCCCTCTGGCCGCAGTCCAGCTTTCAGATACCGCCATCCTGGCCCACAGCAACCTCGTGAGAGACCTTGGAGCAGAAGCCACCCCTGCCCCAGCTCGGCCACTCCCAAATGCCTGACCCGCAGAAACTGTTTGAAAACCTGTTGGGGTAATTTGATATACATCAATAGATAACCAATAAGAGCCGGCAATAGGCACCTCCCAGCCAGGAACCACTAGGGTCCCCCCTTCCCCATAATATCCTACAAATCAGAAAGCCAGAGACTCGCCTTCCCAAGTTGCCCGAGCACGGCGAGCCACGTCTGTCCCCTGCAAGGCCCTCCCTCCTCGGCGCACTCGCCCATCGCTCGCCCAGGAAATGTCAATTAAGCACCATCTAGCTGCTGGCAAAAGAGCGCTGAGCAACACAGACCGGTTCTCCGGAGCTTCCACTTTAATGGGGAAAGGCACCATGATTTAAGCAAGCACATAAAGAACTTCGGGCAGCCTTAGGTGTTCTGGAGAAAGTAAAACCAGCCGATGGGGAGACTGATTGGATGGGGGAGGGAGTAGCAATGGACCTGTCCCCTCGTGGGGGCCCCAGGCACAGGCCTAAATGTTTAAACCATATAAACCAAGCTAACAGACGACTAATGAAAGAAAATACGTTCTGTTCCACCACGTGGACTAATGATATGCCCTCAAAACGACCTGCTTTGCCAGGTTTGAATTCAAAATCTGCAGACTTCCCGGAGTGCCTCACTGGACAGAAACAGCAGCACAGGAGAGTCAGCAGGACCATGTGCCCCCCTGGCCACCGCCTGCCCCCCCACCCCCGCTCTCCTGCCCCTTGAGGGGCTTCACAGTGGTGGGCTCTGGGCTCTGCTGACTTCCTGGAGGATGTTGGCAGAACCCTGCCCCTGCGGTCATAGGACTGAGGCCCCCACCTCTGTGCAGGCCGTCAGCCAAGGGCCGGGCTGTCCCTACCTCCCAGAGAACACCCACAGCCTCTGGCTTGCGGCCCCTTCCTCCGTCTTCGAAGCTAGCAATGTGGGCTGATTTCTTCTCACCTTTCAAATCTTTCCCATTTCGTCCACGTCATCTGTCTCCGGCCTGGGCTGCTGCTGCATGCACTTTCTTTTAAGGACCCTGTGACTGAACTGGGCCCACCCAGAAAATGCAGGGTGATCTTCCATGTCTAGGTCAGCTGTTACCAACTTAACTCTGTCTGCAACCTTCCTTCCTTTTCGCCATGCAATGGGACACAGTCACAGGTCCTGGGGGTGAGGACGTGGACAGCTCTGGGCAGCCGCTCTGCCCACCGCAGACAGCGATCCTGAGAGGCCGCTTCTCTGAGAAGGGTTCTGAGAGCTGAGATCCCCACACTGAGAAGGAGCCAGCAGCCACGAGAAAGTCTAGGGCCATGCTCTTCAATACGGAGGCCGCGTGTGGCTATTTAAGTTAAAATTCATTCAAATTAAAAAAAAAAAAAGTATTCCTCAGTCATGCGAGGCCTATTTCAAGTGTGACATGCCCACCTCTCGCTGGCAGCTGCTGTCTCTGGGACAGCACCATCACCCCAGAAAGTTCTCTCGAACACAGCTGATCAGAGGAAATGCGTTCCAGGCAGAGGGCAGAGGTCCTGGGAAGGACACACCCCATGGGGCCACAGGAGGATGTAACACGCACCGAACAGAAGCCTGACCCACTGCGGAACCACAGACAAATCGCAGACGGTCGGCATCGGAATATGGCTTTGGAGGCCCCAAGCTGCCCCGTCCCTAAATGCAGAACCCGCTTCAAGGCAGCCTGGATGTACCCCAAGTCGTTCTCACTCTCCGTTGGTTACCCCCAGCCCCCCAACCCCCTGCGCCTCATCGTCTTTCCTCTGGAGAAAGCCGCCTCTCCAACAATCCGCCTCTCAGTTCTGTTAAGAGCCAACCCAGACGGCTCCACCAGAAAATGCTCCCAGCTGTGCCGTGACTGACCTATGCTAAGTCCCCCTGACACGGGCACCAGGGACACAATCTGGCCAGCGTCCCCTCATATTTGTTCTCAGTTAAATGCCTATATATCTTGTCCCCATAACTGAATTGCACTGAGACTATGATTTCCCTGGTTTCCTCATAGCAGACAACAAAGATGATTAAAACATTTCAGGGAGGGAGCGAAGGAAGGAAGGAAGGAAGGAAGGAAGGAAGGAAGGAAGGAAGGAAGGAAGGAAGGAAGGAAGGAAGGAAGGGAGGGAAGGAAAAGAACAAAGGCAGGCAGGCATGATGGAGAATGGAGGGAGAGAGCACTCAACTCCGAGTCCTAATGGTGATTTCGATGGTTGGTGATGTGCAAAATGTCTGTTCAGTCTCCGATGCTTCTGGGATTAAAGCAGGGTCCACAGAGGTCACCTGCGTGGCCAGGGCCGGGTCAGAGTTGCCAGCTTCCCAGCACCTTCACACACACCTTTAAAGGGCACTTCCTTCATTCTCGTTCTGTCTTGGGCAAGTGCCTTAGAATGTGCATCCATTTTTCCTTCCGTCTGAGTTTACACTTTCTAGATTCCTCACAGGGGGGTTACAGGACACAAACAGACTAGGAATAGAACACCAGACACCGCTTGTTTTAGGGATCTGTTTAAGAGATTCTTGAATTTAAAAGGCTCCGATCTGGAGGTAAGTCCTGGGTCCCCTCTTTCCTGCTGGATAAACGTGCCAACCAAAATGACTTTCTAAACAAGAAGAGGAAAAAAAACACTGGGCTCCTCCACCCAGTTTAGATGTTTCCTTCTCTAATTAAAAAAATGTGACCCTCTCCTGCCACACCCACCTGGGAGAGTAAGATTTAGCGGGAAGGGGCGGGTATTGATGTGACAATGGATTTGGGGTGTTCAGTCTCCAGCAACCTGCTAAATTTCTGGCCCGAGAAGGTGTGATATTCATATAGTAAAGAATCAGTCCTGGCCACTGAACCTGGACAGTTGGCACTGGTCGGGGGAGGGGTGCGGGGGAGGCGGTTGTCGGATTTTCTAGATGTTCTTCACCAGCTGGGTAGGTATCGTGAGACCCGAAGCCGTGACAGAGAGATTCCGGGCCCGAGACACAAGCACGGGCTCGGGGTCGGCCGACATCTGATTAAGCAACTCATTCAGCGGCTCCCAGATGCTTCGTGTGATCCTTTAAACGACGTGAACTAGTGTTGGATTTTTTTTTTTTCTTTCTTGGAAAGAGTATAAGATCTGAGCGGTCACAGTTTTTCCCTGGGTATTAAGGAACAAGGCCGTTCATTATGCATCTGGCACCCTTCAGGGCCTTGTTGCTACGGCAACGGTGGTGGGCGGGCACAGACTTCCTGACACAGGGGCCTCAGAGTCAACACAAGGATGCGCATTCGCATTCGTGAAACCCAGGTAGCAGAATGAAAAAGCAAACAGATCCTGCCCCCTCCTGCTCCTTGGCTCTGGGCCTCACAAAAGAGTCCATTAAACTAATTGCAGCAGGCCCTGCCGGGGAGCGGACCAAACCCCCAGCCGGCTTAGGTTTCTCCCACTGGCTTCCTAGCGGGGGACCTCGGATGTCCTTTCCTCGCTCTCTGAGAAGCTGGGTCACAGGACCCCACGGGGACGGGGCAGAGCAACAGCCAGGGAGCTGGCAAGCCCCCC
>CM053508.1:129459667-129471892 GCA_028627145.1 Eidolon dupreanum | reverse complement strand
CAGAGCAGCGGGTCCCCAGGCGCCCCTGCCGCAGTCTGACCTGTCGAGGGCTCGCGGGCCTGCCACGTGCCACGCTCAAGAAGACACGGTCCTCCGGTTCAATTGAGCAGACGTTTATTGAGCACCTAAGTGCAAGGCACTGTGCTAGGTGCCACGGCAAATACAAAGAGTGAACACAGATGGTCCCTGCCCGCAAGGAGCTCACAGTCTAGAGAGGGAGGTGAGACACAGGACACAGTCAGCCGCAGCGACACCAGCCCGAGCAGAAGCAGGACACAGCACTGCAGGGTCACAGAACACCATGGGGTTGCTTCTGGTCCCAAGCACTGGGCCAGGGTACCAGGGCTTGGCCTCGGAGGGGGGAGCCATTTGGGAGAAGGGGCACTGTGAGCAGCAGGCGGCGCACACAGGGGCAGGAGCCCACAGGTGGCCTAGGAAACGCGGTGGCTGCAGCGACCGTGTGGGTAGGCTGTACGGCGGGCAACCAAGTAGGGCGGGAGGCGGACGGCCGAGGGGCCTAAGCTCGAGGAATTCGATGCTCTGGTCAAGAGCCACTAGCGGCCACTGAACAGCAAGACGGTGACCAGAAATGCGCTTCTGGAAGGTAAATGAGCATGACCGGTGGGCCGACAGCAAGAACGGGGCAAGGGTGGACGAGGGGGCCTTGTGGCGGGTGGCTGGGGAACGAGTGGGGGACAGATGCAGGCTGCGGGTCTGGGGCGAGCCAGACACGCACGCGGAGGGGCAGGGCTGGGGCTGGGGCGCTTCTCCTATGCGGTCCAGCGACCACCTGTCGGGGGCTCACTGGGGAGTGTCCTGGAGCTGCTGACTCCCGGGCTCCGCCCTCCCCTGCCCACCCTGGGTCCCTGCAGCGCCAGACGGAGGGAGGTGGTAAGGTAAAGAAAGAGGAATGAAGGCCACTGAGGAGCGAGTGGAGTCTCAGACGAGACGGAAAAGGAGGCCAGCAACGTGGGACGCCACGGCCCTGGGGTGCGGGCGCTGAGGTGGTGTCGATGGCTGCTAGACCATCTCCACAGGAGGGGTGGAGGCCAAGTCTGCAAACTGGGAAGTGAAGAACGAGAAGGTGAGGGAAGCAGCGGTGAGCAGGGACGATATTTAGAGGAAAGCGGGTAATTTTATTTTAATCTAAAGGATCAGAAATACGCAGAGAATGAGGAGGTAGATAATGAAGAAAATGACTCAGAGTGAGCGACCGAACACAGTACTGTTGGAGGAGAGGAGCCCAGAGACACAGAAAGAGGGCAGGCGAGGGGCAGAGGGCCTGGCGGGGTTCGGGGAGCGCTCAGAGCACCGTGGAGAGGTGGTTTCCACGCGTGGGTCACCGCTTAAGCAAGCAGGACCCCATCCCTCCCCTCGCTGGTATCAAAGGCTGCAACAGGCCCGAGTCCCCGGTGACACAGCCAAGCCACAGCCAAGCCTGCCAGAGGCGGACCTGTCATCCAGGACGGCCGAGGGCCCTTCTGTCCTTCCAGGGGACATCCGACCAAGGATCAAACACAGGCTATTGGACATGAAGGCCGAATGAGCGGATCAGAGGCCGGGGACGCGCCCTTTAACCCCACTAGCCTGAGAGTGGGCCCGTCTGAAGGAGGCTGGCCTCGCCGACTTCGCACGAGGCCACGAACCGCGGGGTGCTGGGTCCCACGCGGAAAGCCGCCGGCCCACAGGACGGCACATCACGGTGCTTTAAGACGCGCCCAGGGAGGCAGACTCCCGAATACTGATGTGGCGTCGACAGAGCCTAGGATTAAGAGGAGGCTGACTCTGAATTCAATGGTATGAAAATAGAGATCTTAAACAGTAAATTTAATTAACTGTGATGAATTTCGGAAAGACCCAAGAATCATGTTTCACGTGATGATCTGTGAAGATGATGAAGCTCTTCGTACTCCTCCCACTAGGCCTTCCGCATTCTTCCTCCCCACACCTGAGCGAGCGGGGAGGAGCAGGTGGAGCCCACACAAACCCCACTATGCACAGAGGCTTCCATAATCCAAAGGTCAGAGGTCACGTCACTTCCAGAAACTAGAAAACTCCGGTACCCTCAGCTTAGCGGCTCCACTCAGCATCAGGGGAGGCTCGGCCCCCTCTAGAAAGACCCCTGGCTACGCCTGGGCAAGTAAGGCACGCCGCCCGGGGCCTCCTATGCAACGGACCAGAAGCCAGGGCCACCGGGCGCAGCCTGAGCCCCCACACGTCTGCTGCGCTCACGAGACCACTGCTGTCACTCCCGGCCCTCCTCAAGACCTCTGCCTCCACGACCACAGGTCGGTGACTCGGGCAATGTGCCCCAAAGCGACAATGACCACTGGTTCTGCATGAAGATGCGTCTGGAAGGCTTCCAAGAGGAAACATGATAAAAGTAGATGTCTGGTCACTGGGAGGCCTCTGGGTGCACCCCCTAGGGGTGCAGCGGCCCAAGCCGCCTAGAGGAAGTGTCCTGGGAGCCGCCCGGCTCTGCTCAGGGCCGACAAAGTCCCCTCACTAGGAAGAGCGGTGGTTTCTGGGGCCCGGGAGAGACATGATGCCCGGGGCAGACAGGAAAGGACCGTGAGCAGCCTGGGGAGAAAGAGATATAAAATACAGAGCCCTTTGAAGATCCAGAGAACGGTAAAGATGTTAAGAATTAACTGCCCAGGAAAAGAACTTCACTGACACAGAATTTGGGCAACACTGAAAACACAATACCAAGATACGGCTTCTGAGAAAGGCTCGGGGGGCAGCCTAGGAGGACACCAAGGAGACAAACACAGGAGAAATAAATACAGGGGCCCTGGGCCCCCGCAGAAGCTGCTAATGCTATCTACTGGCTTGGGTCGTGAAAATAGAAAACCCTTTTTTGGCGAAGCTGCACAAAGTTCACACGGGCTGCCCCCCAAGGATGTGGACACGAAATCACCGTAACAACGGGGCTGGTCGTGAACCTCCTCAGCCCACGCTGGCTTCAGAGGCCAAGCCGTGACTGCTGCAGTCGGGTCAGAAGTGGCGAGGCCGAGGCCCGGTGATCGTGTGAGAGCATTGGACAAGGAGTCCGTCCCCGCCGGCCACTGCGGCGGTGGGCCGGGGCGTGTCCGGACGGCGAGCAGAGCCTCAGCCCCGTTCTGCGGGCGGAGGGGAGGCGCTGTGCTGCAGGGTGCCGAGGTCCCTTCTCACCCTGCCTCCTGGGAGCCCAACTCTGCC
The DNA here is from genome assembly GCA_028627145.1 of Eidolon dupreanum. NCBI lineage: Eukaryota > Metazoa > Chordata > Mammalia > Chiroptera > Pteropodidae > Eidolon > Eidolon dupreanum. The sequence goes on along the minus strand of CM053508.1, from coordinate 129,468,691 downwards.
CTGGTCTTAATAGAGGCTGGGCATGAGGTGCCATCTAGTGGCACCGCTTGTCCACTCTCACAAATGGCTCCAAAGACCCCTGGGAGCAAAGCCAACGCCAAGTCCAGGGGTGAGGGCAGCGGAGGCTGGGGGGACACGCACACTTCATGTTAGTGGACGGGACACAGTCATCTCAAGAAAATATACTTTACGAGGTCTTGCTTTCCCTCAGAAAGCAACTCTTTTTTTATTTAGAAAGACTAATCATATCCATTTTCAATATTTTCAGTTTTAAGGAAAATAGTTTAAAAAACATAAAAATGTTAATACACTCAAGAGTAACTGCTATTAAACAGTTCTGAACAGGCAGAAAATGTACTTTCCTTTTACAGAAAATGTTAAATCTGTAATAGCAGCATAATTTATATAGAAAAAAGCTGGCTTTGAAAACCCAGATCTTTATCCACAAAACACGTGTGTCTCTGCACGCGGCGGCGCCTCGGCGGGGACACCGGCCCTCACGGCGGGCCGGCCCCGGGCCGGGCGCAGCGCCCGCCTCAGTCCAGCACCATGGCGGAGAGCGCGTTCAGGTCCTTCATGTACGGGTGGGCCACCAGGATCTGGTCGATCTTCAGCCTCTGCTCGGAGTCGGGGAAGATCTTGAGCAGCGCCTCGCGCAGCTCGCTGGTCTCGGCGCAGGACCGCTGGGCCGGCGCGGGCAGGCCCTGCGGCAGGCCGGCGAGGCCCGGCAGCAGCGGGAAGCGGGGCTGCTGCGGGAGCCAGTGGCTGGGCGGCGGGCCCTGCACCCGGGCCGGGGGCTGGTGGCTGCTGCCGGCTGCCTGGGGGCCGGGGCCTCTGAAGCCGGGGTCGAACATGCCCACGCTCGGCAGGGCATTGAGCAGGGGCTGCATGTCTCTGCGGACGGAAGCGAGTCCTGGTGAGCCGGGCGCAAGGACAAGAAACCCTTCGGGAGCACCTGCCGCGGACCTCGGGGCTCGGGACGCTGCTCCCCGGCTTCCGAAGGCAGGCCGGGGGGCTGGGCCGGGGGCCCTCGCTGACACCATCTCCAGACTAGCGGCGACAGGAACGCCTGCTCCCCACGGGCCGCCCCGCGACCGGCCCCGCCCAGCCGCCTGGCTCCAAACCAGTGTCCCCAGACCACCCGGGGGCGGGGGCTTTCCAATCACATGGGTGACACGGCCTGCTCCTCTGGAGACGGATCCTGTGTGGGGCCCTGGCTGACCGGCCTTAAAGAGGGACCCGCAGCTGCACGCACGCGGGCGCGTCAGCCTGCACAGCGCGTGGGGTTAAAAGCCAGGATCCCACTCACTCTGGCTGGCAGCGGAGCGGAGGGGCTGGCCCGACGCTCCCCCAACTTCAAAAACTTCACCCCTCCAAAGTTAGCCCCTCTGTCAGGAGTCACTACCAACTTCTCAACCAGTTCACACCTCTGTAAGGGGCCGCCAGGTGAGCAGGCTGCTCAGGCTGTGGAAGGGGCCCAGAGACCTCTCCTCTGTCTGCCCCTACCCCGCCACCGGGGGCCTGCACACGGCTGTGGGCGTAAAGCCAGGCAGTGAACTTCAAGCTAAGACGTCTGGAAGAGAAAGGAGAGGCCCTGGCATCCAGCAGGTGTTAACATGGAGGAGACGCAGGACCTCGGGAACTGAGTCCTCATCTGTGTAACGAAACCCAAAGGCTCCAGAGAGGAACGAGTCGTAAGACCAGGGAGTTGGACGTGGCTGGTCTGCTCTGTGGAAGACGCCTCTGCATGAAACCAGCCCCCAAACCAGAACCCAAACCTAGAAGCCCAAAGGGTCTCCTCGGAAATGGAAGAGATCTGCCAGCCTCCCTCCCTGGAAAGCCGGGGAGCTGTGCCTCTTCCCCTCAGTTCAGACCCCACAGCACCCAGGTGAAGTCTGCTGGGAAACGCAGAGGTGCAGCCCACTCAGTTTTGAAAAGGAGAACGGGCCTTCGCTAGGTTCTAGTTCCTGCCCGTCAGGCCCGTGGGGACACTGAGCACTTGAGCTACCAAAGTCCACTACCTGAGCATTCTGGAAACAGAACACACAAGCAATGTGTCCTTGACAAGGAAAACGAAAACGAATGCGGACGACAACAAAGAAAACCGACAGTCAAGCCAGCTTCAGGTAAACACACAACACTGGCCTCCACTCGCTGAGGCAGAAGGAACAGAGCGCGCTGCCCAGGCAGTGACTTCTGAACAGTAAATAAATGAAGGGTAAGTATAACAGAATCGAAGCAAATGACTTTGGGACTGAATATAAAAAATACTCACGCACACATAAGGGACCTAAGTGGCATTGGCTAATGTGACCGCTGGCAAAGTCTGCTTTGTCTTTTTAAACCCACAGAAAAGTCTGGATCCCCATCCCCTCCTAGGATTAAAACCAAACAAACCGCAAATAAAGATTTGGTCTTCTGGGGTGCGTGCTTGCTTGGCTTTCACATATATGACATCAACACTAAATCTAAATTTTTTTGTTCTTTTGTTTTTTTAAATAGCTGTTTTTAGTCTTCAGAGAAAGTGCCTGCATTACAGCAGAAAAAACGTAACGGAAACAAATATGTAATACAAGACAATCTGGAAAAGGAAATACCTAAGGAAGACTTCCTTCCGGAGAAATTCTTCTAATCGAGGTCCACTTCTTCCCAGGGGATCATCAGGGACCATAAATATGTCCCCCACGAAGGTGTACTGGAGCAACCTATGACAGAGAATGATGACAACGCTGGAGAAAATGCTAAAGGTGGCGCAGGAACTGAGTAGGAAGCCTCTCAAAGCAGCCATCCACCTGCAAAGCGACGGTGGCCTATAAAATTATAAAACTGCTTACTTGCCTAAAGGAAAAAACACATCCAAGTTAAACCATTTTAACTTCCCTTTTGGATGCAAATACAGGAGCAAAAGAAACTGTTATCAGCTGGCTGTCACCTTCCCAGGAGGACTTTGAGGTTTCCGTCTGGCCTGGGGGAGCAGCTTCTCTTAACCTGACCTTCGATCTAACTTTGAAATCAAGACTTAGGACACAACAGGTGCCCGACAAAGGTTTAATTTTCGAATAAATGTGTTGGACAAGAGACCAATTCTGAGATGTTCTAAATTAAATTACAGTGGCCGGAGAGAGGTGGCAGTGGTCAGCCAGTCTGCAGCCGACAGGACAGCCCCGCTCCTGACTGCGTGCTGGCACGCCGGGTGGACTTCTGTGGCGACCAGCAGCCGCCACGCACCCAGCCATGCGTCAACTCTAGGACGGCTGCCCACACCTACCAGGCAGGAAGTCCTCCTTCCCCGCGGGCTGAGCAGCTGCCCTGGGACTGCCCCCAGTTCATCCTCGGCCAGCGTAAATTTCTCAGAACAGCCGCCCCTTTCTCCCCCCCACACAAGGCGGAAAGCGCCGAGCCCAGGATGCGATGCCACCTTCTCCGGCCTGCCCTGCGGCGCGCCCCAGGCCCGCGTCCCTCTCCCACCCACATGTGGCTCAGGAAACCCTTTCTCTGAGAGCAGCTTTGGGCTGTGGAGGTTCCTTGTTTAACACGTCCACCGGCAAACTCATGAAAGACAACATATATATACGTATATCGTTATATGAATAAAATGTGAGGTCAAATATAATTGATCAATTCTGGGGAAAATGTTAGAGGGAAGAAAAAGTCCAAGTGACAGAGTTTGCCATGCAGACCTTGGTTTCTGAGAGCAACGGGTTGGTGTGCAAACATGACCTTGGCTGCATTCAAACCTGCATGTGCACACAGGCGTCCAGTAAGTTCTCACAATGAGCCCAGGGCACAGATCCAGCGGAAACACGTCTGAGAAGATTAATGGCTTCTGAACTGTGCCCAGAAGGTCAAAGACCAGTTCTCAGTTCAGCTATCAACAGCAGCTTTTAAACAACGTAGGGGTCAAAATGCGTACAGTAATTAACTCTCACCCGGGCGTTTACAGCAAAATCATTTTTTGCAAACTCCTCTGACGACTTAACACAATGTAATCAGACAAGGGGCAGCTGTGAAACCCCAACAGCAGTGAACATGGCGTGGAGCGCGGCGGACACAGCCTGGGTGTGCTCGCTCACGCGCTTCGTTTCTGTGGGCATGTCGCACTCACCGCTGGCACGCTACTGACCACTGCTTTTGGTTTAGAGTAACTGGCCACATGGTGCTTGTTAACGCAAAGTTCGGCATTTGCTGCTTTTCAGGCGGCTGGCCACGGTCAGAGCACGGTCATGAGCAAAGAACCTACAGCAGTGAACGCTAAACTCTTATTCTGGATGATATTCAAACATGTTTTCAACACAGATGATTAAACTACGATGGAAAAATACTCAAAATAAGCATCAAAAGTAAAATACTCTGCCCCCTACCAAGTGAAACCCCTATCGGTGTTCTGACTTTGGTCCTGGTGCTATTCTCTTGCTTGAGTCACAGCTGTCATTAAACCAAACTGTGATACTGTGATTTATAATGTGAAATACATTGCGGATGACCCAAATATATATTTCTCATGCAGATTCAGGCTTCTTCCACAATTCCTGGCTCATAGCTCCCCAAACCCTTGGAATTTCCTCAGTGTCGAGAGTGATTATCAAGAGTCTTCTGTTCATGAGGTGACTTTGGGAGCACCTAAAGATTAGGGGCCGGCTGCCGGGAGAACCAACGCTGCGATTCGAAGGCCTGGAACTTTCAGTGCTACCCACCCCACTTCAGGGAAGGGGAGAGAAGCTGGAGATTGAAATGATCACCTGCGACCCATCGAGCCTGTGTGATGGGGCCTCCATAAACCCCAAGAGGGTGGGGTTCACAGAGCTTCCGGGTGGCTGAACACGTGGAGGTTTGGGGAGCATGGGGGCGCCTGGAGAGGGCATGGACGCTCCTGCCCTTTCACATACCTTGCCCTTGGCGTCTCTTCCATATGGCTGCCTTGAGTTATTATACCTTTGTACAATGAACCAGTAACCTAATAAGTATGATGTTTCTCTGAGTTCTGGGAGCAATCCTAGCAAATTAACCCAACCCAAGGAGGGGCCGTGGGAAGCTGACTTACAGCCAGTCGGTCAGAAGTACAGTCCAAGTCAGAGACGGCGACTGTGACTGGCGTCTGTGTGTGGGGGGGGGGGGGGGGAAGGGGGGCCCTGCAGCCCTGTAGGACTGAGCCCTCACCCTGTGGAACCGGACGCTATCTCTGGGCAGACGCTGTGAGAGCTGAGCTGAAGTCCGGGACACCCTGCTGGTGTCTGAGGACTGTTTGTTGGCGTGGGGACTTGGGTTTGGGAACTCAATTTACCGACAGTCTTCATACTGCAGAGCTGAGTAACGTAGGGAGGCCCGGTGACCTGCCAGTGTCCCTCAGCATCAGGGCAGGGGCAAGGCCAAGGTGGGAGGTCACGTCTGCTACATCGCACAGCTAACAAAGTTAACTGTGCCACAGAGATGCGCCTTGCCTCCCGATGGCTCGCTGAGCGCTCAGAAGGCACCTTCTGGGCACGGCACGCCCGCGTGTCCCCTGGCAGCCGCTGCCTTGCGCCGGGCCCTCCCGCTTACCCGGAGGGGCCCGCCCTCCCACACTCTGGGCCTGATGATCCTCTGCCTCCCTGTGTTGCCTTCTGCAGGGCCAAGGTGAACACCAAACAAACAAAATGCAAACACAACCAAACAATAAGCAACGAAAAACATTTTTCACCAAGGACAAAGAAAAAAATGTTACCTTTTTGTAATAATTTCTCTCCAAGAGACTGACTCAGTCACAAATTCTCTGAAGTTATCATTTGTTACAATTATGCCACCAGTTTTGTCCGCTAAGTGTAGCAGAAACCTATGGTAATATAAGAAAGGTTAAAATGGGCAAGCAGACATCCCTGGCTCATAGAAGAAAACAAAAGGATTTCCTCCAAAGCATTTAACCGAGGCTGGGCAACAAGAACGTTAAGCCCTTGTCGACTGAAGATCAATCCGAAATGCTGAATACCTCTGAAATTCTCAGTGTGATTATAAACAAAGATCTGGTTGTCATACAATCTAATTCTTTCTTTAATGATCTCGACCACAATTACAGATTTTTATAGACAAGTTGTATTATCACCAGTGGTAATAAGATAATGCACAAGGACCAGAGCAGAGAATTACGAACTAAGAGTTGACAGGTCCATAAAACTACTCGTTAGTTTTTAGTCCTTAAGCTCCAATACTTTGGTTCTAAGATCCGCTGCTTGGTGCGGTTGGTCTTGCAATTTTTACTTTTCTTTCTGAAAATTTATTGCAATTAAAGAAAAATTTGTAGGTTTACATATTCCACTGACTTAAGATGTCTAGAACCATCACTGTCCAGCCCACCTCACAGATCCACTCAAACGCAAGTTTATGAAAAGACAGGGTGATAATCACGCTGGACGACCCTCACTCTTGGACCCTCCGGAGATCTGGGATGACCGTGTGTGTCTCAGACAATGCAAAGACAATGAAACAATAAATTAAGAGACTCGCTGGAATTAAAGGGGCAAACTGCTTTCCTTAGTACTACTGAGTATTTGAAGGGGGATTAAAAAGACAAAAAAACAAGCCCTCGTAGTTTGAGATCTTAAAAAACCTTGGAAAGTAAATACGATTTTGCATCTTGGATTTATTAATGAATATTTCACAAATTACTTCTAACTGGCATGGATTATAAATGGCGATGTTCGCCCAGAGGAATCAAGGAAAACAGGCAGTAAGGCCTCTGAGCGCACGCGCTGTCATCCAGGCCGGGGATGCTTCCGCCTGCAACCCTGGGAGCCGCAGACTGCGCGCAGGCTGAGGCTGAGCACGTGCGCACGCGCTGAAGACCCGGTATGAGGAGAGGCTGCGGTGTTAGGGGATCTGAGGGGTCTCCTGCCTTTCTCCCCAAGATTAAAGGGTCCCTCTAACCCAGCCTCCAGCACCTGCTCGCCGTGGCCCTGCCCCTAGGTGCCGGCCGCCCTCAGCTTCCTCTCCGTGTTCTGGCAAGGGGTGAGGGGCGAGGGGCGAGGGGCGAGGGGCTCTTGGCGGAAAGGCGCTGCGGATGCTTTGCGGAATGAATGTCCGCGGGCATCCCAGGCCCCTCACCCCTGCCCGGACCCTCTTCTCCTCTCTCCCCCGTTTGGCCGTCATTCCCTAGCTTGGGTCACAAACTGAACAGTGTCTTCAATGTCGTGGAGCGTTTTGTGGAGCACTGAGCCCGAACCACCAGGGGCTGCAAGCGCAACGGGCCGAATAAAGCCAGGAGGGTGAGCGCGGCACAGGGAGGGCCTGGCTGGCAGCCACCTCGCGGGTTCCTGGAGACGCTGCGCGGTGGCCTCCACGTGCTCACGGCACAGAGGGCTGGGGACCTGGGGGTCGGTTCTAATGCACGGCCGCGGTGGGAACCTTCTCAGTCAACCACGGCACCGCCCCGCCCCCTCGCTGTGACCTATCTGTGCGCCTTCTCCTCTAGATCGCAGCGTCCTTACGGCAGGAAGTGTGCCTGAGTCACGAGTCCCGGGACTTGGTCTGCGCTTAGTGAAGCTTTTAGAAAGAATGCGAAAGGTGCAGATTGAGGTGTGCTGTCTCAGAAGCACCAGCACCTGACTTCTGAGCGACGTGCCGGCCCAAGAACCGCAGGTCACTCCTGTCACAGCACGGGGAGTGGGGACCTGTCATCGGCAAAGAACACTGAGGGCTCTGGCACCGCAATGACAGACCAAGTCACTGCCAAAAATAACCAGTAAGAGACAATGTCTGAAGACCACGCGAGACTTTCACACTAAGACAACAGGACTTTTGGCATGCACCAAAAAAGGACTATAATTCAGTATCTGTTTTCACTTATGGATTCTCGGACACGATTTATTTTTTAAAAACTTAACAGTTAAACCCATACAGCAAAGACTATTACACGTAGAACCTTAATGACCCTAAATGTTAAAATTCTCACCCCCTGAATCGAGTGAGTCCTTTCAGAATGTGGGTGCACACGTGTGAAGGGCCACCTGACGGAGCAGGTGGCTAGCTTCTCTCCACCCCGCACCCACCTGAGAAAGAAAAACGACCTTCCATACCTGTCGTCATGAGACGCAATTCTCTCTCCAAAGACCATCCGAGCAGGAGTTAAAGACAATATTCCGAGCTCCTGGAGCTGGGTCAGGAAGTGCTGCTCTGTTCAGGGAATAAGTTGGACACACTTTCAGAAAAAGGCTATCTGCCCAGCCGTTTAAGTTCATGAAAGAACCCCAAATACTTCACTGGGAGAGTTGTGGGAAAACCTTTGTTCCTACTGACTGAGGAAGACTCAATTTTACTAACTCTCTGGGAAGAAAAACAAGCAAGGTATATACTAAAGCAAATGAAATGTAAAAACTGACTTTAGCAATTTTCTGAACATAATAAAGTTCAACACATTTGCTTCTTAAACAAACAAACCTACACTTAAAGACTGCTACTATGTAGAACCTTTGCACAAGCACATCCCCAGCAGCAGAGGACAGGCTGCGATGGCCAACGCCCCCCCCGAGAGGGCCGGGTGGGAGGGGGCAGAGGGCGACGAGCTGCTCTGCCCTGATCCCAAGAAAGGCCTGCCCAGTCCCCAGTCCTGAGCCTGTCACGACTCCCTCCAGCTGGCACCCTACCCGGCCCCCCTGTTATCTGAACAAATATTTACTGACTTCCATGGGGTGTGTCATGACAGGAGAAGCCACATTCTAAAAAACCAGCGATGGGCAAAAAGGAAGCCCACGCTCAGACTCTGAGACCCCCACCTGCATTCGCCATGACAGTTAGAAGAGCTACAATCCCAGTTCAGCTGAAACGCCCTGACACAGTGTTTTTACTGTCCCAGAAAGGCACACTACAGAAGGCTTAAAGCAGGGGCCCTAACTACCAGTCCGTGGCCTGTTAGGGCCCGGGCCGCACAGCAGGAGGTGAGCGGTGGGCCAGCGAGAGGAGCTCCTGTATCCGCAGCCGCTGCCCAGCGCCAGCATCACCGCCTCAGCTCCGCCTCAGATCCTCAGGCATTAGATTCTCAAAGGAGCACCTGTCCCT
>CM053508.1:129427167-129454667 GCA_028627145.1 Eidolon dupreanum | reverse complement strand
CATAGAATTTACAGTCTGTAATTCACATTGCATATTAAAGTAATTAATTTAGAAAAAGGGTTATTTTTTCCAACTTTAAAAAAAACTTTTAAGGTGAAATTCACATGACATAAAACAATCCCTTTAGGATGAATGATGCCGTGGCATCCGGCCCGTGAGCCGTGTGGGGCAGCCTCCCCTTCTAGCTTGTTCTACGACACTTCCATTGCTCCAGAAGAAAACCCTGTACCCACCGAGCAGTTTCTTCCCAGTATGAACGTTAATTTTAATTACTGATATTTTCAAATCACTCTACATCAAATTAAGTATAAGTCTGTCTTGCAAAAGTGTTGCTTTTAAACTGAGACATCTGTGAAGTCAAAGAAAATCGAAACCTTCCCCAAATAAGCAGTTTTTTAAAGAATTAATGTAAGTCAGCTTGTGGTTTCCCTTAGTGCCCTGATTCAGAGGTTTTTAAGAGATGGTACTGCATCCACGGGTGTGAGGAAACATGTGGGAGTGTCTGGGGCTGTCACAATGACCGTGTCCAAAGCGAGAGGGACCAGTTATGCAAAGCATCCTGTCCCGGACGGACCACTCTAATGCCACCAGTGAGCCCTCTGAGAAGCACACTCGTACTACTCCAGAAAGCTTCTTGAAAAAGCATCATTACCGCCGCTCATTCTCTGTTGATTTGTATTTATCCTTTGAACACCAATGTGGGAGCTCTTTCCCCAGAGAAAAATGGAAAAGGATTACTACTATTCACAACCGCGACCTAAACTTATATGGTCGTGTGGCCTGAGGCACCGCGGGGCCTGGCTCTGGGTGTCTGCCACTGCACTTACACCTCTACTTAACACAGCGCTGTGCCACCGTGTGCCACTTGCTGGGTCTCCCCCCAACGAACTGTCAAAAACAAGGTGAAATGACAGTGAACGGTATTATATGGAGTGAAGACAAGTATATTACATATTTTTATTGTCCCTCTTCAAATTTAACGTGATGCTGGATTTTCATCCTTCCCCTTCCTTCCTTCCTTCCTTCCTTCCTTCCCCTCCTTCCTTCCTTCCCTTCCTTCCTTCCTTCCCCTTCCTTCCTTCCCTTCCTTCCTCCCTTCCTTCCTTTTTGACAGCAAAGTACAGCACCAATAATTCACTCAGAAAATAAAAATCAAAGAGTTCTTTACTTTAAAAAATAGATATAGATGAAATGACATGATCTGAGATTTCCTTTAAAACAACACAGGTGAAAGGCAGTAAGCAGGTGGGGTACAGACGGGCCGTGGGTTGCTAAGGGCCGAAGCTGGCTGATGGGCACTCCACAGGGATCCCGAGTGCATGGACCATGGGATTCGTTATGTTCTCTCCTTGTGTATTTAAAATAACAAACATGGAAACGTGCATTTCAGTAAGAAATCTTATTTTTCAATCTCGGCGAGTATGAAATGAAGGCATTAACTGATCTTTTAGAACTCCTACGAAAGAGGTCACATCAACATTTAGCAATTCAGAAAAACATTTCGACTTCGCTCCTGCATTCGCGTTCGGGCACCCCATTTCTCGAATCGCAGGTCTTCCTCAAAATCAGTGGAGTGACTGATTTTGAGAACTGGAGGGAGATTTTACCTGGCAGTGTTGAAACGGCAGGACAAAGATGTGCTTTAGGACAGGGCGAAAAGCAACGGATCGCAGAGAGTGAACTGAGCAGGCAGGAGCCTGCCCCGGCCTGGGTCTTCCCTGCCACTGTACTAGACTGCCCTTAGAGAAGAAACCCAGTGCCACACTGAGATATAAAACCTGAATCCTACAAGGGTTCTAAGCCAAGTTAAACAGAAATGATCACTGAGCTGTTTTTACTAAAAACACGAATGCAAACTTTTGGTAAGAGCCGAAGCTCATAAAGAAGCTTAAACTTAAGAAAAAGAAAAAAGAAAGAAAAAGCAAAAAAAAGCAAAAAAAAAAAGCAGCTTAAACTGACGAAGTTCCTTAGGAAAGAAGCTGCCGCCACTGTTAACACTGTCAGACAGAAGCACGTCACGCCTGTTATCACTGCGCACTCCTGGCTAGACACCTGCCATTCTGCAGCATCGAAAAAGAGAAAAATCCTTTTTGCCTTAAGTTCCATCCTTGTTCTCAGAACCTTGAATTGAGAACCTAATGGCTTGAAGTCTGCACATCGCTTATCACTGGGCAAAGCGATGTGAAAAGACACTTTCTGTCACCTCTTGCTCTCAGAAATACAGCTTCGGCGGGGTGAGGCAAAGTTTGCAACCTAGAAGGTGGACTAACAAAGCTCTTCCAACCAGCCGTCCCCCCTCTCCCCCTCAGGTGAGGCTAGAGATCAGCCAGACACGCAGGCTGGCCCCGTAACTGCAGGGCAGCCTGGGACACGTGCGGGCCCTACGCGGCCTGCAACGGCGTCTGCGGGGAGGACTTACGTAATGGCGACGTTGCTCCCGTCTATGACGATGTGCTTCAGGTCCGTTCTCCCTGGTTCATTTTTCAGTTCCAGCTTGTAGGGCACTTTCAGGGTATCTCGAAACCGCTGAACCCCCGTCACCGAGGAATCGATGGGATCAGGCGGTCCCGCCGACCGCGCATCGGCGACCGAAGGTAAGAGCTGGGGCGGCGGCGCCTGGGAAAGCGGCGGGCAGTTTGGCTTCGCCTGGGCGGAGCTCCCACAGCCCGCACGGTTTTCGCAGACGGACTTCATGTTATTGGGAAGCAAGGGTTCTCCTTGCTGCTGCAAACCGTTTTCAGGGAAAACTGGAATTCTGGGCTGGTGACCCGAAGCTCCCCTGGAAACAAAACCGACAACTTCTTTGGGACTGGAAGGGGCAATGGAGGGTGCAAGGCCATCAGTTTCAAGGTCTATTTTACCGCTGTAGATCTGATTTGAGCCCCGGATGTCTTGTTTTTGTTCTGCAGGCCCTGTTCTGAAAGAATTAATTTTGCAATTTGAGGTACATGGTTTGGATTCTCCTTTGAATGGCAACTGAGGAAATTTTGCTACCATATTTTGCTGTGTGTGAGTTTGTGTTTTCTTTGGAGTGGAATCCACTGTAGGCTCATTTATGCTGCTACAAACACCCTTATTTTTGGTTTTGCTGGTCTCTGGATACACATTACCAGGTGAAAATTCCCTGTCTTCTTGGAACCTTTTGTTTTCTTTTTCGATTTCCTCTAAAAGCAATAATGGTTCAGTAGATGGCCCATACTCCCTTATGACCTTCTCGACAATTTCTTGCGAATAGCCCATGGTTTTAAAAAAGTTTACGAGGATGTTGTATTCCATTTCCTCAGTAGTGTCTTTGACATCTAAATTTTCAGGATCAGTAGGAGAACCCGACAGGTCGATGACTGCACTCCCAGCTGACGTCTTTCCATCGTGGAAAAGCTCCCCCTCTTGAACATTTTCCAAAGAAAACTGTTTCTTGGTATGCCTCTCTTCGGAATCGGAAAATCTCCTTTTGTGACAAACTCTGCCTTTGCAAAGCGCCTCTTCATCTGGGGTTAGACCGTTTATTGGAACAAAGAGTACATCTTGTGAACTTGAAAAAACTGTGTCCATTTGTTTTGTAAGCTCAGAAACAGGAGTCCCAGCTTTATTTCTTCCATCTTCCTGCAAAACTATTTCATCTCTGGAAATATTCTGCCCTGTGGCAGCACTCTGTGTAAACTCTGTTTGTTTAGAATCTCCGATCTCAATAACATCATCATCTCCTGTATCGAACAGATTCTCCTCACCTTGTGTGAGTGTCAAAAGTTCTTTTTTCAAGGAAGTGGGCAAAATCAACAAGTCCATTGTATAATTGTCTGCACGGGCTTCCACAAACTGTTTAAATTCCCTTTTCACCTCTGATTCTTTCTGACTGTTGGGCAGGTTCTCATTGTTCTCAAAGAGCTTTACAAACTGCTGAATGTGACTCCTGGCCATGACCACGGCTTCCGCACTCCCCCGGATGCCGAGGAGCCCGGTGTCCAGAACGCAGAGATCCGCAGAGGTGTCCTGAATCAAGCTCTTCAGGAACAGGCTCTGTGCCCCAACGAAGATGCAGTGCATGGCCTGGGGGTAGCATTCCCTTTCTTCTAGTTCAGGTTCACAGATTCCTTTAATATATTCCTGTAAGGAGAAGACAAGAAATTACATCAGTCTACGAAAGCTCTTTACAACACACGTATTGTGTTACACGTTAATTACCAATGTCAAGATGGACGAAAATCAGAAGCTAATAGCTTTGGAAAAAAGGCCAGGATTCAAAGAAAGGATTTAAAGTAACAGATATAAAGTTGCTTAACTGTTTTTAGAGGAACCGAAAACGTATCATCTAAGTCTAAAAGGCAGGTATTTACCACTTACAATAGTGCACCTTGCAACGTGATCGTAGGGGTTTGCCCAGCTTCGCAGGAGAGAATCACAAGACTGGATTTATTTACATCTTTAAAAGCGAACATCTCTGCTTGCTGCCAGTCACTTATTACTACTGATGTAATTAAGAGACACAATTATCAAGTCTAACAATGTACTCCGGAACCTTGACCTTTGCTTCACTACTACTGCCCTTTGTTTCCAGATAAAACAACTGATTTCTTGAAGGCAAAAAAAAAAAAAAACCCGCTAAGGTTAATTCAACAAAAAATGTTTTTTTCCAGCTGGCTGGAACAATGTATACCCTATATAATTTGACATGTTTCCTAAGAAAGACCAGACTGGTTCAGTGTAGACCTATATATAAAGAACCAAGAATTCTGGACAGTAAGTACTGCATTCTCAGATACAGCGCTGGGGTTTCCACTGAAATTTGGTACTGAAGGAGGCCTGAATGAATTAAGAAAGGCAACTGGGTTCTTTAGCAATTAGACTGCTATGGGAGGCAGAAGAGTGGACCAAGCAAACACGCGTGCGCACACACGCAGCAGCGGGACACACTCTGTTCATAACGTGGCACAGGGTCAGTTCCCAGGCTCAAATTCCAGACATGCAACTGGTAACCTGCAAAGTTACCTGTCCCCTCTAACCCCGGTTTCTTCAACTGCAAGAGTGACATGAGGATAGTGTAATCTTAAGTATTTGAGAGAATTCAATGAGATAATGGTGTTAAGATCTGACAACAGTGTCTTGCACATAGCAAATGGTCAGTAAAGAATGACACAGTTACTTAAATCAGTGAAAATGTTCTGGACAGACATTTGCAAGAAATACGCCTGGACGCCCGATTTGTGGTTTACGATTAGATCGATGCTACCAAAATGATGCTATTTAAAAGATGGACCTGTGCGGCACCAGTTACATACGGGGCTCTGCAAACCTGCGCCCGCTGTGCAAACTTGCTATTATAATGGCCAAACATCCTCAGCTAGTAAGTTATACACAAGTGCACACAGTCCTTGTTCACACATTTAGAACCACAAAATCCCTACGGGCAGACGAGACGCCAGCAACATGAGGACAACGTCACAGAGGGAAAGCTCAACCCAAACACAGGACTTCTTTACTTCCTTATGTCCCTTCTGGATAATAAACTCAGAATGTCTGTGGACTTGAGGTAAAGAACGAAGGTGACTGGTGCTGAACAGGAGCCCTGCTTTTTCATTCAAGCAGTTTGCTATTTTGTAACATGGTTGACTGCATTAAGCACAAAGCACAGTAACCCATCATCCTTTTACGCTGGATATGCAAGCAGTGTGGTAAATACTGATGTCAGCATCTCTGAAAACCTCCAAAGGGACATTCCAAAACCACCTGTTTGAACTTATGCTGCATTAAGTTGTGGTTTGAAGTTTTTTAACGTTTTATTTTGGAGTAATTACAGGTTCACAGGAAGCTGCAAAGACAGTACACAAAGGTTCTGTGTACTCTTCAGAGTTCCCTCCAGCTACTACATCTTACATAATTACAGTACCGCAGCAAAACCAGGACAGCGCCACTGATAACGGTGAATGTAACTAGCTCTGCCATTTGAGCACATGTACGGATTCATAAAAATACCACTTCAATCAAGATACAGAATTATTCCATCACCACAAAGATTTCCTTTGTGTTACCTCTCAGTAGTCATATTTACCCTACTTCCACCTACCGTCCCCTTCCCCCTGCCGCGAACCACTAATCTGTTTTCATTGCTACAATTCTGTGACTTCAAAAATCTTACATAGATTATACAGTATGTGACTTCTGAGACTGGCTTTGTAAACTCAACATATTGCTCTTGAAATTCGTCCATGCTGTTGCATGCATCCATAGCTCATTCCTTGGCACCACCGAGCACTAGTCCACGATATGGACGAACTACAGTTTTTTAACCATCTATCCCACTGAGGAATATTAGGAATTTCTGTCAATTTCTGTCTTCTTTCCTCAGTGTGGCTACCAGGTTTGTCAATTTTATCGACTTTTTTTCAACTGATTTTCTCTATTGTGTCTGTGTTTTCAGCTTCATTGATTTCTGCTCTTTACTTCCCTTCGCTTGCTTTGGGCTTGGTTTGTGCATTTTTTCTAGTTCCCAGAGGTGGAACTGTAGGGCAGTGACAAGACTTCCTTTTGAATGTAATATGTGTTGTTTCCCTTCCAGTAGTGCTTTGGCTATATTCCACAAATTTTGATGTTGCATTTTCATTTTCATTCACTTTGAAGGATTCTTAAAATTAACTTACCTTGTAATTTTTCAATATTAAAAAGTGTGTTGTCCAGTTTCCAAGTATTTGGAGATCTTGTTACTTGTCTGTTACTGATTTCCAATTTGATTCCTTTTGGTCAGAGAACGCACTTCTATGATTTCGATTCTTCTAAATTCGTTGTTTTATAGCCTGGGAGATGGTTTGTCTTATGTTCTGTGTGCACTTGAAAAGAATGTATATTCTGCTCTCAGTGGGTAGAATGTTCTATATCTATTAGAATCTGGTTGGTTGACGGTGTTGAGTTCTATTTCCTTGATAATTTTCTGTCTAATGGTTTTACTAATTCTTGAGAGGAAGATGAAGTCTCCAACCATAACTGTGGACTTGCTGACTTCTTTCAGTTCTACCCATTTCTGCTTCATCTATTTTGCTGCTCTGCTGTTAGGAATATGCACACTTAGCATCATGTCTTCTTGGTGACTTAACCCTCTTATCATTCATCTTGATGATGTCTCTTCATTGGTATTTACTTTGAATAAAATTACTAGTAAGTTTGGATTTAAGTCTACGATTTTGTTTGTTTTCTGCTTGTTCTCTATTTTTAACTCCTTTTGTTTCCCTATCCAGCCTTCTTGTGCATTAGAATTTTCTAGTATTATTTTTACTACATTTTAACTATTTATATACTTTAAAAAATGTTTGTTATCAACGACAATATACCTAACTTTCACAGCCCACTTAAAATCAACAGTCCATCATTTTAAGAGAATGTATACACCTCCCACCAGTACTATTCATGTCTTTTATTCCCATTATCCTATATTCTGACATCCTGGAAGGCCTGTGAGGCCTGGGGAGAGACTCACCCTTCCCGGTCCAGCTACTCCCAGGGCTGGGAGACAGCTTGCTTGGGGCATGCCTTTCATGGGCAGACTGCTGGACCCCGTGCTGTGCCTCCACCCATTCCCCTCATTGCTCACATACAAAGCCAGTATCCCCCCCTCCCCGCCCTGTATCAAGCCAGGGCCAGGTAACAGACTACCTAGGACAGCCCAATGCCCCAGAGCCCATAGGAATCATCCAAACCAGTGCACCTTAAACCGCCTCCCCAGTCTGGCCCTGCCTTTCCTCTTGCTCCCGCTTCTGCCTCCTGACCCAAACCTGATGCTTCACCTGTGGCCCTGCGTGGCAAGGCACACCCCCTTCTCCTGGGAAATGTAAGTAATCGAGATCTTCTTTCCATGGCACTGACCACTCTGCACCATCACGCAGTCACCTGCATAGCTTGAAACCCCATGGGGATGGTTTTAAGAACAAAGCCACTAGAGAGGTTCCTTTACTCTTGGTCTCTTTCCCCCTGCCCTCCCCCCTTCATGCTACAGCGACCTCGCACTTACATAAATAACATCCACCTTATAAACATAACATCCATCAGATCTTATAAATTTTGCTTTCATCCATTAATTCATCCTAAAGAACTCAAGAGGAGAAAGTTATCTATTATCTTTACCCCAGTATTTATTGTTTGCATGTGAGGAACGTCCTTTAGCGATTCTTTTTGAGCAGGCTGCTGGCAATGATTTCGCTTTGGTTCCTCAGCTGGAATGCTTTACCATGCTTTATTTCACTTTCATTCTCCAAAGATAATTTCACCAGACAGAGAATTCTAAGTGAACAGCTTTTTTCACCACTTACATATAGTGCCCGTTCTTCGGCTTCCATGGTTTCTAACGGGAAATCTCTTCTCATCCTAATTGCTGTTCCTCTACATGTGAGTTTTCTTCAGGTACCGTCATGATTTTACTTTGTCTTCAGTTTCCAGCACTGTGGCTTTGATGCACCTGGGTGTGGAGCTCTGCGGGTTTATTCTGTGTTCACTGAGCTTCTTGAATCATTATGTTTACATCTTCTGCCAAATTTAGGAAGTTTTCAGCCATTTTTCTTCAAATATTTTCCACCGCACTTTCTCCTCTATTCCTCTGTTCAGATTAGGTAACTTCTACTGTTCTATCTTCAAATTCACTCCTTCCTGTGTCATCTCCATTTTAAAATCGAGCCCACCCAGTGAGTTTTTATTTAGGTTATTGAGTTTTTCAGTTCAAACTTTTCCATTTGATTCTTCTTTACGTCTTCCTCTATTTTTCTATTAGTTCTAAGAGTGTTTTTAACTGCCTGTTGGAGAATTTCTATGATAGAGGCTCTAGAGTCTATGTTAGATAATTCAACATCTGTGTCATCTTGTTATTGGTGTTTCCTGTCTTTTGTCATGAGAGTTGATATTTTCCTGGTTCTTCATATGCCAGGTAATTCTGTATTATATCTATCTGAATATTATGAGACTAGGGACTTATTTAAGTCCTATAAGGAATACTGACACTTTTGTTCTAGCAGGTAACTGACCTAGATTCAGGCTAGAAGCTGTCTTCTGTAAGCTTGATTCCAACCTAAGTTCAATTTTTAAAGCCTTTGCAATGCTATTTGTATCTGTCCCACATGTGCTAGAAATTCTCAACAGCACTTCTGGGTGATATGGAAAAAAGGTAGCAATGTATTCAAAATCCAAAGAAAAATGATTTTCAGTCTATAATTCTATCCCATCCATATTACACACCAAATATCAGGCAGAATGAAGGCATTTCCAGATAGGCTAAAGGCTGAGAATATTAGTCCCTTGAACTCTTTTTTTGAGAAACTATTTTAAGATGAAAGCCACCAAAAATATGGAAGATAAAATAACAGGCCACGGGACGTGTCCGTGGCCCAGGGGTTGGAGACTCCTGTCAGAGGCATTCTCCCAGTAAAAGAGGCTCAGTGAATAGATGACATAAAGGAACATTTGTAAAATATTAGGGATATGTTTAAAGCAAATTTCACAAGTAGATGGAAACAGGGCAGATAAAAATTCCAGGAAAAATAAAAAGCCGTACCAGAAAGAAAATATAATGTGATATATAGTATATGGCTTTGCAGTGAGTAGTATTTACATAAGTTGTAATTGTATAAACCCCGTTTCTTGCTTTAAGAAAAAGAAAAAAAAGGAAAACAAAAAAGCTATATTTGTCTTAGTCCATGCCAGCTGCTGTAACTACTACCACCGACTGGGTGGCGTGTCAACCACGGAAGTCTATTTCTCAGTCTTGGAGGCTGGAAGTCTGAGCTCAGAGCGCCAGCAGGGCCAGGCGAGGGCGCTCTTCCAGGCTGCAGGCGTCCTGTTCACCCTCGCAGGGCATCACTCTCATTTACGCAGGCGCTGCCCTCCCGGCCTAATCACTCCCCCAAAGGTCCCGCCCCCCAAACATCGCACTGGGTGGTAGGATTTCAAAATATGAATTCTGAAGGGACACAAATAGCAATTGAGAAAATGCGGGTAGCTTCCGCTCATCATCTAACTTAAAGAAAGTGAATAATGCCTAGAGTCAGTAAGACACAGTATTACGGACCAACTGCCTCGGGGAAGCTGGGGAGCAGAAGCAAGGGACCACTGTTCTCTGCTATAGAAAACCGCCGAGCTACTTGAGTCTTTGTTGTAACCTCCTGCATATATTGTTCTGGTACACTCTCTACTTCCTAGTTTTAATAGAAAATTATACAGTAGATGCATAACATGCTGTCATGCTCTACCCGTGACAACAGCGGCCCTTAATTTTAAGTTTTGCTTGATTCTTGTTTAAATAATTAGCAGTTATGAAATATCGTGATTCACTTTTGAAACAAACATTTTCTATTATTTCTGTTACTCTTCTGGATTAATTTAATCGAAGAACATTCCGCAAGAAGAGCTGTCCAAAAATGATTACCTTACTAATTAACTGTATGATTTAGGATGCTCTCAACCCTATGCAACCAGAAGAAATGTGAAATTAAACTAGATAATGAGACAAGTCAGCTGCGAAGACCAGTGCATAACTCTGATTTCAACGTTTTAAAATAGATTTATTTTTTAAAGCAGTTTTAGGTTCATGACAAAATTAAGCAGGAAGTACAGAGATTTCCCATGTCATTTTAAAATGATAATCGTAAAGTAAGTCCCTATGTTTTTACCAACTTTAATCCATTTAATACATTTGAACCCATAGAAAATACATACTCTAAATAAAACTGTCAATCTGATGTGTTATTTGCAAACAAATCAATTTACTTTCCATAGCTTACACAATCCTTTCACAGCAAGTGCTATTCTCTGGGATATATGCAGATACTATTTAGATCATTATCTTTCAGAGAAAACGATCGAGGTGAATGAAGTTGGACTCTGAGTAGATTCTAGCTCAGGAGAGCGCCCACGGCTCAGTGCCTGAGCTCTAGGACGACTGGCAGAGAAATGCCCAGTGCGGGCAGGGCTGTCTGCCATCACCCCCCAGACAATTTAAGATTAATTTAAGATTAACTTCATAGTTCCGAGGAGGAGTTGTGCTAATAGCCTGTTACAACTTCACATGCACAAAATTCTGTGTGTGTAAGCGCATGCCCTAAATCCCTTGAGAATGAGCCTTACTTTTTTTTCATTAATAATTTTCTCTTGAGAATTACTAGGTAGCTACAATTGATTTTTATACTCAAGTTCAGAGGTGAACAATATGTATACAGGTATACAGTATTATTACATTCTAAGAGATGTTTGGCCATCAGTTGCATTGGTGAGAAAGATTCTGCAGATCTAAACAGGCACTATTTGCATTTTGCTGTATTTGCTATCTGAACACTTGAACATTAGTCAAAAACTGTTTCCCTATCCTGCAACATTCATATTGTTTTACTTTACTCAAGCTTTCAAAGGAAGAAAAGGGGGAGCGTGTATCTAATAACTTCCCTTGCACATGGCAGAATGAATTGCTATCAGTCTACCTTGGAGAACCCCAGCTCTTCTCCACTCTTACATTTCACAAATCCAGAGAGAAGAACGCAGCTAAAACCAGAAAAGATCAGAGCAGCTACTGAACAATGCAGGTCTGACCTGGGCAAAGGTTTCTCAGCACCCAGGTTCACCAGCTGTCACCTCCCATTATGGGCACACATTTGGGGCCTCGTCGGCTTGCCTCCCACATCGGCAAGTGGCTTGAAGTAGCTGACTGAAAAGTGTAGAAGGAAAAGCATAGGGCACTACCTGAGAAGCACCCAATGGCAAATGACAACTGACAGCACACGTGCAGAAACAAATTTAAAGAAGACATAAAGGTTAAAAGCCATAGCAACTCCAGATCAGCTATCACAAGTGTAGATCTAATATACTTCGGCAGCTGTCAGGAGCATTAACCATGCCCTGGCACAGTATGACAAGATACTCAAGTGGACCACATATCACTGAGGAGAAACTGCAGGTATACAGTATAGAGTTCTAAAATGGTTCCGACCAGCCGCTCTCGACTCTGGCTATGCACTCCAGCACCCTAAAGATCTTGTATATCAAGGAGATTCTTGCATAAATGGTGTCATATATCATCCCGAAAAGAAAGAGATTTTAATACGGTTTGTAGACACTGATACATGAGTCCTACAGTATATATACAAATTAGAAGCACCATATAAGCCTTAGAAAAGTCAAACTTTTAAACATCATTAATCTATGAATCTGTAACAGGTCCATTTTAGGTTTCTACCTGGCCATCTACATTAATAACACTGCTATAAATTTGATAACCATATGAGCCATTTTTCCAATAAACTTCTAACATCTGCTTTCTTTTCCTCAGTCTTCCTTTTCTTTCTCCTCAGTCTCATTTCTAAAATGTCGACCGAGTTCTTCCCAGGAGGGGTGTATCTTGACTGCCCCGCAGGAAAGGATGTCTAGAAACAGGACTAGGTTCCCACTCCGTGTCCACCCCGACTTCCTCCTCATCGTGCTTGAAATCTCTCAGTCCACGGCTGCTACAACGGTGAGCACCCCATCGGTTTACTCTCCACTCTTCGCCAGACACTGTCTCAGAGCCCCAAGTTCACCGGTCCCTCTTCCACTCTCAGTAGAAGATGGAGTTCATCAGAGCCCAGAGGCCAAACCACGACGCCCTTCGACCGCCTGTTCTCATCTAAAAATGCCACCTTCCCGGAATTCCTGCTCCTTCCTCCCTTCTGTGAGCCACATGGCCCCTTCCCAGGTTTTGAGTCGTCACTTCCTCTTACCCACCCCTGCCGCTCTGCCTACGCACGTGTATGGGGTCCCCGAGCCCGGAGGAGGCTTCCCGCAGCCCCACCGCCTATGCACGGACAATTCCCATCTGTCTTTCCATCTTCACACTTTTTGAAAAAATAGCCCAAACTCCCATTTCACTGTCAAGCCCCTGACATCTGGATTCGACCCCAGCTCCAAATGAAAGCTCTCTTCCTTGAACACCAAGAACGATGATGCATGCGAAACTGGAAGGCCCCGCTCCGCACTCCCCGACTTCAGCTCTCTGCAGCCCGACACTGTTGACCAACTTCTTGACAAATTCTTTCCTCTCCACCCTTCTGAGCTGCCGCTAGCTGTCTTTTACTTCCTATTTTTCTGACTGCTCCCCCAGTTCCTCTGCGGCCTCCTCCTGTGACACCGTGAGGGCAGAGACGCCCGTGGTTGTGTCCTGGTCCTCTCCCTCAGTGAGACCCCCACGAACTCTTCAGTCCCGACCCCCACTGTTACGTCTCCGAAGATGACCCCAAATCTCCCTCCGGGCCTGTACCACCGTAAGGCTGCAGACCATGCCCGGGCATGCTGACGAGCGCCTCCAACTTACGAGGTCTGCCTCAGAGTGCACAGCTCTCCCCCGCTCCATCTTTGGTCCACGTTCCCTTCCGATGAAACACGGTCCCCTGGACGCAAAGCTCCCTTCCCTTCTCGTCGTATGCCATCCTTCACGGACCCTGCTCCATGTGGACGCTGGAACCACCTCTCCACTCTTCCGTTGTCAGGCTTGTCACACTCCACCCCGGGACGACAGTATCAAAGCTGTGCCTGAAAGTAACCCGTTCCCACTGCCCTGCAAGAGCAGCGAAGTTCCGGCCGCAAGCACCGCCGTGTCCGCTCCCTCGCGACCGGGCGAGCGCAGCCACCACGCTCCCCACTCAGAAAGGCTCCCAGGTGCTGCCGCCGCGGGGGGCCGACGCCCAAGACCCTTGGAAGCACTCAAAGGACTCTGTGGTTTGGGCTTCAGCACGTTTATTTTTGCAGCCTGATTCAACCCTTCCTCCCTTCCACTCTTATCCACAAACACATTCCAAAAACTGGGAGGGAGGCCGTGGGGGGGAGAGAGTATGTTTTCTACATACAACAGTATCTTATTTTTTAAGCTGCAGCGTTTACCAAAACTTTACTAGACAGTGTTGAGACCAGCGCTGGTCATTTCACAGTGCTTTTCAACCAGGGGTGATTCTGTTCTTCCTGGGGGGACTGGCAAGGTCAAGGGACATTTCAGGTTGTCATGCCTGAGGGGATGCTCCTGGCACGTCAGGGGTTGAGACCGTGGTTTGTGCCAGACATCTTACCGTGCACAATGGAGCCCCTGCTTTGTCAAAGTGTTAGCTAACCAAAATGGTGATCGTGCCGCTGCTGGGAAACCCTGCACCCATCAACGAATGACTAATGCGTGCACATCGAAACAAAAATTACAAGTCTGAGATCACCGGCTGACATCCAGTCAAAGTATCGACGATGTGGGTAACACTCTAAGAGGGAAAGTGGCCAAAATGACCCCAAAAGGATATGCTCCATTTTAATAATCTGCATACAGCTGGGAAAAACTATCAAGCACTGTACGCAAAGGGCTGGCCTCGGATCGGAAGGGAGCGCGCTCTTCGCCCCCAGGGACGAGTTCTCTGGGCAGCCACCCTTAGTCTGAATCACCATTCACTTCTGTTTAGGGCCTGGGCTGTGACGCTGTACCTTAAATGTAGACTTTTGTCCAGCAAAGATGCCAATCATCTCAGTCTGGTATAAAAGATATCCCACAAGTTATGATTTCACTCTTCTGCAAGACATCCGATTTATATCTAATCGAGCAATTTTATTCCACCATTTTTTTTTAAAGTGCTGATAAAAAACTTATCCTCAAATGTTCCCTGAACCATGTGCGTGCTGTTGGCTCCCTCGTTCTTAAGTTACCGGTCTGAAAGTCAATGTTTATAACTTTTTAAAATTTTACACTTTGGCATTTTTGTAGGACCCATGGAGATGTCCACGTCAACTCCACTGCTTGCAGCTACTGAACTGAGTGGCCCAAGAAAGCTACCTCACTGGCCATGTAAGCCCAGGCATGTTTCATTTTGGTGCCCAGAGTGAATCCCAAGCAGGAAGAGAATTCACTAACTACATCCCTGTTCTTTTTTCTTCTCATTTTGCGTTTTTGCTTTACATTTCTTGGCCATGTGTCCCTTCCCACACTGGCACAGGAGCCGGGGGCTGTGGACAACCAGGTCAGTCTCAACTGTAGCATGCACGAAGCTAGTCTGCAGAGAACAAGGATCTATTTTCTGTTAAATGAGAGACTGTAAGAAAATCTGGTTTTCGCTTTTTCTGTTTTTCTGTTTGTGCAAGAGCAAGTCTGAGGACTTTGTGATATCTGGAGTTTTGTGTTCCTGGATAACTTCTGACCTGTGGAAACCAATGTGGGGAACCAAAGCTGAAAGCACTCTGCCCATTTGTGCGTATAAAAGAGAAAAAACTTTATTTCTCGTGGTGTGAATATGAAATATATTCCCACCTCAAGAGGTATTAATAATTTAGATTATGACATTTCTTAAAGAACCTCTGTTTTAATTGGTTTATAGGGAATAACGTGCTTTTACAGGAATCTATATTCCTAGAACTCCCATAAAATAAACTAAACATTTGGTACTTATAATGTATTAACCTTTTAAGGACTCCCCTCCCCCCAAAAAAACCCCAACGTCACAGACACTGATTCAAAAGCATTTTTTATTTAAGAATCCAAATTCATGCAATCAAAAAAAAAAAAAAATCCTTAGAATAATCAATCAGATCTGGTCATTTTAATGCTAATTTAAAAACAGATATCCCTTCCCTCCTTAGTGTGGAGTATAATGCATGCACGTAATTTTTTTTAAAAAATGGATTTTTTTTAATGAAAAAATGAATATGAACTTCCTATATGTTATCAATTTACTGGTCAGATAAAGTAATATTACTCATACATCATATTTATAATTATGAAAAATACAAATTTATGTAGTCAGCTATATATTGAATAATAACACCAATGAACATTCTGGTACCAGAGTTATCACACTGCTTAGCTGCCAGTTTAAGCAAAATTTCCAATACCCTTAGTTAACTTTAAGACAGTTGTCCTCACTCTATAACTTTAGGAATTACATTTTAATTAAAAAAAGAAAAAACAGTGAAAATAAGATATGCCCATTTTAAAGTCTCTTATTTACAAAAACAAAAGCAAAACAAAAAAATGGTGGGAATTCAAGACCTAACTTAGGAAGCAGAGGACACGGTCCAGCAGCCCTGCCTCCTGCCCCACATCTCCTCCCTGCTTCTTCTGTCCAGGGCGGCGCTGTGCCTCGTTAAAGCTGGCCATTTCCTAGCGCCCTCTCCCACTGGTACTGGCCATACACGTTCTGGCTCGTGAGAGCAAGGAAAATTCTGCTGGGGTTTTCTAGAAAGGTGTTGCTGCCTCTTCTTTCCTTTCTGAAACAGACACAGGTGGCTGGAACTGCAGTAGCTGCTTTGTGCCCATGAGGGGATGGCCGCGACCTCCGCCCCCACGGCTCCCAACCACTCCTCAGCCTTGGCCTGTTGTCTAGACTTCTCGTTAAGTGAAAGGAAACTAAACTACTTCGCACGGGTTTCCGGTACCACGGCTGAGTCCATTAACCAATGGCTAGAGATCCATCACCTGCCTTAGCCTGACTGTTGTAACGAGTAACTCCACCACCTTAATTTTAAAAAATCAGGGTTAATACTGAACATACTGTGAACTAAACTGTGTAGGTTCAAGAATGGATAAAGATCCCAGATGTCTGGTAGATAGGGACGCCATGATCACAACGGACTTTCACGCAGAAAATTCAGATGCGCATCCACACAGCTCCTACTCACCAACTGAAGTGAACTACTTCTGCCACCATCGAAACTGAACGAAACCTTCTCCACATTGAAAGGAACTTAAGACGACAATTAAAAGGAATAATTCGGTTTCTTTAAACAAAAAGATTTTCCTGTTGTTTCCATGTCATAACTTATTTTTTTAAAAAACAGTTCCTACTTAATTACTATAAGGACAGTCCCCTTACAACTTCGTTTTGAAATACAAAACTGCTCACTATACAATTACATTAATTTAGTAAAAAGCCACCACAGAACACGCTGTCCCTGATTTGATTAAAGCCCCACAACCCTCGCTGGTCACCGGAGGGAAGAGGGCGTGGTCAGCAGCGAGCCTCCCTCCCAGCACCATCAGTGAGAACCCCATATTTCAACATCCTGGTACAACCCCAAAACGTTGACCATAAAAGAAAGGCTGAACAAACCACTGTTTCTTAAGAAGTTGATTTGCACAACTGGAGTGAGTTAAAAAATATCATTCTAGGAAATGCAAAAAGGCCACCGACCTCCTTTCTGGTAAAATCAAAACAAAACCTGTATGTCACCACGCAGCACTGCATCTACGAACTACTTCCTCCACGAACAGATCTACTGCTCGGGAATTCATTCATGACCCCAGGTGCCAAGCTCCTCTAACAGAAAAGGAAATGAAACGACACAGGGTCCATTTTAGCCTTCTGAAGTCAGCGCAGCGACAGGCCCCTTTTAACTGGAATTTCATTCTTTGTCTTTCCCTCCTGCTCTACAAACACGGCAGTAAAGACCGGAGTTTGGTAAAGGATGATCACTGACTCTTCATGAGACCACCCCACCCCGCCAGTCACCTTGGTGCGCTGCAATTTCGGTGACTGAGACCCACTAGCCCTCCCGATGACCGCTGGCAGTCCTGCACACTGGTGCCCTTGGCAGGCCTGGCTCTGCCTCACGGTGGCTACTCAGTGCCTCAGACACCAGCAGCCGCTGGGCAGCCGTGGTTGCAAACTCGGCACCGTGCAGCTCACGGAGAAACACGGAGCAGCCGTGCCACTCACGCCCAGTCACCTCTCGTTTGCTCAGCTCCAGGACAGGCTCCTGGCTCAGTGACTAACTTCAGCACCCAATTCCCTGCGAAGGACCCTGGTGACCTCAGCGTGGCATTATCTCCAGATGCCTCGCCCTTCCATCTCCTGACTTCTTTAAGGTAAAAGGAATTCGTCCACTTCCGACAGGACCACTGCGGCCCCTCCCCCTCGGCTCCAGAATCACCCTCAAAATTCTTCCACATCCGAGATTCTGACCTCTGGAATTCCTCGCCAGCTACAACCTCTAGAACTCTCTGGCACTCACTGAATGTGTCCCCTGTCGGCATGATTCCCTGAGTCTCGGAGGAGCACAGTCTAAGGTCCTGTCCCCTACTCTCTCGGTCCATTATGCCCCTTCTGCCTCTTCGCCTGTCCAAACCTGAAAGCAGAAGCTAAGACTTGTGTTTCTGGACCGTCCCAGGCGAGGTAAAGCCGGCCCTGCAGCGACCTCCGCTCATTCCAGCCTCAGTCTTTGGGCAATGGCTTCCCCACGCCCAGAGCAGGGACACAGTGCCTGCACGAGTTCCTGGAGCGAGCTGTACTATGAACTGACGCCATCTAACCCTCCCCGGGATCCCTTCGGCTCCGCCCCGTGGAGTCCGTTCGTGTCTCCCACAGCCCCTCTGCACCCGACGTGCTCCCGTCTTCAAGCTCGGCCTCCCTCTCTCCCCACGCGTGGGCTGGCGCCCTCCTTTATGGAGACAGCACGGCATGCCGTGGGCCTTCCACTGCCCTTTTCTCCCAGGGAACAAGGCCCGCCCTCGCCCACCCCGCCTCCCACTACCGCAGGCAGGCGCCCTGGAGGCGGCCCGCGGCTGGGCCTGCCCTCGGCCGCGTTTCAGCGAGCACGCTCGCTTTCGCGTCGCCTTTCTCATGGAACACGCATGCTTCAAAAAGAATGCACGAATGCAAAACGTTTACTGACGCCATCGACAGCCGCACGGTTTTTACAACAAATTAGTCGCCTGTGAAAACACCCAGATTTCACGTTATGAAGTGCAGACTCCGGGCGTCTCCTGGTCCACCAGGAGGTGGGACATCCGGAGCCCACACTGTGACCGGCTAACGCTGAGCATGGACATCGGCCCTCTCCACGGGCACGAGCGCCTAGGTCCACCAGTTCCTTCCTACCCCAAGCCGCTTCCCTCCGCCGTCTCCCCGCCCGGCCCCAGGCAGCCCCTTAATTTGTGGCCCTTTGGTCTGAAGAAAGGGTTCTAACCCTGCTCAGTCCCCACCGCAGAGCTCTGTCCACCTCGCCCCCCCGCCCCCACACACATACACT
This sequence comes from Eidolon dupreanum, assembly GCA_028627145.1. Taxonomy (NCBI): domain Eukaryota; kingdom Metazoa; phylum Chordata; class Mammalia; order Chiroptera; family Pteropodidae; genus Eidolon; species Eidolon dupreanum. The sequence continues at coordinate 129,435,683 of CM053508.1, read as the reverse complement.
GCCTGACGGCCAGGATCCCACCCCTGCAGCATCTCGGGGCTCACTGCGAAGAGGCAGCATCTTACCGGCACCTGCGCTTCCTCTCCGAGGTGAAATGTGCAGCCCCCGCCCACTAGCCCTCTTCCCGGTTCCTCTCACTTGCAGACGGCGTCTCTGCGGCCCTCGCCCTTGCAGTAAGGTCGCGTTGCTCTGGACGCTGATCACTCACCCTGACTTATATCACTAAACCCCAGGGACCGCATGGAGCAGCCGCTCCTCCAGGTGTGAACTGACGGTGGGGGCCTGTCTCAGAAGCGTGTACCTGCCCGCTCCGCCTGCCTCACAACCCATCTGTGACTCTCCACCACCTGCCTTAGTAAAATCCATGGTCCTCAGGTGCCAGGAGCCTTGCCATGCCCTCCCCTCTCCTCCCGCCCCGAGGAATCCATGACGAAGGGCACTGCTGCTGTCATCTGCACTCGCTCCTCCCACTCAGCCCTCACGCATCCTTTGGCAGCCAGCTGGGCACACAAGCCTCCCTTCCCTGTTACTACGGTAACGCCTTGCACACGCACCACCTGTTGCACGCAGCATACCGCACTGCTGGTTTCCCAGTGTGCCTCCCGAACGAGGCTGCAGGGTCCTCGGGGTCAAGAGGTAACAGCCTACTTCTTGGCACATTACCTTTCTTTACACGTCTGCTACCCGGCCCCCCCCAACCAGCAGGCAAACCATGTCCCCACCAACCTTTCTGCTACTAGGCTTAAAAACCTCTGCCCCCATTTCTATATCCAGGTCCCAGTGAAAACCTTGTCACTCACCCATGTCTAGCTCTCACTTGGAACAATGTCCTTTCCACAGCTGCGTCTTCCTGCCTCCAAATGCAGAGTTGCAAACAAATTACCCCCCTCTCCAAATCCTCACTCCCTACTGGATGAGGCGCATGGCCTTTGCCTCACATTTGGACCCCTCAAGGGTGCAACTCAGACACTGCCTGCGTCTTCTGCTCACAATCACAATCACGTCTGCCTGGGCATCTTCCCAGCTCTTCAAAGCCCACTTCAAAGGCTGCTTCTTCCAACAAATGTCCCCTTTGACGAAAGTGGTAACTCTCGAAGAGCTTGTGCCTTTTGATAATCTCTCAGGACATTACGCTTTCTACAAGTAGCCCCATCTTGCTGCTCTGTAGCCAACAGAGCCCTAACTAAACCCCCTCATTCTCCTCTACTCTGACATTAGCTAGAAGAGTGATAACATTTTGAAAGCAGGAAAACAAAGTAAACCAATTGATGGGACCCAGAACAGTTGTTTTATTCAGACTCGACCAGCTAGTTTTAAAAATTCTTCAATCTTCCTTCTTCCAAATCTCCCCCTCCACAACTTAACCTAGAATATTGTAGCTATTGAAGTTTGCTTTCCTGTTCTTAATTTTTAAAATCACATTAACGATGTTTTCTTCTTCAAAAGAATGTAAGACTCCAAAACGAATGAACAAAAAGCCCTTGAGTGTGGCATTCAACTCTTACCCCTGAGTCTGGGAGAGAAAGGATTTCTTACAAGTGGGAGGGTTCGATTATGAGTAACACATATCACAAAGATAAACAGGCAGGTGACACATACTTCCAAGATACTGTAAGACACACCTTTTCTAATTAGCTTATGCTACACTGTGTGGTGGGGACAGGCAGGAGCACGGGAGTGGGGTCTGTCGAGACAGGCAGGATTTCTCTGTTGGGCAAAAGCAACACTTTCCACACTTGGGGTGAGTCTTGAACAAAGCTGAATTGGGAGCCGGCAGAGCGCAAGGGAAAACGGAGACTAGTCAGACTTCAGGGGAGCGGCGAGAGCAGAGCACTGGGAAAGTGAGGTGGGGCTGGGTTAGCAAGTTCTGTAAATCAGAGAAGTTTAGAGTGAATGAGACAAGCAACAGGAGGCCCTAGCAGGTCCCAGGGCAGGATAACTTTCTGTGAGAGGATTAGCCTGATGCAAGTGGTCCCAGGAGGGAAGGACGCGGGAGGAATGCACACAAGGCAAGGATGCATGGGAGGGGCAGCCACCAAGAAAGGTCTACTTTGCAGCAAAAGTAAAGGAAGGGAGGTGAATGCAAGTAAAGAGACTTTCAGAAGGAATAACACGGCTTAGTCGAGTCAAACGTTTTAGCCCTGGGGAGTGGGAAGAAATTGTGTAGCTGCGGAGAAGCGAAGGAGGGGAATGGGAAAAAGATCGGTTGTCTGAAGTCAGACAAATGGTTTAAAAAAATTAAGAACAGCAAAGCAAACTCGATTCAACACCTACAGTGTTTTAACCTAGGCTGTGGAGAATAATCATACAGTTTTAAGTGTCCTATCTCCTCTACAGATGTTAAAAGAAAGCATCCAGACTTTTTCAATGTAAGAAAGTCAGATGCTACAGCTCATTAGATTCTTCAGGGGCACGTGAAATTTCTGAAGTAGGATGTCAAAAAAAGGATTCCTCCTGTCTTCCCCGGGGGTGGGGAAGGGGGATCATCTTTTGGGAGATAGGTAGCAAGAAGGGTTCTGGAAACTCTAGGTCTGAATCCTGGCTCCCGCATGTACTGGATGGGAAAACCTAGAGAAGTTTGATGTGGGGAGGTGGGGAGGGGCGGGTATTTTGTTGCTACTTTTGGCTTGGGGAGGGAGGGGAGTACCTAAAGGCCTCCAGTAAGGTATAAGCCTAAAAGGCTGCCCTACAGAGGTGAGTCACGTCCTCAAAGAGTTTCAGTTTCCCCAGCTGTTAATTTAAAGCGGGGAAGATACTAAAGTCTACCCCACTGGGTTTTTAAGGGCTGCATTAGATAATCCTTCCGAAGCATTCAGCATAACGTCTGACGTGCCATAACCATTAAATAAATGTTCGCTGTATAGAATACCGCACAAGAAACGATGCTATTTTTAACACTATTATTAAACAACCTTATCATTTCCTGATAGTCTTCGGATATTTCGCTTTCGTGGTTTTGTCAGATTCGCAAAGGGGGCTGACACCCCACAAAGGGTCAGAAGCCCCGTAGCGGGGGCCGGGGACGAGCAAGTGGCTGCGGGGGTGGACGCGAGGCTGCGGGCCCGGCCATCGGCCCCGCGAGACCACAACAGCCCGCGTTCGCGGCGCGCTCGCTCCGGCCGCCCGCGGGGCTCGGCGCAGTTACACGCGTCGCCGACTCGGGGGCTCGCGACAGCCCTCCGAGCTGGGCGCTTCCGTCAGCGCCCCTTCACCAACGGGGAAACTGAGGCGCCCCGGGATGGAACCGCTAGCCCAAGGTCACATGGCTCGCGAGCCGAGAACGCAGGTCCGCCGGCTCCGGGGCCGCGCTCCGCCGCGCCCCCGCACGGAGGCCGGGGAGGGGGGGCGGGGCGCCGCGGACCCCGACCGCGGCGGCGGCGGCGGGCGCGGCCGGACTCACCTTGGCGCTGTGCACCGCCTCCTGCGCCCCGCGGAGCTGCAGCCAGATGCGCGCGGGCAGCGGCTCCTCGGCCCCGAGCGCGCCCAGCACCGCCAGGCTCACGCCGAACAGGCCCTCGATGCGGCCGCGGCTCCGCTCCAGCAGCGCCGCCTTCTCGGCGGGCGCCGTGAACTCGTCCAGCACCGCCCGGGCCGCCATGGCGGGCGCGGCCTCCCGCGGCGGCGCCGGGGGCCGGCGGCGGCGACGCCCCCTCAGCGTGCTGCCGCGGCGCCCGAGTCCGTCAGGCGGCGTCGGCCCCGGGCCGCCTCGCCCCCGCCCGCGCCCCGCCGCCGCCCGCAGGCCCCGCTACACCATCCCGCCACGGCCGCCGCGGCTGGGCAACTGCGGGCAGAGGACGCCTCCGCCCCTTCGCAGCCGTCGCCGCGGGCCGGGCCCCGCCGCCGCGCATGCGCGCCGCCCCGCTGACGTCATCGAGGCGCGCCGCTCCGGGGGGGCGGGAGCGGTGCAGGCGACGGGAGATGACGTCGCTCGCGGTTGCCATGTTTGTTGAGGCAAAGCGGCGACTCCCGGGACGGGCGTGGGCGGCCATCCCCTCGCCGGGCGCACGGCTTCCGAGTGACCTGTTGCGTGTTGATTTTCTGGTTGTACCGGGGGAAGCTGAGGCTCAGAGCCAGGAGGTGGGGCCGACTCGGTGTCACACTAGGGGCTTTGCTTGCCTTCGACATCTTGAAGCCCAAGCTGGAGTCTTGGTGATGGCGTATCCAGCATCTCCGTAATTGCTCCGCAGATGGTTCCCGCCCTTTGTCCGTCCGTCCCGCCCTCCCTCCTTTCTCTCTGTCTCCCCCTACCCACTCCCTCTCTCTTCCATTTCATCCCCTCTCCTCTTTTCTTTCCCTTGTTTTTTTCACTAAAAATGGTACCAGGAAGGGAAAAATAGGAATAATAAGTATCGAGAATTGAAAAGCAAAGAAATGATTAAAAATGTGGGAAAGTGATTTCCTCTGGGAGGGAAGGAGCAGGGTGTGTTACAGGAGTTAAAAAAAATGGATTAGGGGCTCATCCATGATTTCACTGTGGGACTTGGGCAAATACTCCCTGACCCCTCTCCAGGTCGCTTTTCCCTGCTATAAAGCCAAGGGTTGCACTCACTTATCCCTAAAGTCTTTTTCCAGATCTTAACATTCTTTGAGTCCCTGAATTGTGAAAGATAAAGTTAGTTTACTTGCTCTGGCCTAGATCTTGCGAGTATAGTAGATAATTAAGGACCATGGGAATATTCTCTGTGCCTTCACTACTCACTTGTAAAATGTGGTTAACAAGAGGACTTCTTGCTGTGAAAATTAATATCGTACTGAGAAATAGAGCAAAGAAATGGAGTCACTATAGTCGAACTAGTAAGTTACTGAAAGCGAGAAGGTTGAGGCCTGAGGAAACAGTTCTATTCTTGGTCTAACTGCCTGGGAACCTAAACTTTGAACTTTCCAGCCCTGCATCAATACCTGGAAATACATCAAACCTCCAGATAACCCTCTGATTACCCCCTGAAGAAACAGGGAAAGAATGACCATGTGTCCAGATCACCTGACATATACAGACCACAGCAGTCATCTCGACAGGATGACCATCTCAGACCAACTCAGAGGCTAAAATGCAGGACCGATTCTTCACAAGAATGTACTTTTTATTGTAAGAATCCTCAGTTCTTTCTTCTTGGGAACACTCTGGGTATTGCCTAGTTGTGTTTACAGTTTGCAAACCCCAAGACCCTTGAGTAAATCTTCACTAACTCCTAGCTGAAGCCTCCCGATCCGTTTAAGCTCAGTCAACAGTACCTGGACACAGTAGGTGATCTCTAGATATTAGCTACCATTATTGCTAAGTTAACAATACACTTAAGGCTCCATTTTCATGGAAAAGCTGTATGTGGATTATGCAACCACATTGAACTTGTGGTCCAGGGAGCCCCCTCCATCTATAGGATCCACCTTGAGGAGAAAGTGGGAGGGTCTAAAGATGTCACAGCTGGAAATGCCAAGGGGTGATGGCCTTGGGAAGAGGGGTTACCCAAGGTAAAACCTCCCCGGGATCCCGGCTGCTGGGGTTTTCCGCAGAAACGGGCAGGTGTGTTCCCCTCATGCCCCACCCTGAGATGACTAAACATGAAGAGAAGCACTAGGCTCAAAGACCAAGTTCCTGCTTCCCTGGGCTTTTCCCATGGGTGTCCACAACCAGCCGCAGCCCTCCATGAGGTAGATGACCGGAGGTTGGCCGAGGCGGGTCAGGTGGTGAGCATGACTTTGCTGGTGGATCGCACCCAGAGCTGGAGTCAGCACAAGTTATTTCTGGTCTTCTCAGGGGCACCCACCTTAAATGGGACCATAGGTGTTCAGTGATTGGACAGGGCTTTCCCCAGGGCCATCCTGTCTCCCAGCCACTCCTTAGGTTCCGTGTAAGGCAGGGGGAGAGACTCCTTCCCCTCTCACCTAAAACACCCACCCCAGAGCAGCAGCAGCGGTGCCACTCACGCCCAGAAAGCAAACTTGTGCCGGACTCACAAGTCGCTGGGCGCTTTGTCACCAGAGGTGTGGCTTGGGGGTTTTTTCCTCTGCTTAGAAGACTCGCCAGTTCCTATCCGGTCAGTGTTTCCCTTTAGGAAACTCTCAGGGTTTCCTGAGGATAGGGAACAAGGGGAGAGAGGGAGACAGAAATCCCCAGTTAAGAAACCCCCTTGCTTCATGCAGTCTCTGAACCACAGCTTCCCTCCATGGGCGGCCCGGCCCAGTGGGCTGGCCTCGACCCGCCCGGATGCTGAGGCTGGGACGAGACCTCTGCGGAGCCTGCGTGGCGGCCACTCAACTAGTCTTCTCTGTGACATCCCCTGAGAAGCTGTTGGTGGGGGGGGGGGTGACTTGCTTCCCCGTCTCGTAATTTCATGGGGGGTTGGATTCTCAGTGCCCATGCAGGAGCACGGCCAGCTCCCAGCGGCCTCTGGCTCTCTCCCCAGGGGCAGGAGGGAGCCTCCGTCTCTGGCCCTGCTGACTGGTGACTTTCGAGAAGGCTCAGTGCTGAGTCGTGCCACCCTGCCCCCAGAGAGGGCGTGTCGTGCTCCGCTGTCTGTGGTTGCCCGCTGTGTCAGTGGCCGCATGAAGAAGCGTTTTCACCTCAGCCACATCCTCCAGTCAGACTTCGCCAGTCGGAAACATGACATTTTGATCTTTACCTGTCTGCTGTCTGCTTTGTTCTCAGTTCTGAAAGCAGGGACACACGGTGTTGGTCTTTGGCCTCCTAAAACTCCAACAGTGGTTGCTATTATTATTATCATTAGCATAAAGATGAGGAAATAGAAGCAGAGAGAAGTTGTGGAATGTTCCGCAGAGCTAGTAAGTGAAGTGGTAGGAATGAGCATTCGAATGTGAATATGCTGGGTGCTCTTAGACGCTAAGCTGTAATGACAACAAGCCTCCATAGTCGACCAGCCCCCTTCTCTGCCCTCGTGCAGAAGTAAGCAAGAAGAGATAATATTTTCTCAGGACCAACCCCCCAATGCTTGCACTCTGTCTGCCTTGGGGTGCTGTCAAAAACAGACTTGCTTGTGTAACATTGCTTAGTACACCCAACCGGCCTGATAAGCAGACTTGACACGCCCCCAGCCAGCAATCTGCAGGATGGTGTGTCTTCCTGGGTTCTTTGTTTTGGGGGTAAATGACATCTAGGGCTTTAGAGTTAGAAACAGGAAGACGACTGTGTTTCAGCCACTCACAAGTTTTAATATATTTGCAACCTATTCAGTTTCTCTCATCTCCCTTGTCGCTAGTCCCTGCCACCACCATCTCTCCTTTTAACAACTGTGGGGTCACCCCTACATTCTTCCTGGCCTCTCTAGATTTCAGGACCCACAACTGCTATGAGGTTGGGAGAAATTACTTACACTACAGCCAGAGTCATCTCAAAATGCAAATTTCATCAGTCTCTTGCTTAAAGACCCTCCAAGAGCTTCTCCTTGTGCTCAGACTAAATAAAATCCTTAGGCTGCAGCCCTTGCAAAGGTCCGTGTCCTGCTTACTCCACCTCCACTCCCCCCGCCACCTCACCTGGCGTACACCGCCGCGGTGTCTGCACGTGCCGTTCCTGCCTCCTGCTCTCTCTTCACTTTGTTAACTCGTTCGGCCATCGATCTCAGTTCGAGAGCCACTCGTTCATGAATTCATGCGTCAGAGCCCCTCGTGGGGCACTGTGGCATTTTTGCTCACAGCGTTAGGCCCAGTTTTTACCTGGGCTTGTGTGATCCGATTGATTCGTGTTCATCTCCAGATGTCCTCCGACCCCATCCCCTGCATGGGGGCAGTGACCCGAGGCTGGATTGAGCTCGAAGCGTTCGGGAGTGCACAGCAGGCCAAGATGCACCCTTTCGTGGCCGGTGTGTGCTGAGGCAGGGGCGCACCCACAGGTGGGATGAGCCAGTGACAGAGGTGGCGTCTCATCTTAGTGCAGTGGGAAGCCTTCTCAGGTCATTAAGCAGCAAGTGCACCTTTAGTTTGTGCTCTAAGACCCAGAACTTTCAAGACCAATGCTTCAGAAGGCTGTTAGCTCCACTTCCCTACTCTTGGAAAGCTCGCTGGAGGAACAGTCCTACTTGGAACCTAGCTGGCACGCCAAGAGGAAGCTCGGACACCAGCGAAGGAGCCAAGGCCCCTGCGCCCCCAGCTGGCAGCCCCAGAGGACCCCAGTTAGTGGCCAGCACTAGGTACCAGCCATGTGAACGAAGCCATTTTAGGCTTTCCAGCCGGTCCAACGTTCTGGCCAACAGCCTGTGAAGCGAAAGAACCATCTGGTCGACCCACAGACTCGTGAGAAATAGTGAATTATTAATTGGAGCTCTGAGTTTTTGGTGATTTGTTATGCAGCAATAGATAAAAGAAACACATCTAAATTTATAACCAATCGACAGACCAATACAGGAGCCAGGCAGAATTTAAATTTATAACTAATAATAACGTAGAATGGAGGACGTGGCTAGTTAATGCTTTGCTCATGAGCTCCACAGAGCCAACAGCTGCACACCCTCGGGCTTTCTTCCTGTCTCGTGCAGGCTGGGAGGCCCCTTTCCGTGTGACAG
>CM053508.1:129387243-129426667 GCA_028627145.1 Eidolon dupreanum | reverse complement strand
GCAACCAGTGATTTAGAGGAGTCTTTCCAGGCTGTACACGGATGCCCCTGACGCCTCTGTGGCCACACATCATTCCATCCGTCCTTCATGCCGGTGCAATCTCGAGGAGAAAGCCTCTTCGCTCACACACCCTTCCTCCCTGTCTCTCTCTTTAAAGAAGAAAAGAATTTCCTCTCCAATAGTCAAACTAGATGAGCGTGCCAAGCCCCGAGTAGAGGATTATTGAAGCAGGCCACAGTCAGCTTCCAGCTCACAATCTAGTTAGCTGCAAGAGGCCCCTTTGAGGCTGCACCAGAGAAATGTCCTACGGCCCCCGAACGCCGTCTGTGAGATAAGACAGAGCCTTCGAAGGAGAGGAGGAGCTTGTGTTGTGTGCCTGTGTGTGTGTGAAGGGGGCCGGGGGAGGAGAGACGCCGGCCCCTGTGTGCTCATCGTTGCTTCCACGGGTACCTCCGGCCGGAAAACCAAAAATTGTGATCACACAGCTCTCGGCTAAGAGCCCAGGCAGCTGTCGCCCCCGAGCCTGGTGTAGAGGACGCATCCCAGGGGTTTCCAGAGAGAGGAAGATTGGTTTTCTTTAGAGCTACTGCGAGCCCCAGGTAGCCAGCCTCTTCTCATCGCCTTAATAGACCAGAGAGGAAGGAACAGGCTAAAAATAGCCCATGATTGTATTAGGGAGGCCTCCCACATTCCGAGAGTCATAAGTGACTCTGTGGCCCTGTGAGAGGGGATGGGACGGTTGATCAAGTATTCTCTGCGTCACTGCCTGCCCTTGAGGACCTTACAGCTGTGTCATTCAGTTCATCCACTCCACAAACCTTGACCAGGGGTTCGCGATTAAGCAGGCCCTGTATCAGGAAGTGAGATATGGACTTGAACAAATCCTAACCTTCTAGAACTAGACACAGATGCACACGAGAAAAATTAACGAGATAATTGTAGAACGTGAGGAGTGTAATACGCAAGGAAATGAAGCGGAGTTCCGTGTGACGCGGTGTATGGTGGAGTTTGGGGTGTGCTACCTGGATCTCTTTCTTCAGGGCCGAGGTGCTTATTCTGCAACTCTGGGATCTGTGGGCTTAGAGGTCTTGGTCCCCAGTGGGGAGTGCTGCCACAGGAGGTCGGGGAAGGAGTTGCGTACACCACAAGCTGTGGCTGCCACCTGGTGACATCAGGCTCCCAGAAATTGCTCTGATAGTCATTAGGAGGTAGGTTGCTACTGAACAATGGGGCACGGTATGTCTGTCACCCAGCTGATCCACAGGGGCACTTCTTGATCACTTTTCTCAGTAAATGAGTAAATGCAGCAGCCGTGGCCTGAGGAGGGCATGGCGACCGTGGCTCGGACCCCTTACAGGTAAGACATGCCTGTTATGCATGGGAGAGGAATCCAGGTGCGTAGGAGAGAAGGGTGACCAGGAGGGCAGCCACAGTGCTGGGGACTGGGTTCATCCCACTGATCCTCTCTAGTAAGTTTGTCCCCAAAAGAACCCAGACCATCCCGGAGGATGTGCTGAGCGAATGGAAGAGGTCTGAGGAGCACAGGGGTGGCAGGGAGCAGATGCTATGAGGCGCCACCACGTACTTCCCTGCAGGACGTGGACACCCAATGTCCCACTTGCTGGGAGTGTTGGTGGCTGAATCACTCTCTGGAAACTTCCCTCCATGAGAGAGCTGCCTTCCCCTCCCCCCAGGTCATGTCTCCTTCGCAAGGGTGACCAGCGTTGAATGACCAGCAGCAGAGATGTGCAAAGCCCAGTCCCCTCGGCACAGGGTGAGGCAACACCAAAAGGCCACCCCAGCTCCAGGGCTCCTGGTGAGAGCAGTTGAGGCATTTCTTGCAAGTGTACCTCGACTTCTCCCTCTGCTCGATCCTGTTTTCTTCATTAACCCCACAAGTGCTAGTCCCAAGAGCAGCCCCCATAAACTGTCTTCAATCAGGTCTCCAACTCACAGTCTGTTTTCTGGAGAATCCAACCCAGGACAGTGAGTGACCGATGGAAGGAGGACACGTTGAGAGGCAATGCTGGAGAGTACCTCTCTGACAGGGTACTGTCTGAGCTGGGACCAGAATGAGGCGAGGTTGGAGAATACCTTTGCGGAAAGTATCTCAGGAATGGGGGATAACCCGTGCAAAGTCTGCAAGATAGGAACGATCTTGGTGTGTTAAAGGAACAGGAAGGAGGCCTGTGGGGCTCGGGGGTGGTGATGGAGAAGAAAAGAAGAGCAGGAGAGAGAGATGGATAGGGCCAGGACTGGCAGGGCCTTACAGGCGGCAACGAGTTTGGATTTTTATTTTAAAGGCGATGAGAAGTCATTGGAGGGGGTCAAGCAGAGGAATGAAAGGATCCAATTTACATTTTAAAAAGATCATTCTGACTACTTGTGAATTCAATTTCATCAGGAAGACAAGACTAACTGACACGGAAAATTAGAGACTAACCTCAAAGCAAGATGATTCTGTGTCTATAAAGGACATGCATCAGGCTCTTTGACATGAGTATATCTTATAATCACGGAATATTCCTTCAAGAATAACAACAGCGAGCACTTGTTAGATGCCAGATGCTGTACGAGGCTCTGGGATACATGCAGTAAACAAGATAAGTAGTAGCCTGAACCTCATGGAGCTTACATTCAAAGTGGGAAAACTTTAATAAAATGCTCATTGGGTGGCAAAGATTTTAAGCGAAGATTTTAAGAAAGACTTCACGGAGGAGGTGGGAAAAATAAGTAGGGAACAGCCACAGCAGGTCAAAAGGAACTGTCAGAACAGTAACACGGCAGCGGTGAGGACTATAGATGGTAAAAGCATCAACAGTCACCATCCACTGAGTACTTACTGTGTGCCAGGCATCATACGATTTAGCATCTTTTATGTGGTGTAATCTTCAGGGACACCGTATAAAGCAAACATTATTTTTCTCCCATTGAAATGCCTTGTAGGCTCATTGAAATACCTTGTTCGAGGTTACATGCTTAGAAAGAGGTGGATCTAGATTTAATTCCATGTCTGTTTGATTCTGAAACCGAGTCCTCAGAGCGTCCCGGTTGATCGGAAGTGGCTCTCTGGCTGTCAACTCTGTCTACAGGCTTTCCAGAACAAGTTTTGTGGCAAGACTTGCTTGTTGTTGTGTGGAGACAGCTCTTGGTGCAGCCTTAATTTCTCTGCCTAGGACTCTTTCCTTTTCACCTGTCCCAGTGCTCATTTGGCAGAGACGGCTAAAGAGTCATCCATACCAGTTTTATCCTCTTGGTGGCACATGATTTAAGACATATCCCAGCATTCCTTACATTTATACCTGGTCGTGTGACTGGGTTCTGGCCAACTGAGCATGAGCGGAAGTGGTCTCCCCTCTCCTCCCCAAATCTCCCACTCATACTCTTTACTCGCTCCCTTTCTGGCTGTCTTGGAAGTCATATTTTGACGATGTTGGAGCCACTCTTCACCTGTGTCTCTGAATACCTGTGAGGAGTGACCTGGACCTACCTTGGACTGTTAGGTAGACTGCGATGCTTATTTATCAGAAATAAAATAGACAGTTTATTTCTATTTTGTCTAGTAGAAACAAAATTCTATTGTGTTGAATGATTACAGGATTGGGTCTATTATTACTGCAGCCAAGCCCACACTAACTCATATGCCTACTTTCTGTCATGGCTCCTGAGGATATAAATCTCCTTTCAAATATTGTTCCAGTCTTTGTTCAAGATTGCTGGCAGAGCCGATGGTAATTTGGACATTCTGATGAAAATGAGCTAAGCCAAGGAATCTACAGACACAAAAAATGAGTAAATAAAAACTTTACGCTTGTTCTAGTTATAGTGGCAACAGGATAGTGGGAGATAAGGTCAGGAAAGAAGGGAGGAGGGGCACGGAGAAAGAAGAGAGCTGGAAGAAAGAAAGAGGAGAGGAAGCAGAAGTACAAGAGAGAAGATAAGGAAGAAAGGAGAGTGAATAAAGAGGAAACAGGAGAGGATGCGGAGAAGGAAAAGAGTAGATAAGAAAGCCCGAGGGGGCAACATTAAAATGATGTCACTTATAAAGGTCGGAGCAGATAAGGCTCTTCTAGCATGGCTCCCCCAGGAACTCGCCAAATGCAGCCTCTAATACTAGAAGATGCTTCTTTCCTGGTCTGAGGCTGGTATACCTGGCCCACCACTCGGCCACCTCTTACACCGCAGGCATTCTGGATACGGCATGTGCTCTGCTAGCAGCCTTAGGTTCTGTATCAAACCCGAGATGAGCTACCAGTCAAGCTCTTCAGGAAACAGGATTTCTTCCTGGCAGGTACAAACAATAAGGATAAAGGTTACATCAATAGGAGACAGCCTCCGCTGTGGTATCTTTAGATCGCGGTGGCTGGAGGTTAATTAGGCGTGGTGGTTTTTCTACTCTCCACCTCCCCATCTTCTTTTTCTCGAGCAATTAGTTTGAAAATGGGGTGTAAAGAAAATCAGAGCGATTCTCGGGACTGGTAATGGGATAGTGGGGTGATTAGGAGAAAAGTCCCTTTGAAGCACTTTGCCTGTAACAGCCAGGCGTTTGTCAGGACCACGGACAGCTCCAAGCCTGCAACGATGGGGGCGGGGAGGCGGGGTGGGGACCGGGCGTCAAGCCGGGGCCGCGAGGGTGGCGTCAATAGCGCGAGGCCTAGAAACTCCTGGAAAGCTGGCTCCCACCGCCTGCCACTTTATTTAATTACGCAATAATCAGCAACCTTCACATTTTAATTAGAGAGTCACTGTTATGAAGCCATCCTCCTCCTACCGGGGCGGGCCTGCTCATTCTCTCTGGCTCCAGAAGGGTCTTCAGCACTAATTGGCTGTTTGGTGCCTCCATTGTGACGGTGTGAGGTAGGTAGCGAGCCCCTTGCTTTCCGTCTAATGCGTTCTCTGGTCTCTTTGCCCTCCTCCTCTTTGATTTACCTAATTAGTGCTAATAATTTAAAAGCTGTATGGCCCTCTTTTGATCCTACTGCCAACGGCAGACAGAGCCATTCCATTAGCAGATATTAAATAGCGCTAATATGTGGTGACACACGGTTGGAGCTGGCTTGCACACAGTTCCAGCGTGGGATCCCGGGGCTGCCTTAGACGCGTGTGCGTGCGTGCACACACACACACACACATGCACACACACACACACACACACACGCAGCATCTACTGTATGCCTGGGGAGAAGTCATTGTACGCTGTAGCAGCTTAGAGTGCTGTGTCTTAAAAACTGAAGCCCCTTTATTGTGGGCTGGCATTGAAACCGTACGATTTATTCCACATTTCAGGATTTTAATGATTAATTCATGAATGTCTCTGCAAGAATGCCAAGGTCTCCCAAACAATGAAAGCCTTTCTTTTCCCCCCTAAAGTTGTTTGTTTTCATTTCAAATCAAAGCAATCTGTCTTGAGCATTCAATTCTCTCCCCCTTCACTTCCTTCACCCTGAAAAAAAAAAAAAAAAAGGAGCTCATTTCATTGGGGTCTTGATAACATTTTGACAAGTAATAGAATTCATTTACATTTATCAAAATAAACAGATAAGCCTTCCATCTTCCTTCTGTTTAGCTGACACAGACTGGTCTTTCACCTTCATTAGTAAGCTTGAGGTCATGTGCAATGAATGATTCAACCTGTGTGTTCCCAGCTATTCTGAAAATTTTTTTGAAACATAAAGGGGTGCCCAGGCTAAAGGGCCCCCAAAGAGCTTCCCCAGTCCCCCAGAAGGCAAACATTGTAGCTCTCTGTTTGGCCTGGGCTCACAAACCATAAACACCTTTTACTCATTTAGAGGCAGTGGGATTCCATGGTTAAGAATATTGGTTCTGGAATTGGATTGCTTGGGTTCTCGCCCCAGCTTCATCACTCTCCCCACAAAGTCTGTGACTTTAGGCAAGTTACTTATAACGGTGGTAGCTACATCACAGAGCTGTTATGAGGATTAAATGAGACAGTCCATGCAAAACACTTGGCACAGCACCTGACACATAGTAGGTGCTTCAAAATGTGGGAGGAGGATGATGATGAGACAGAGACGCGGAAGATGCTGCTGAAGATGCTGATAGTGCTTGAGCAGCACGAGGTTCTTTTACTGAGCCTTCGTGTTCCGGGTGAGAGGAGGTGGTGACTCTATGGCCATAAAAGCCAGATAAACTCCGAAGTTAATTTTCATCTTTTAAAAAATTTCTGCTGTCAAGACTATTGTTGAGGGGCTACCTCATTTTTAAGGCGTTGTTATGTTTTCCTAACATAGCCCCATTATCTTAACGCTTGTGTTTTATGAACTCAGGCAGGTGCAAAATAGTCTGGAAGTGTGCTGTAAATTATAGTGAGCAATTAGGACAAATGAGGAACCAGCTCTGTTTAGCCACTGCCCCTTGGGCCAATGTGGACTGACCCCTTTGGACGTGGGCCTCTGCCCATGAGTCCAAGTGGGTGGGTGGGGTCACAGAAAGGTGTGGCATTCAGAGTTCCTAGCATCACCAACAACATCCTCTTTGTGTCTCCATTAATATTTTTTTAATTCGAAAACTTTATGTTTTTCAGCAATTTTAAGTTCACGGCAAAATTGAGTGTATAAATATAATGGGATACCCATGGGATCTGTAGTGATGTTTCCTTGTTCATTTCTGATATTATTAATAAGTTGTAGCTTCTCCTTTTCTTCATTAGTCAGCCTGGCTAGGGGCTTATCAATTTTATTGATCTTTTTAAAGAACCAGCTTTTGGTTTCGTTGATTATTGATTTCCTGTTTTAAATTTCAGTTATTTCTCCTCTATTTTTTATTATTTATTGTCTTCTTCTTACTTTGGACTTAATGTGCTCTTACTTTTCTAGTGTTCTAAGGTAGAAACTTAGATTATTGATTTCAGGTCTTTCTTTTCTAATAAATGCATTCAATGATATAAATTTTCCTCTAAGTGCCGTTTTTCTCTGCATAGTATACATTGTGTCGTGTTGTGTTTTCATTTTCATTTAGTTCGAAATATTTTTAAGTTACTCTTGAGATTTTTCTTTTATCCATGTGTTGTTTAGAAGTCTTTTGTTTAATGTTTAAAATTTTTATTTATTTGAAAAAGTAACATGGAACGAGGTTCAAATGGTACAAAGAAAGGGGTCGTAGTGAAAAGTCAGTTTCTTTTCCATTCTGATCTACCTGTTTCCTTGTTTTCTCCAGGAGGTGACTTCTACTCTCTGGCTCTTAGGGGCCCTTTCAGAGATATTAAATACAACATAAGATACAAGTAGTATGGTCTTCTCATCTTTTTTTTCTTAAAAAAATGGTGGCACGTTCTTTACTTTGCCTCCGGCACTAAATGGTAAAGTTTGAGAACATTCCACATGACTACATTTAGTTTTATCCGTTTCCCCACTGATGGACATTTGGGTCATTTCCCATCATAATGTGATCTTGAAACAGGCTAAGAAATAGAGATTCATTGGTTTCTTTTGCAGGAGAGACATAATGAAATAATTTGTAGCAGACCATTGTTTTTTCCCTTCCTCCCAGCATTCATTCTCTATGCTTTTTATAATAGAACCCTAGTTTTCCTTTGGGGAACTACCCCTTGCTCACTTTCTGGCCATGAGGTTTGGTTGAAGCTGATTTTAAGGATGGGCATGTGACAGTAGCCCACCCAGTCAGAAGTGCTGAAACCCCTGGTTACTGTGATTCATTCAGGGAGGAACATGTGCCCAAGTTCAGGCTGAAGAGGGACCCGAGACTTGCTGAAATGGTTGGGTCAGAGGTGCCACCTTCCCACTCAGGATAGGGGACCAGTGGGGGGGCTGGAGGAAAGAAGCATCGAGAACAGAAAGACAAGATCTGAGAAGAGGAGGCCTCCCCTGGAGGGTGGCTGCAGAACTGATGAAGGAAGAATCATCGAGGCATTTATATCAGAGAAGAAAGAACAAGACTTTGAGACGTTCTGCATGAAGGCAAGAAGAAGGAGGTGTAAGAAGCTGGGCATAGCCCCAAGGGTCTCAGTTTGGGGACCGAGGAATGAAGCCACTTGACTGAATACTAACCACGAGAGGCGAGGCTCGCTGCATGGGTGTGCTGGCTATTTGTTGGTCCTTCTTCTGTTCTAGTCTGTGTCACAGGAAGCTACATCTCCATCTCTTTTGGCCTGTAGCCCAGGGAGATGTTGATGGATGGTTGGTGAGCAGGAGGGGATGAGGAGCCAGAGAGTTTCCCCCTCCTCCCTCTGTTTCTAGCAGCCCGCCCGGCAGTCTGCATCTCACCCCTGACTCCGACTGCAGCCAGACAGCCTCTCTTTTTATGGACTTAGCTCCAACGGGCAGGACCTTTTGGACAGCTCCATCTTCTAGGCTCTGGTACCCCAGCTCCTCCTGCTGTTCCTCTGGCCCTGGGACTGGGAGCCCCTTTCTGCTGCGGTTAATCTCTGGCTTGCCTCAGGTACCCTGTTTGACTTCTCGGCCCTTCCATCACCTAGGTAACCAGTTCTTCTTGTTAAGTTCCCTCTGTTTGAAGCACATAGGATGACTTCTGTTTTGCCAGATGAATTCTAACTGATAGAGGGAAGGAGTGGGTAGATGTGAGAGAGATGAGCTGGTGCGCAGACAAGCAGGTATGCATAAAAACACAGGTGTGAAACTTAGTCATGAGAAGGGAGGTTCTCAAGGAGAGTGAGTTGAAAGGGAGGAATGGGCAAGGACAGAATATAGGGACATTCCTAAATAATTCACCAAGGATCAAGAAGCATCAGCCAAGTTGGCTTAGAAATGCTAGGTTCCAGGCATGTAAGAGAACCATCCAGATGTAGTCTTAACTGGGACCAGGGAAGAATTTTAAGGAGTATATGTATGAGTGTGTGTGCATGCACACACACACACAGTTAGAAGAATTGATTGATACATTAGGGGTCAAAAAGAGTAAGGGCACTAAACAAACAGTGTGATTCCAGGCTAGGTGCACTTAACTATAGCGCTATATCACTTGAAGCAAGAAGTTAAGAAGGGAGAAATGTAGAGAAATTGGAAGTTGGAGGTTAATATTGGGAAGAGGACTCATATCTTTGTTATGGGATAACTACACTCATTACTAAAAGTAAAAAACTTTCTTGTGCATATTTGGAAGTACGTGACTTGGCTCATGGTATTGCCAAATCTACTTAGTCACAAGCCATGTCACTGTGCTTTTCACTCTGGCTTTGGAAAAATATGGTGAGGTCTTCATGACCATGGGTTCATCGTCTGTTTCAGAAACCTAACTCTAGAGACTGACACCAAAGGAAAGCTACCATTGGTCGTAGACCTACGGACTTTCAGAGGTGGAAAGGGTCAATCTGAAGCCCAGAGAGGGTCAAGTATTTGCTGATTCATGGGCTGCATGAAAGAAAAGCCGTTTTTAGTACTCGGAACAATGTCACATAACCGGTAGACCGCCTTCTTGCTCTTACACATACTCGACCCCTTGTGAGTTGGGATTGAGTTTCAGGGTTACAGAGATGTGTGTGTGGACCACCTAATTGCCTTAGAATTCCAAATTCTGATTCTGGAATCAAAAGTCTTTTGAAATCTGAAGTAACTCTAAATTGGGGGACGGAATGATTATGTCACTGTGGGTGCCCAGGAGCGGCAGATCTGCGCAGGCTCTGGGGAGACGCAGCTGGGGCAGTGGCTAGAGGGTACAGCCATGGAGGGTAGCGGCCCCATCGGTTGAACCCTGAAGAGTGACGGCGTTCACTCTTGGCCCTTTCTTTTGCAGAGCTGGGTGGGAAGTGGCATGAATGTGGCTCTGGGCAGGTCAAATGCCTCATTTAATTATAGCACCTGGAATGTCTCACAGGTGAAATCGGCTTCACCTTGCAGATGAGGAAACTGTAACCCAGTGAGATTAAGTGACTTGCCCAAGGTCACAGGCAAGGCTTGTATCTACTGTACCCAAATGTGAGCTCCTTGACAGCAGGGGTCGTGCGTCTCCTGCTTTGTCTCTTCCAGCGTGGCCCCTAGACCCTGCCGTGGGGTACCCTCAAGTTGATTTCCTGTCTTCGCAGACACAGTGAAGGAAGCGGGTAGAGCCACAGAGCCGCAGAACCTTCTCCCGGTGGGCTATGTCAAGACAGTGGCTCTACCTGGCTCTCTCCAAGTGACCTGGGGCGGATCCCACCCTCTCGCAAGCCTCAGCCTTCCCATCTGAAAGGTGAGGGGCTTGGATAATGGCTTTAAGAATCCTTCCAGCTTTGATGAAGGATTCTGCGATGTCAAAAATAAGAGATTGTATTATCACGAATTGAAAAATAATTATCTTTTATGCTCCACGTGTAACTTTCTACTTCTCAGGATACGTGTTAGACAGTGTCAATGTCGCCTCGTATATCAGACACTGTTGTAATAAGTACGCAATTTGTGGCTGCAATTTCCATTTTATGGCAATAACTGATTTACACGAGGTGTTTTTGAAACGTGTCACTTGTATGTACACATCTGCCAGGAGCTTGCGCTTTCATAATGAGTTTCTGGCGAGGTCAAAGAAAGTGCCCGAATCTAGGTAAACAAATAGCAGGCAAGTTTTGGACACCGAAGCCTACTTCTTTTGCTGGGGAGGCGTGCAGCCTCCCTGTAAGGGACGGTGACAACTCTCCGGTATTCAGACACACAGACCTCTGGCTTGGCAGATCAAGATTAAGGAAATGTTTCTGACAGGTGTTCTCAAACTCCGACTCGGGAAGGGAGAGGATGTTCAGAGCCTTTGCGTGTACCGGGAGACGGGGCTGCCGTACGTGAACTTGCCAGTTACCAGGTCACCCAGAAGGACCAGTTCACGGAGTGTCCAATTTGTTGATTGATCATTCGGATAAAAATTATAAGGCAAATATTTGAAGGGCAGGGGCAGAGTGAGAGGCAGGGGCATCCTGAAAAATAAAGTTCTAATTTGGTGAATTTTTTTCTTACTCTTCATTATTGGAAAATTGGTTATTTTGCACGTTAGCTATTGACTAACTGATTTTTGGCACATTGGTACGTTTCTGAGGGCCGAGTCGGTCAGCTGGGGGGTCTTCTGAAACTTTGACCTTTTGGTGCTGCTGATGCAGATTTTAGACCCACCTAGTTCATCCCTCTGCAGTAAGGCAGAATCTACCTGAGCCAGCTCAACTCCTGCAGAAGAGAGCGTGATGGATAAGACAAGCTGTGCATGATGGATCTCATCCTTGTCCTACACACCCTGGGTGAAAGGGTTTTGAGGAATCTTTCTCCTTCATTCTGGCAGGACTTTAATGGCCTCTGAGGCGGAGCCAAGCAGACACAAGCTTCTGGGAAACTTGATCCCCTTGCAAGCCTCTGGAGTCCCTTCGGCCAGTCCCTAAACATCACCACTCCCACGTCATGCTGCCAGGATTTTTATAAAACTTCCCACTCTAGCGCAATAATGACAAAAGCACTCAGAGGCCAGGAACGACAAGGGAAGTGAGGCTGTCTTTGGATAAAGCATCTGCTGACCCGGCCTCTCTTGGGCACTCCTACGTCCAGTGAAGTGAATCGTCGAGGTTGGCTGCCCACCAGGACAAAGGCTGGCTGAGAAGAGGCTGGGATTCAGCCACTTGTTCAAAATCCTCCCAAAGGTCATTCATCTGGCTGGGATTTCTTCTTGAGCCCTGCCTGGCCCGTGCGGCTTATCCTGATGCAGGCTGGCCTGGGAAGCCTACAGCTCAGGTCTGCAATGTCCAGCTGCTTAGTGCTGCAGCCCGGGGGCCAGCACAGTGCCAGGCTGGGCGGAGAGGCTCGCCCGTTCGTAGACTGGATGGTAGCCTTGAGAAGCATGCGGCCAGCAGAGTGCCGACTTTCCTCCTTCCGCTACTGGCTACTTCGTTACAACTGAACTCTTTCTCAGACAGGCTACAGGGTGCAGGGAATGCCAACAGGGATTTCTCTTTCCTCTAATGTGGCCCGTTTCCTGGCGGCGGTACTAGCCATCACGTTCATCCTTCTCTTAGCCAGGAATGCCCTCTCTCTGTCGTGTCTGTTAGCTTGCCTCCCCCCTCTCTCTGTCGTGTCTGTTAGCTTGCCTGGACTCCCCCCTCTCCAATACCCCACTCAGATGTCGCTTTCTCTGTAGAGCCTTCCCAGTTCCGCCAGGTTCAGATAACTCAGAACTGTAATGATCTGTGCACATCAGCATCCCTACTAAATTGTAAAACCTTCCGAGACAGACGCTTCATCTTTATTCTCATTTATTCATTCATTTGTTTAGAAACAGTATAATATAATACTGAAGAGTACAAACTATAGATTCAGAGATAGCCTGGGCTCAAAGGTTAGCTGTGAACTTATTGGTCGTATAATCTATAGTGAGTGACTTAACTTCTTTAAACCCTCTATTTCTGATATGCAAAAACGAATATGGTGTTCGTATTCACACCCCATGGTTGTTGAAGGAATTTGCTGCATATATCATTCCTGGGACACTTGCTATATAGCAGACATTATGCTGGTCGTAGTCATTATTATGATTATTCATTTATTCAACAAATATTTATTGCACAAATGTTGGGTGACTGTTACTCTCCTAGGTGCTGCCTCTGGGATCTAGCAAGATGATTGGTCCAGACTTAGGGCTTGGTAAGTGTTCACTGGGTGAATGAAGATTTAACAAGCCACGGACTTAGTTTCTAAATCTGTGTATTGGTCAGTTAGGACTCTGTTGTATAACAAACACTCCCCCCAACCCCACTCCCACCAAATCTCAGCAGCTCGATTTAACAGAAATAAATAGTGTTCCTATCACACGTTTAGTGTGAGCCAGCTGGGACGTCCTGCTCGTCAGAGAGCCGGGCTGACTATGGCACATCTCAGCACTTGCTTCCACCATCTCTGCAGCATTAGCTCTTAGCGTTTCCACTTAAAGCGGCACAGACCGTCTCTGCTCACATTTTATTGGCTAGAGCAAGTCATGTGGCCCTGTACAACTTTCTAAAGGGGTGAGAGAATTGCAATTACTATCCTATCTTGTGCCCAATTACTCTTCTATCCTGTGGAGGAACAGAATATCTGGGTACAGCCCTCTTGACCATCATGGGCTGGAAGCTGATGACACAGTCTTCTGACTAATACACAGCCATCGTTGGCTCACGAAGGACCCCGGTCCAAGGTCAGTTTCAGCAGCTTTCCCCAGGCTTCTAGGTTGGAATTAAATTTTCAGACTAGGTCTTTTTTATACTCTTCTCACTTTCTCACTCAATTATACTTTAAGCAGATGGGTGAGCCTGTCAACCTTAAGAAAACAACAGAAAGAAACAAATTTATGTAAAACATCCCACATTCTAATTAAATTTCTCTGCCACCCCAAGGTTTTGAGCTTGGGTGCTGATTTGCACTTTAAAAAAAAATCAAAACAGAAGCCCAAATTCATGAAAACTTGCAAAGTGCTTCCATGCTGTTCTCTACGGCTGACATGTAAATGGAAAAAAGGATGCTTTCATTTCTCCCCATGACAAACACCTCTGTTCTTGTTGCTTGATGGCTTGGAACGGGGTTCTGTTTAAGGACGATTGAAAGCTGCTTCCAAATGCAGACCTAGCGAGGCGGGCCAGGGGGAAGCTGTATGTGGAGGGTTAAGTGCGGCGAATCCTAATCAAGCACTTAGGGGTCTCCGAAGAACCTCATGCAGACCTGCGATGACTCTGGGCTCAGCCCGAGGCTCCAAAACACCCCCCACCATAGCCCTGCAGACCCTCCCACCCCAATCGAGTGAGAAAGTATCAGCCGTCCATTCCTGTAACCAGTAACTCCCAAACTTAGCAAGTTAAGTCAACGCAAGTTTGCCATTTCACACGGGTTCTGAGGGCCAGGGATCCGGGAGCCGCTGGTTTGGGTGGTTCTGGCTCAGGGTCTCCCACGAGGTTGTGGTCAAGCTGTCATCTGGGGCTGCAGTTGTCTGATTTCTGGACTGGGGCTGAGGGTCCCTTCCCACACCCAAGCACGTGCTTCTTGGATGGCCCCAGTTTCTGGCCATGTGCTCTGCTCCAGAGCCATTTACGACATGGCTGCTGGCATCCCTAAGTGATCAGACAGACAGACAGATGGACAAAGATGGGAGGCATAGTCTTTTCTTGGAAATATCACTCTGCTAAATTCAATTGGTCACACGGACTGACTCTACTATAGTTTTGGAGAATGTGACCCAGGATGTGACTGTCAAGAGGTGGGGATCATCGGGGGTCATCTTCGAGGCTGATAACCACACGACACACACACACACACACACACAATTTTAAAATCAGTAAACAAGAGAACAAACTCTCTACCGTGGCCAAGATGTCGGCTAGGTGATGTACATGTGTCAACTCAGTCTTTACAATAACAGTGCAAGGTAGGAGCTGTTGTAATGCCCGTTTCACAGGTGAAGAAACTGAATTGCAAAGAGGTTAAGTAGCTAAACACTGTCTGGGTGGGGCGTGGTGAGCCAGGGCACAGAATAAAACCTGTCTCATGCAAAACACTCCCTGGAGCCATGTTACTGCTGGGTCGGGCAAAGATGGCACAGTGTGGTCTCGACAGTGACCTTCGCAGCTAGCTCAGCCTGGCCTCAACTCTGGCTTTTGCCCTTTACCAACCACATGACCTCGAGCAAGTTATCTGACCTCTCTCAGGCTCTCTGTCCTGGTCTGTAGGATGGGGAGGGGTGCAGGAGGCCGTGTGGGGATGAGAGCAGGTGACTCGTGCACACGGCCAGCTTGGGCACAGGCGAGTGCTGCGTAAATGCTGGATGCTGTGGTTTGAGCCCCAGGCCGTGCTCCTGACTAGCCCGAATTTCTTCCCCTCACTCTACCTCATCTGAGAAATGACGGCGTTAGATTATGTGTCCCAGGTCACTTGCAATCCATAGTCCATGACTTTTTTTTTTTTTTTTTAAAAAAACATAACATTTATCTGAATCTTGAAGTTGTGCCAAATAGTGTGAAGCCAAACCATGCTGTAATTGTCATACTGCAAAATCAACTTTCGCTGGTATTTAAGGGAGGTGGGTTGTGGCTTTCTCTTTCATGCTCTGTGCTCAGAGGAAGCCTTGAGGTAGAGGGGAACACGTGCCGGGTGGGGACGCTGGGCTCGAACCCCAGTTTTGGCTCTCACTGGCCATGAGACCTCAGGGCAAGTTCTTAACCTCTCTGGTCTTTTGCTTTCTCATTTTTCTTTTTGCGTTCTTTAGAGGGATGCTTTCTGGTCAAAGGGGTGTGGGACGCGGAACACGAATGAAACTCCTAGGGCGGCATGGACCCCGAGAGGCTTTCAGACAGTGCTTCCTGTGCCTTTCCTTCCAGAATAACGATTCCAGGCCTTTGAGTACACGGGGCAGAAGGGCGGCGCCCATTAACCTCTGGAGAAAAACAGCGGCTTAGAAATTCCGAGGACCTTTTAACACACCTTCGTCTAACACATTTCCCAGAGGGAGAAGTATGGAGGCGTCGGAGGCGGTGACAAAACGCCTCGCATTGTCCTCAACCTCTGGGGGCAGAAATGCCGGCTCCTGGGGAAGGACTGAGTTTTGACTGCCGGGCGAAGAGCAGAAACCGGGCCAAGGACAAGAGGAAGAAGGGAGGGCAGGGAAGTGTGCGTGCGTGTGTGCGTGTATGTGTGTGAGCATGTGTGCGTGTGTGTGCGTGCCTCCAGGGAGGGCAGTTCGGAACCAGCTCTGACATCAGCCGCGTGTCCCTCTTGTCCTGCGTGGAGGCTGCAGATGGCGCTTCCGACCAGCGACGGTGGGTTCTCTCTGCTTCTGCAGCATCTGTCGCGAATGTCAGCGCTGCGGGCGTAGGATTGTGACCCAGCCCTTCTGCACCCTGCTCCCACGTGGCGACTGAGTTCCGGCCACCTCTGCCCACCCCTAGCCCCAGAGTGCACAGACCCCCGCCTCTGACACCCCTTGCCCGGAGCGCTTCCGTCTGACTTCTGACCTCGTTTGCGGAGACGCTTACGTTGTTTTGAGTGATGCTCTGACACACACACATGCATTTTAAAAAATACTTTTCCTCTCATTCTTTCATAGTTCTCATTCTTTCATGTTTGGTTCGGAGAGTGGTTTGATGAGGCAAACATGGCCCCGTCTTGACTGGACATACGATTTCATGACATTTTGTAAATCCTCACAGCCTTTTAATTGGAATTTTTATTGGGATAGCTGTGGATTCCCAGGCAGTCGTGAGAAAGAATACCCTTTATCCAGTTTCTCCCAATGGTAAGCATTTTGCAAAACCATAGGACAATAGCATGACCAGGATGTTGAATCTCTCACAATTTTTAAGAGGATTTAAAAAAAAAATTGCTCTCAGGGAGGTGGGAGGGGCAGGGTTCACGCTCACGCCCTTGGCCTTGGCCGGCACTGTCCTTCGGGCCCTGGAGTCAGCAGAGGGGCGGAGTCTGGCCCAGCTCTGGGGTTGCAGCGGCCTGGGTCACTTTCCTGGCACTCAGGGTGTGGGACGAGGAGGTGTCTTTTATATCCACCATGTTATAGTTTTACACGTAGCTCATGGCGGCCCCTGGAGCCGGCCCGCCCTGGTCTTTTTATTAGCTGAATTTGATCTCACTTGGAGGCTATGGAATCACAGAGCTGGAAGCTTGGTGTTAGCCATCTGTTTCTGCCATCTCCCCAGCACCCACGCTGCCCTTCCTCAAGGGACGTTTCCCCATCCGCCTTGGCACCCCCCCACCCCCACCATTTAGTGGGACAGACACCCCTCTCCCAGTCTAGGGCTGGGGATAAGTTGGCTTACTTGGTCTAATGAGATCTTCCCATTCCATTCATGGATTGGTTCAGGTTTGGGGCGTGACCTCCACTAGCCAGCGAGAAGCCGTCCAAGGACATTGCTCCATGGTAGGGGATGCTGAGAGGTTCAGACGTAGGCCTGGTGCTTCCGGCGGTCCCCTTGCCACCTCAGAGAAAGAGCCGGCTCAAAACTGGGACATAATGGGAGGGAAGTGGGGCTGGCAGATGACGAGAGAGAGATAGAGATAGAGAGAGAGAGAGAGAGAGAGAGAGAGAGAGAGAGAGAGAGGTGGAGAGACCAAGTCCCGGAGATGTTGACAGACGCGCTGAACGTGACACAGCTGTTGGCAGTGGCCCTGAGGTGAGCAGAGCCTCAGGCGAGGGGTGGTGACTTCCAGGGGAGGGACCTGCTGACTCCGGCGTCCGGCGTCCGGTCCGGTGGGCGGCTCCGAGGGGAGACAAGCCGATCGGAGGGGAAAGGGTTTGCACCCTCCTGCGCCAGCGTGGGACTCAGGGTGCACGGGGGAGGGGGGCGACGTTTCGCTCCCTGCGGTGATGTCGGAGGAGTTTGCAGACGTGATCTCACTTGTTTTCGGTTGTGGTCGCGTGAAGCCACCTCGATACAGAAGCGCTTGGCTCGGCCCGCATTAGGAAACCGAGTTACGGCTCCGCCCAGCCGCCTCCCCCCACCCCCCACTCCCACGGCCCATTAAAATGTACATGGGCTCACCCGACCCTGTGCGGGGGCCCTGCCTCCTCTTGCAGCCTCGAGCAGAGTGACTCACAGATGCCTGAGCCATTTGTCAGGGAGCAGCGAGTTACCACAGGGCGATCCCGTGCTAACTCCTGCCCCAGCCCAGCCTCGCCGGTTCAGAGCCTCCTGGAGTTCAGCTCTACGCACAGGTGGGCGGAGTCCACAGCCAAAGGATGCTGTCGCCTTCTGCTCCCCCATCTGCGGGCTTCTGGAAAGTCTTGGCACCTGCCGAGGTGGGGGTGGTAACCTCACAGAAGAGGGTTTCGACTGGGGACACAAAATAGATTCACCTGGAGGAGCTTGAGTCTGCCCGTTGTCCCTCCCTCGGTCCGTCCCTCCATCCATCATTTATCTAAACAGGTAAAGCAAGCCTAGAGTGAACAATTGGAACAGAGCCTCCTTGTTCATAAAGCAGGCGTGGCATAATAATGACCCCTATTACGGAGGGTCGTCATGATCATTAAGTGGATTACGATACGCAAAGTACCGAGCACAGGGCCGGCTCAGTTAGTGCCAAACACGTGTGACTATCACTGGTTTCAGTCTTGCACTTCTCTCCCCCACCACCCAGTTAGTTCCCTGCCCATTACCCCAGACGTCTTCCACGTACGTGAATACCCCACCCTCCTGCCCCGCTGTCGGCCGGGCTGGGGACCTCAGGCTCGGAAGCTGAGTAAGACCCTGGGAAATGTCAGAAAGTGAGAGGGTGGAGCCACTAAGGTAAGAAGGACATGGCCACGTTTCTGCAAGTGCCTAAGCTGGGAGGCCTTCCTGGAAGAGGTGCTCCATGAGTTACTATGCTCAATATGGCTGTGAAAACAATAACAATAATAATAACAGATAGAGTAAGGGGACACAGATTGGGGCTTATCCTGTTACTTCAGAACTCTGGTTAGAGCCCCAAGCTCAAGTCAGTCAGCAAGAAAAGCTTCTACAGCCCAAGAGAGCAGCAAAGGAACCAACAACTCGTTTCCCAAGGCTCTCAATGTATACTTCCCCCCCACCCTCCCTTTGGAGGTCTGGGACAAGCGGTGAATGGGCCTTTGACGTTGAGGAGAAGAGCCTGAGACACTTACAAAGAGACTCCCCAAAACTAGGAAGAAGGACAAAAGCTCTGGTGGGGGTCCCCAAAATTAGGAAAGCAACACCGAGTGAAAGAAACAGTACCTTTGGAGGAAATTGTTGACTGTTAGCAAGAAATATTTTTGAGTAACCCAAGATGGCAACATTGTGTAATGTGCCCCCATCCATCTCGGTACGTATTGGGTTCTAAGAATTTTGAGCGCGGGGTGGTGGATTGGTCAGAATTCTGTGGGCTGTGAGCATAAGATTTCACACGTGTTCCTTTCATCGGCAAACTTACCTGGAACCATGTAGCAAAGGGGATTCTGGAAAATGTATCTTCCAGACTTAGAAGGGAGTCAGCGATGCCAATTTTCCCACAGGAATGCAGACTTTTCGGGCCACCCACCTTTGACTATTTTGTGATGTCTTTCGTAGAAAAATTGCACAGAAACCTGGCTCTTTGTTTCAAAGAATCCGAAGCAGTGCAAACAAAACTCAGGTGCGTAAGACCAACCATGACTTCGAAAAGCTTCACGTGGCATGGCGAATCCTCCTGGGTGTTCACTAGATTAACAGTACCAGTGACATGCAGGGGGTTGGCCCTGGACTCTTGGATTACGGAAAGGGGCATGAGTGGAAGCCACGCACCTCCGCCCTGCCCGGTGGTCATCGTACCTGACTTGGCTGCGTTTCTCCATGGAGCGGGTGGCTGAGGACTCAGAGTTGCTTTCTCTCTGGCCCCATTAGCACGGACCCTCCCGTACGAGGTGATGTGTGACACCCAGTTAAGAATGATCTCTAATGAGTTAGTGTGGGTGCTTCTGTTCATACTGGATTCTGGCAGTTGGGATGAACGGTATCGCCGAACTGACTTGTCTGTGTTTTGGATTAAAAAAAACCAAAAAAACACGTTGAGGACCCAGGCAATATTGCTGCCAGAGAGATAGATCTGCAGTCATACTTGAGGATTCAGACTTGAAAATGGCTTGAAAGAGGCTTCAGTCTGTCTCTGCAGAGCGAGGGCAAGTCTGTCTCTGGGGTCAGTTCCTATGCTTTGATCAGCTAATTTTAAGTGTCTGCATCTTGAAAGAAGTCACAGTGACATTTTGGGAAGCCTCTTGAATTTTTAGATTAGTCACTGACTACGATGGCAACTTTTGGCTTATTAGAAGGATTTTTTCAGGGCAGAATAAAATAACAAAACCAACCGTCTTCGTCTGAGTTCTGCAGAAACCGGAGCCTGAGATGAAGGCTCGCCTTTGAAGGTAGACTATTTGGAAGGTAATGCTGGGGAGTACGGGGCGGGGGAGTGGGCAGGGAAGGAGGGTGAGCCAAGGCAAGGGTGGGTGACTGAGCTGGCTCCCTGTGTGGGTAGCCGGTGCTGGATTCTTTTTAAAATTCTTTTAATTTTTCAATCACAGCTGGCATATATTATGTTAATTTCAAGTGTTCAACATAGTGATTAGACATTTATATAATTTACAAAGTGATCACCCTGATAAATCTAGTACCCATGCGACACCATGCGTAGTTTTTACAATACTACCGACTACATTCCTTATGCTATATTTTATATCCCCATAACTATTTTGTAGCTACCAATTTGTACTTTTTTGTTGTTTGTTTGTTTTTTTTAGGTGAGGCAACCCTTGGTTGACCTCACAGATTGCAAGGACTTTGTCAGCTTACAATCCTTTATTTTTTAAAATTTTTTACATCTATGCACCTGGTCTTCCTAGGTGGTCTCCCATCCAAGTACTAACCAGGCCTGACCCTGCTTAGCTTCTGAGATCATATGGGATCGGGCTCGTTCAGGGTGGCGTGGCCGTAGACCCAGTTTGTACTTTTTAACCCTTTCTCCTTTTTTCACCCACTTCCCCAACCCCCCTTCCATCTAGCAACCATCAAAATGTTCTCTGTATCTGTGAATTTGTTTCTGTTTTGTTTATTTTGTTTTTTAGGTTCCACATATAAGTGAAATCATATGGCACTTGTCTTTCTCTGACTTATTTCACTCAGCATAATATCCTCCAGGTCCATCCATGTTGTTGCAGATGGCAAGATTTCATATTTTTTCTAAGGCTGAGTAATATTCCATTGTATATATGTACCATCTCTTATTTACCCATTCATCCATTGATGGACGCTCAGGTAGCCTCCATATCATGGCTTTTGTTAATAATGCTGCAAAAAAGTCCATTTTGTCTGGTATATGTATTGCTACTCCAGCTTTTGTTTGTTTGTTTGTTTCCATTTTTATGAAATATGTTTTTCTATTCCTTTACTTGCAGTCTGTGTGTCTTTCAATCTGAAGTGAGTCTCCTGTAGGCAGCGTATATCAGGGGTTTCTTATCCATTCAGCCACTCTATATCTTTTGATTGGAGCATTTAATACATTTATGTTTAAAGTAATTATTGATATATTTGTAATTATTCCCATTTTATTATTCATATTTTTGATCTTTTTACCCCCCCTTTCTCCTTCTTAAGGAAGTCCCTTTAATATTTCTTGTAATCCTGGTTTGGTGGTGATGAACTCCTTTAGTTTTTTCTTGTCTGGGAAGCTCTTTCTCTGTCCTTAGATTCTAAATGATATCTTTGCTGAGTAATCTTGGTTGTAGGTCCTTGCTTTTCATCTCTTTGAATATTCGATACCTATCTCTTCTGGCCTGCAAAGTTTCTGTTGAGAAATCAGCTTACACTCTTATGGGAGCTCCTTTGTAGGTAACTAACTGCTTTTCTCTTGCTGCTTTTAAGATTCTCTCTTTGTCTTTAAGCTTTGGCATTTTAATGATGGTGTGTCTTGGTGGGGGCCTCTTTAGGTTCGTCTTGTTTGGGACTCTCTGCACTTCCTGGGCTTGTGTGACTAATTTCTTCACCAGGTTAGGGAAGCTTTCATTATTATTTCTTCAAACAGGTTTTCAAATCCTTGCTCTCTCTCTCTTCTTTCTGGCACCCCTGTGATGTGAACGTTAGTACGCTTGATATTGTCCCAGAGGTCCCTTAAACTCTCCTCATTTTTTTGAATTTTTTTCTTCTTGCTGTTCTGATTGGGTGTTTTCTATTACCTGATCTTCTGAATTGCTGATTCGATCCTCTGCTTCACCTGATCTACTATTGATTCCCTTTAGGATAGTCTTCATCTCAGTTACTGAATACTTTATTTCTGACTGGTTCTTTTTTATCTTTTCGATCTCCATTTTTATGTTTTCTATCTCTTTGTTCAAGTTCTCACTGAGTTCATTTACTCTTTCCCTAAGTTCATTGAATATACTTATAACTAGTGTTTTGAACTCTGCATCTAGTAGATTGCTTATCTCCATTTTGTTTTATTTTATTTTTTTCTGGAGCTTTGTTCTCTTCTTTCATTTGGGACATTTCTCTTTGTCTCTCCATTTCGGCTGCCTCAGTGTGTGTTTATCTCTGTGTATTAGGTAGAGCTTCTAGGTCTCCCGCTCTGGCGTCTGCCCAGTCTGCCTTTTAGGTGTGTTATCCTCACATGCAGACATGAGTAATGCTCTGGTTCTGTCCGAAGCTGGCCATCAGGTGTGCCGGCCCCAGGTCCTCCCGGGAGGGAACCCGCTGCAGGTCAAGTTCAGCTGCAGCCTGTGCCCTGCCTAGGGCCACCTGGCATGAGCCTCCAAACAATCTGCAAATGGCCACCATCTACTCTGAGCTCGGAGGTGTCTGGGAGAGGCCAAGCCATGAATCGAGGCTGGCTGCTGCTAGTGCCAGGTCTGGGGCTGCTCAGCAAGGGTACGGGGCACACTCAGGCCAGATGCTGCTTATTTGGGGTTTGCAAACCTTTGGGAGATTTTTGGAGAGTCTGCAGCTGTTCTGTCTGGGAGGAAGCCTCCCCTCCAGACCTCGCCCAAAGTCAGACACCTCGGTCCCTCCCCATGTGTCCCTGGAGCCTTTTAAGCCACAACCCAGCACTGGAGCCCAGAGCGAGCGAGTCTGTCAGTGGTAAGTCTGCACATGGGCCCATTAAGAGGCGTTCCAGCTGCCCTCTGTGTCACTCGGCCACAGGCTCTGCTGGTTTTCGCAGCCAGATGTTGTGGGGACTTCTTTTCCCCTCACTGGGACCCTGGGCTGGGGAGCTTGGTGTGGGGCTGGCAGCCGAGAAATCCCTCCTGATTTTCAACCGCCACCTGTGGGACTAAGAGCGGCCCGTCCCGTGTCTCTGCCCCCCTCACCCATCTGGAGATGGCTTCTTTGGTATGTCCTTCGTTGTAAGATGCTGTTCTGTTAGACTTCAGATGGTTCTCAGTGACGGTTGTTCTGTAGTTTGGTTGTGATTCTGATGTGCTCCTGAGAGGAAGTGAGCACAGCACTTTCCTACTCCGCCGTCTTGACCTGGCGCTTGATTCTGCTAGAACTTTCTGGGGAGGTTAATGGGATGCATCTGAGGACCAAAGCGGGAAGTGTTTATCCACTGGCTCCAGGTGCCCCCTGATCAGACGGTCCCATGAGGGTTAGCTCCCTTGCATTTTTAGGTCATGAATGCACAACGCAGGTTCGAGCGGCACCCCCAAGTGGGAACTGAGATGTGCTCCGGGCAGGCCCAGGTGGGGTGGTGATCTGACTCTACCTAAAATGATCATGGTGCGGGCAGAACCAGTCTCTGCGGCAGTGACTGGAGGCAGAGGTGGGCTTGGGAAGGACCTGAGGAGGGGCATGAGAGGTATCAAAGACATCTCCCAAACAAGGAGCCGATGTTGACCATTCTGGATGTCAGGTGCGGGGATGGTCCAGGTGGAATAGATAGAACGGTGACACGATAAAGCCCTTCCTCCTACTCTTCCCTAATTATCCATACTTTCCCTAATATAAAAATATCTTAGGTATATAAAAGTATTTTATTTCTGATAAAATTTGAACTGCAGTTACTTCTTAGACAGTTATATGTTCACATTTGAATTCACACTGAGATATAAATGATAGGTAAAACCTATGTGTGATGGTTAATTTTATGAGTCGACTTGACTGGGCTACAGGGTGCCCAGATATTTCTTTACACATTATTTCTGGCATATCTGTGAGAGTGAGTCTGGCTGAGAGTGGCATTCGGATGGGTAGACTGAGTAAAGCCATGTGGGTGGATCTCCTCCAGTCTCTTGGAAAAATGGAATAAAGGAGAATGTGCCTCTCCGCCTGGCACCTTGGGCTTCTTCCGCCTTCGGACTCAGACAGACTGAAACTTACATCATCAGCTCTCCTGGGTCTCCTGGGAACTTGTCAGGCTCCCTAATCACAGGAGCCAATTCTTTATAGTAAATCTCTTTATATATATGTATATCCCTCTGACTACATAACCAGTAATCTGTAGATATAAATCTTATATAGTTTAGATACATATCTATAGATTTATATCTTATTGATTATCTATCTATCTATCTATCTAATCTCCTATTGGTTCTGTTTCTCAGGAGAACCCTAATAAAATATGTATTTTCTCCCAAATCATATTTTATGGGGAAGGAGGATGTGACACAAGTATCCTGGGATGGATCTGATGTAGCTGTGAGCCAGATTTTCAAAACACACTTTTTTCACGATCATCTTTGCTTTGCTTAGTGCCTATAACCTTGGGAGCTGTCTTGTGCTTCCCCGCCCCCAAGCGTGGCTCTCCCTACCCCCCTCCATCATTCTTCTCCCTTAGCTTTTGCCGTGAGGAGCTTGATGTGAGGAGAAGACTCAGCAAATATTTAAGTAAATATTTATGGGATGACATGAATGAATGAATACGGAGTTAAAAATAGAACATTTTCTTATTTGACTCCTGGGTAGATGCACAGCCAAACAAAACCGAATAGATTCTTGCATAGATTAAAGCCACCTTCTTGACCTCCCCGAATGAGTTCGGCTGCTGCTTCTCCTTTTTTTTTTTTTTTTTCCAGACCACCACAGTGGCTCTAGCCCTCTTTCTTTGTTTTAGTATTTAAAACTTGCTAGAGTATGAGCTCCTCAAGGACAAGGACGATTTCTTGTTCATCTCTCTGTTGTCAGCCCTGAGCAAAGCCTCTGATACTTAGCTATTTGGAATTAGAATCTGACTTTAGCCTATACAAATCATGACAGCTTCAATAATAGAATTAAAATTAAACAAACCCCTATCTGTAAAACAAAAGGACTAGGCATACCTCCCAGCTGAGTGACGTTGCGCAAGTCACCGAATTTCTCTGTGCCTCAGTGCATCTAAGTGGAAAACGAGAGGCCAGACAGGATCGAGAGATAGTTGGAGTGTGGTGCTGCTCTGCTTCCTGCACCTTGGCTGACATTTCTAATGGATCATGACTCTTCCCCACTGAGCACAGACACGGCTTAAATTTCCTAATCTCATACTCGAGGCAGCCTCTGCTAGTTGATCAGAATAATCTTTGAAAACATAAATTATATCTCTCTCCTGCTTAAAAGCTTCCAAAGAACTGATTCCAGCCTGGTGGCAAACTCAGGTTATCAAAGAAACCTGCAGCTACATATATATTATACAATATATACATATCCTCAGATACTCTGAGGCAAAGACAAAATGCATGACTGATCCTGTAGGAAAGAAAGGGAAGTAAGCAGTTGCCAGAAACATAAACAAGACTGCACAGAAGGAGGAAAAGCATGTGAGCTCATGGTGTGGCTGCCCAGGGAGGAGGAGGATGGATAAGGGCTTGAGTGTGTTATTAGGTCCAGTAATTAAGTTTTTGGTCAAATTCAGGAATAAGAGATACAGTCTCGAGTCTGAATGAGGCAAAGAGTTGGAATGAAAAACCATACAAACAAGGATGTTTGAAGGGTTGATCTGTAGTGATAAGATTCTCTGAAAAAAATTCTACCTATCAACATAAAGGGACAAGGAAACATGTTTGTGCTTTGGCTCTGGGTGAAAAACATTATTCTTGAGAAATTGAAATCTCTGTTTTGTGCTTTGTGTAAACTTAGCATCAAAATCTATTCTTTTCATGTTCTCCATGAAACCCAAACTGAAAAAAAGTTAATGCATAATTTATTCTAAGCCAATGTTACTTCTTGCATACCTCCCAGAAGTAAACGTGAAAGTCCTGTGCAGGGACACCTCTATTTCTCGTGCTTTTGGAGTTTCACAGATAGAGTGAGGCTGAAGATGAACCCGCAATTCACAATTACAAACACACGAGGAAACCAAACAACATTCATTAGAGAAGGTGAAACAATATTAAATAATCTACTAATTGTAAGTGTCTGAGACATGGTAAGTCTTATATAAATGTTTAGATAGGTAGATAAATGTATATACAGATAAATAAATAAATAATAGAAAGGGTTAAAACACTAGGAACTTGGTTAACAGAGAAATTTATAAGATATTTCAAAGTACGTATACTTAAAATTATTAAAGACATAAAAGTAACTCATACATATAGGTACAAAAAGTTAACAGAAATGTTCATAGAAGCATTATGTGTTATTGCAAAAAATTAGAACGCAGCCTGAATATTCATCAGTGGAAAAAATTATGTACATTCACATAATAAATGAATGAGTGAACACTAGGTATCAGTTAAATAAACAAATTACAGTCAAGTTCATTTAGTTAAATCTGAACCATTAATGTTGAGCAAAAAAGAGCAAATTTTAGAAGGATATGTACAGTGTGATTTTATTTATAGTTTAAAACCATGCGTAATAATACTGTATATTGTTTGTGGGTACACACATACAGAATAAAAATATAAAACATACACATGCATGATAATCTCTAAAGTCAGGGACAGTAGTCACTTCTGAGTAGGAAGAGTGAGATGGGGAATAGAATTGTTCCCATAATATCTTATGTCTTAAGCTAGATGGTAGAAACTTAGTGTTTGTTAATTTATTTCTTTATATAATTTTCAAACACGAGATTATTAATCATCATTGTAATTATGAGAAAAACACGGAATAACTGATATTTATACATCCAGAAAAGAAACTAGAACAGAGTACAGAGCAAGCCCAATAAAGTAATGGAAATAAATGGTAGAGACAAGAGTTAAAATTTGTTAAATAGAACACAAAGAAACAAGCAAAGAGAATGAAATGAAACTAAAATCCAGGCTTTTGAGAAACATAATGAAACAGATAAACCTTTGGTAAATTTGATCGAGATAAAAATAGAGTATACAAATAAAAAATATTAGGCCTGAAAAAGGAGACTCAGTGAGGTGAAAAAAACCAGAAGAGAACACTTTATGCCAATGCCATCTAAAAACTTATACGAAAATGGATATCTTTTTAGAAAATGATTCAAGATAAAATAGAAAATCCAAATAGACTTATAATCATTAAAGAAACTGAAATAGTAGTGTAAAATCTATTCATTTAAAAAATTCCAGGTTAGTTGAATTTACAGGAGAGCTTTGTCAAATATTAAAAAACACATGATTTCAATTTTGTGTAAACTGTCCCACATAATAAGATAAAAAGCTCTCTAATTTCTGGTATAATCTTGATAACATACCTGAAAAGGGTATGATAGGTTGATAGCAACTATAACTATAACTGTAAAAATTCTAAATAAATTAACAGCAAAACGATTTGAAACAAACAATAAATAGGTTAAAAAATTATGACCAAAAAGACATTCATTTCAGGGATATAAGAAAGATTTTACATTAAAAAATCATTTAGTTTGTCACATTCATATAATAAAAGAGAAAAATTTCATAATCACCTAGAGAGAAAAAGTACTTAATAAAAATTCAATACCCACTTACAATATAAGTTCAGAGCAAACTAAAAACATAAGGAAACATTCTGAATTTGATGCTGTATTCTAAAAAACTATAGCAAATATCACAGTTAATAGTAAATATCTTAGAAACATTCCTATCTAATTCAGGGATAACATTTTCTTAAAGGGCTTAGCCACTATAATTAAATAAGAATAAATAAGAATACAAGGAATTAAAAGGAAGTAACACAATTCTTATACTTCACAAATTGTATAATTGTTTACATAGGAAATCCCAGAGCATCTGGATTAAAATCATTAACACTAATAAGAAAATTTAGCAAGTTTGCTGGATCTAAGATAAATATACAAAACCCAATTATATTTCTAGGTACTAGCAACAATTAGAAAATGTAGATTTTTAAAAAGATACCATTTTGACAAATGCATATAGTCGTGTAACCACCACCATCACACCCAATATTTCTCTTATGACCCGCTCGGGCTCCTACTCACATTCCCTTCCTCTAACACCACTGGTCTGATATATGGCTCAATAGTTTCTTTTCCTCCCCAGAAATTCAAGCAAATGGAATAATACAGTTTGTAGTCTTTGCTATCTGATTTTTTTCTTTTTTATACATGTTTTTACATGTGTTAGTAGTTTACTTTTTTATTCCTGAGTAGTGTTCCATTGTATGTTTGTGCCCTGGATTTTTATCCAGTTACCAGTTGGTGGTCATTTAGTTGTGGTTTTTTTGAAAAAAGCTGCTATAAACATTTGTGTACAGGTCTTTGTGTGAACATGTTTTGATTTCTGTTGAATAAATATCTAGGAATGAAAATTGCTGGATCATTGAGTATACATATGTTTAACATTATAAGAAATAGGCAAATTGTTTTTCAAAGGGACTGTACCATCTCCCACCAGCAATGTGTGTGAGTTCCAGGTACTCCTCATCCTTGCCTACACTTTGTGCTGTCAGTTCT
This sequence comes from Eidolon dupreanum, assembly GCA_028627145.1. Lineage (NCBI taxonomy): Eukaryota > Metazoa > Chordata > Mammalia > Chiroptera > Pteropodidae > Eidolon > Eidolon dupreanum. Next base: position 129,398,450 of record CM053508.1, on the reverse strand, counting down.
TTTTTGAGCTGTTCTAATGAGTGTGTAGTTTTGTCTCATGGTGGTTTTAATTTGCATTCTCCTAGTGACTAATGATGTTGCACATCTTTTTATATGCTCATTTGCTATTTATATATCTTCTTTATTGAAGAAGTTCAAATTTCTTCCCATTTTATAAAACTTCTTTTACTGGATTGTAAGTGCTCTTTTTATATCGTGGATAAAAGTCTTATTTTACAAAATAATTTGCAAATATTTTCTCCTCGTGTGTGGCTTGTCTTTTCATTTTCTTATCTGTGTCTTTTGAAACTAATATTGTAATTTTGATAAAGTTCAATTTTTTCAAATTGGTCATGGATTACTGTGTTCTATCTATTGAATCTTTGTCTGACCTGAAATCACAAAGATTTTTTCTTATATTTTCTTCTAGAAATTCTAGAGTTTTAGGTTTTATATTTGGATCTGTGATCCATTACAGGTTTTTAGAATATGGTGTAAGTATGGATTGAGTTCGTTTTTGTTTTGGGCTTATTCTACCACCATTTGTTGGAAAGATGATCTTTCCTGTACTGAATTATCTTGGCACATTTGTCAATGAACAACATAATGAGGGTCTATTTATGGACTGTCTATTCTGTTCTGTTGATCTATATGTCCACCCAACACCAATAGTAGACTGTCTTGATTACAGTAGCTTCACAGTAAGTCTTAAAATCAGGTGAGTCTTCCAACTTTGTTCTTCTTTTTCAAGATGGTTTCAGTCATTTAAGATTCTTTGCTTTTCCATGTAAATTTTAGAATCAGCCTGTCAATTTCTACGAAAATATCACCTGGGATTGTATTGAACCTATAGACCAATTTGAAGAGAAATGACATCTTAACAATAACTTGACAATTGAGTCTTCCAATCCATGAGTCTAAATTTCCATTTATTTAGGTCTCATTTAATTTTTCTTCATCAAGCCAGTGAGTTTTGGGAGGTTTGTTATACAGAAGTAAATGACCACAAACATTGGCTTTTCTACTATTTTATACCGAGAGATTAGAATAGAGACTAGAACATTTTCTGATGTACAGTGAATAACTCAGTGAATATTCTTTGTACTAGAGAAAATGTATTTGTTATTTTGAGAATATGTTAATATCTACTCAACCAAATTGTTGAATGAAAAAATGGGTGAAAAAAAGCGAGAAAGGCTTTTTGAGTATTTGGCATAGTTGACACTCAGTAAGTATTAATCATGTTAAAAAGAAAGAGAAAGAGTAGAAAAATAATTTTATATTGGCTAGGTGATCTTGTATTTACTAAAGTGAAGAATGAAAGATTAATGAGAATTCCGAAAAAGGATAAATGGCAACTTTTGGGTTAGTAAAATACCCTGATCCAAATTGGTTAAACTAGATATTCGCACTCATCACCTTGTTGATATCCAGAGAGGCTTTGTCATTGGGTAGATGTCTACATTTCAGAGCAAAATAATTCATCTTTTGTGGTCCATCAGTGGGCAGCTCTGTGAACCTTCTGTGGGAAGTAACCATTACCCTAGGTCAGGATCCAACTTTCCACGGAACTCCTGTTCAGCCCGTCTGGGCCCTCCCACAATGCTCTGTCAAAATATTCTAGAAGGCCCTACCGAAACAGTGCAGATCAGAAGCAGTGAGGTAAATAGAGACAGCACAGAGTCTGAAGCTACATGGACTTAATATGACTCCTCACTCCACTGCTTACTGTAGTATGACCCTGGGCAAGTTACTCAATATCTCTGAATCTCAACTTCTTTATCTGTAAAGTCGGGAGAATGAGAACTACCTGGAGGATTGCTTTAAGACTTAAAGGAAATCATATATGAAAAATACTTGGAACACAACAGCCACTCAACAGATGATAACTATTATTCCATAAAAGTCTAGCTACAGTCTTCTGCGCATTCCATGCTTCAAGCTCAATGCTCTTCTAAACGAGTATATCATTAGGACTTCCTGGGCTGTTGGTAAACACTTAGTTAAATGATGTCTTTGGAAAGCAGATCTTGAGTCAAGTGTAACTCCTGAAAACAAGAACAACAACCAACAACTATTCAACCCAGAAAATATCATACGCACCCTCCCCCCTTAAAAAAGTCCCGGTCGACAGCCGCAGCATGGGGCTCTCAATACTCAGCAACTTTTTGCTGGCGAGGCCCATAAACACATTTTACTCCCCTCTTAAATTTTAGGGCCTTTCGTGTTTTTCTGCCGTGCCATCTGCCACTTTTTATTTCATTCTTGGAAGCATCGTCATTAAATGCCAGAGCTGGACGGACGCTGTGAGCGTGCCACCGGCGTGCCGCTTCTGTCCACTTGGGTGGGGACGCTGACCTTCGGATGCTTCTGTGGTTAGGGGTCAGAGGCTGGTGAGGGTGGGACAGGCACGCCGATGGATTAGTGAGCTCTTCCTGAGTGAATCCTCTCCACTGGAAGGGAGAAACGGAAGCTGGCACATTTCAGAGTGTTTTCCGAATCACTCTTAGCAGTCCTGGGAGTAGATTTACAAAGAGACATATGTTCTCAGTATTTGACTAAACACAGACAGGCACTAAAATATGGTATGCTCCCAAGCTGTTTACAGGTACTGAATGTTAAGTAACTGACACTCTTGGGTGTCTATTCAGAGAGGAACCCGAGCTCTCAATACTATCATAGTCCTCCTGTGACATGAAAGAGACCCTCGAAAAATGCTCGTGGGAGGGGTAGGGAAGTGACATGGAGAAGGGACGAAAGGGAGGGAGGAAGGGAGGGTGAGAAAGAATAAAGAAACAAAGGAGGAGGGATGCGTAACTAAATTGCACAGTAGAACTCTTTAGGATACCTGGACCCTTGAAGAGAAAATGTTCGCTCGCACGCGCACCCAGGAAGCACACCCGCACCCACGGCTCCGTCCACAGCGCCTCTCCAGAACGCATCCAGACCCCCTGTTCCAGGCCCATATCGCTCAGCTTCCTTTTATGGGGCTCGACTCCGAGCGTGGCTGTGCCCTTTGTCTTCTCTGTCGTAGGGGCTTATGCTTAGGAAGCTCCCCTGGGGCTTGGTGGCTGGTGTCCTCCTGGCCTCCCGTGTGCCTGGCCGCGCGGACCAGGTCCTGGCCAGGCTGACCCTCTCCGCAGGGATGCTTCCCGCACGGGTTCGCCCACAGCCTCGTGGGCGATGCTGCACTGAACGTCAGCTGGACTTTTCCGAGGGGTCCACAGGCTCTGCTGCTGTGAACGGGCCGTTTTTTTTCACGAGAGAGGGGCTGTGATACAGTGATTTATAAGAAGACATCGACCTTTGGTCTTCGGCCCTGTTTCCGGGACAGTTTCTTAAACTCGCGGGACTTCCTAGGTGATAAAAACCAGAAATGTGTCTTTTGTGATGTTAAGGAGGTGACTCTGGATGGTGGTAGCTAATGGGGACCGGTTGCTAGTGGAACCACCATGTGATTAGAGGCTTGGAACTTCCGGTCCCCCCTCAGGCTTTGGGAAGAGGAGAGGGGCTGCAGGTGGAATCAATCACCAATGGCCAATGATTTAATCAACCATGCTCATGTAATGAGGCCTCCGTAAAACCCAAATGATGGGGTTCGGAGAGCTTCCAGGTTGGTGGACAGGTGGGGGCTTGGGAAGGTGGCATACTCTGAGAGAGTGTGGGAGCTCCACGCCCCGTCCCCACACCTGCCCCGTGCGTCTCTTACGTCTGGCTGTTCCTGAGTCACTTCTTTTTACAATGAACCAGTGATCTGGTGTGTGACATGTTCCCTGAGTCCTGTGAGCTGCTCTAGCACATTAATGCAACCTGAGGAGGGGGCTGCGGGAACCTCTGACTTACAGCCAGTCGGTCAGAAGTACAGGTCACCACCGCGCTTGTGGCTGGCGTCTGAAGTGGAGGGCAGTCTGTGGGACCGAGCCCTTCACCTGTGGGATCTGATGCTCCCTCTGGGTAGGTAGTGTCTGAAATGAGTTGAATTCTAGGACACCCAGCTGGTGTCCGGAGAATTGCTGGTGGTGTGGGGGCACCCTCCCACCCCTGACACATTGGAATCGGGTGCAGAACCCAAAATAGGGGCAAGCCGGGAGACCAACTTAACGGCCCTCAGTACATGCTTCCATGGACAGGAAGGAGAACAACATAGGACAGAATACTTCAGAAAACAAAATGATCCCATGAATGGCCGCCCCGGCCGGCAGTCCCTACCACCTTGCAGCCTTTATTTTTTTCTCCCTTTAAAACGCATTTGCACAATGTTTGAGCAGTGACCCTCATTAGTTTATTGATTTCAAAATGATGACTGACGCACCTGGCTAAGAATAAACTGACCCCTGACCTGTACCAGTTACGGACTCTTACCGTTCAGAATGAAGGCTAATCCCCGGTAGCATGAACCACAGGTGCCCTCACCCGGCCCCCCACCCCACCCGGCTGCAGACAGCGCTTCTCTCCATCTGGGAGCAAACTGCACCCACTGAAGACACGGGCACATTGGTCGACAGCTACAGCCGAGCATCCACTGGGGGTTGCATCTGGTTAAGGTCCGGAGCTGCAGAGGATGGAAAAGGTCCTCCAAGGAGCCGTCCACGCAGCCTCGGTGCCTGGGGAGGAAAGTGGCCCTCTGCACCCGTGTCCCTGTGGGACTAGCCCCTCCTCTCTCTGCGGCAACTGTTCCACTTCCCTTCCTCCCAGGAGGGCCGGCGGGACCGCTCGCCACAGGCCCACCGCCCAGCCATGCCCAGCACAGCGCTTCCACGGAGATTTTGAATCGGAAGTAAAAGGAGAGAACCTTCTTTCCGGCAGCAGAGTTGGGAAGAGGTGAGCTCAGAGCCAGCCACAGCCTTTGTTCTCATCTGGAAGAGACAGCCACGTGCGGGGGTGACGAAGAGGGATCAGCGGCAATCGTCGAGCCCGTGTTAATCGACTGGACGACAGCGATGATGCAGTGCAGAAACCAGTTGTATTAGTTTGCTATCGCTGCTGTAAAAAATGACTACGATGATGTGGTGGCTCAAAGCGACACACGTTTATCCTCTTGCTGTTTTGAAAGTTAGCATTCGTCACCTGCCAAGCGCACCCCTCCCACTCTGCTTCCCTTGTCACCTCCACTTATGAGGACCCTCATGATCACCTTGGGCCCACCTAGAGAATCCAGGATAATCTCCCCACCTCAAGGTCATTTCTAGGTTGGCGAACAATCTTAACTCCGTCTACAACTTTAATTCCCTCCTGCCATGGAACCTGACGCATTCACAGATTCTGGGGATTAAGACGGGACATCTTCGTGGGGCCATTATTCTGCTTCTCACATCAATAAATAGCAACAGAGCTGGGTTAATATTCTCAAGGTTTCAGAGGTAAGCAGGAAGGGTGGAGGTTAGAATGGGCTCAATTGAATATGGCCACCAAGGCTGAAGGCGTCATTTACTCACAGGTGACCACTGGTTACCCTGTCGATCACGTTTCCCCTACACGCACACATCCTGAAATGTGCAGACCTTTGTCATCCAGTCGCCTGGCTGTAGAATCTTTCACATTTATAGTCATTTCAAAGATCAGGACACTTTTTCTCTGTCTTGTTCCCTTATGCTCCAAAACATCATGACTCCTCCATCTACTGACGAGTTCTGTAGCCAGGCCTGAAGTCCCCTTGTGACCCTGAGCTGTCCTTGCTCTGGGTCTGAGGCTTGCAAACAACATCCCCAGCTACTGAGGCCTCCTCTCCCTCTCAACAGTGGTATTTTGCCTGTTGTAAGTGAAACGGTGTTTGTGCAAAACTGGACCCTAGAACTGAGCTTGAGTGTGTCAGCTTTCCTTCTGAGTGCTGTGTCATCGGCCCCCTGTTGCTTTGTTCCTGTTGGGGTTCATCTTGCTCCAGACCTGCTTTTCAGAATCTTCTGTTCCCTCATCCTTTATGTACACATTTCGTGCATGAGATGGGCGCTTCCTGACACTGTTAAGGTTCTCCCAGCCTTTTCGATTTGTTCTTGGTTACACGTTCTTCCTATTACACTGTGTGCATATCCTTCTTCTGGTGTTTTTTTTGTGTTTTTTTTTTTTTGGCCTCCTGAGTGGCTGGATGAATTGAGGGAGGAGGAAGCAGCTTAGCCCACGTCTCCCTCGCCCACCGCCACAGACAAGCAAGCACTCCACACGAAGCATTAAAGAGAAACCAGGGACCTACTTACAGGACACAGAGGATCTTAATCCACGCAATAACTAGCATTCTTTGAGTGCTAACACCAGACACCATGCTATGAGCTTTACTTGTATTATTTTTTCTAAACTTTCGATTCCGTTAAGTGGTATTAACCTCATTCTATAGACAAAGAAACTGAGACACCAAGTGGTTAAATAATTTACCTAATGTTACAGAGTTTGAAAGTGACGTGATTGAGATTCAGATTTAGGCAGCTTCCCATGGGCTTACCTGTGTCCCCTTCCTCAGGAACACGGAAGATGGGAGAGGCACCCACGTCCTGCTCTTGGTAGGGCCCCCTGAGCCCAGATGCCCTTCCTGGGGGTGGGCGTGTTGGAGATGCTTGAAGCGTCAGTAATTCTTCTTGGTCCACGGCTTCCCCGAGCTGGGTCCCTGCTGAGGGTCCTTATTTGCGGGGAAGTTGAAAAGTCCATCGGGTCTCTGAGCATCATCTGCACGAGCCGGGGAGGGTGCCCAGGAACCACCCGTCAGAAACGGGCCAGTCCTTCACCGGCCCCCCTCTGCCGTGCGAGGCAGGAGCTCGGTGCTCGCGGCTTACTTACCCGAAAGACCCGCTCATCCTACCAGGGTAAACAATGACCGACTTTACAGTTCTGTCTCACTCAGGGAGACAAAATTCATTACCGTCTGTGTTAGTTCCCAAGGCCGCCACAGCGAATACGTCAGCTGGGCGGCTTAAAACGACAGAACGGTATCCTGTCGCTGTCCCGGAGGTGGGAAGTTCGAGATCAGAGGGTCAGCAGGGTGGGCTCCTTCTGGAGGTTCTGAGGGAGAGTCTCTTCCATGCTCCTCACCCCCATTTCGTGTGGCTTCTGGCAATTCTTGGTGAAGCTCGGCTTACGGGCACCCCACGCCAAGCTCTGCCACCGTTGCCGCATGCCCCTTCTAAGGACACCAGTCGCTGGACCTTGGGCCCGCTGCAGTCCAGCATGACCTAATCTTGGCGCATTTCCCTGTGAGGCCACCGAAGCTCTATTCACAATGCTCTGGACACCACGTGGATTTTTCCCACCGAGCGATTGTCCAGTTCTCCGTGGACATGAACTGAGAGTCCCGCTCTGTTCTAATCCATTCTGACTAACTACTTAGAGTGAGTGTAGACCTTACGGGTTGAGGGCTCAGTTCTCCAATGCTCCCCACCGCTTCGAAGCCAGTGTGACTCTGGGCCCCCCATACTTCTGACCACCCAGCTGTAAATTAGGGGTTCCCACAAGCCCCTCTTTGGGCTCACTGATTTGCTAGAATGGCTCTCAGAACTGAGGAAAACGCTTTATTTACAAGTACCCGTTTATTATAAAGGAGATCCTGCCAGGGGCAGAGACATGTAGGGCGAAGTTCGGGGAAGGGCGTGGGTCTTGCCTGCCTGGCACCGCCACGTGTTCACCCACCTGGGAGCTCTCCGAACCCCTTGGTTGGAGTTTTTATAGAGGTGCCATTATGTAGGTATTTGATTAAGTCGTTGACTGCTGGTGTCAGGGAGCGGGGCTCGAAGTCCCAACCCTCTAATCACATTGTCGCCTCCTCCGACAGCCCCTACTACACTCCTTGACTCTGCAGAAATAAACTTTCTCCTGTTCCTATTTCCCAGGGTGAGATAATTTTTTAAAAAAACCCTGAACATGCCTTTTCAAAGTTGAGTGTGCAGGTCATTTCCCCGAGGTGGCTTCACCATCTTCAGGTGTCACCCCCTTCTCTGCTTCACGGGGTCATTTGTCAGAAGACGGTCATGTGAGAAAATCGTTTTATAAAGTCTTCACTCTGTCACATCTCTGTCCGAGGGACCGTCCTCGTCCGGCTCCTTCTCTCCCTGCTGCCTTCCTGAGGTCCGACGCAGACATCTGAGCAGATGTGTGACTTCTCCCGACTTGTCCCTCTGGCCATGGGATCTGGCCCTTTCTGCCAAGATCCTGTGGTTTCCATGTCGCCAGCTCGTGCTGGTTGCCATGGTGCTTTCAGTCAGTTGGGGTCCAGGGTGGGTTTTCTGGGAACCAGATGTGAACCCCTTGGAAGGCAGCAAGCCTGACGCCATCTTAAAAGAGGTCTGTCCTGGCGGCTTCTGGGGACGGGGCGGGAACCCCGGCAGACGAGTCGTGCGTTGGTTCTCTGTGGCTGCTGTAACAAATTACTATTGACTTAGTGGCGTAAAGTGACTCTAATTAATATTCTTATAGCCCTGGAGCTCAGAAGCCTGAAACGGGTCCGTAAGACTGAGATGGCTTTAGAGGCTCTGCGGGAGAATCCGTTCCCTTGTGTTTTTGTTTTTTTAACTCTTTTTCTCCCAGCTTCTAGAGCCACCTGCCTTCCTCGGCTCCTCGTGCCTTCCTCTGCTGTCCAGGCCAGTTCTCCCTCGACCTCTGCTTTTGTCCTCGTGTAACCTCTCTGACGGTGACCCTCCGACTCCCTGTTGTCAGGACTCTTGTGATAATACTGGGCCCACTCGGTAATCCGGGACGAGCTCCCCGTTTCAAGGTCCTTGCCCCCAGGAGGGCTAGGCCGTGGTGTCTTGGGGGAGGATCGGTCAGCCCGTTGGCACCTAGTCCGGGGCTGAGGTTGAGCTGGTCATCTGGACGAGAGGCGTTGCCTAAACCCAAAGGAGGAATCCCTAGGAGCACCCCAGAAAGAGAGGGTGAGAAGGGGGGAACCTCTTTCCCTGAATCTCCTCTCCCCGAGGACACATTTCTGGGAGGGCCAAACATGTCATCTGACGAGTAAGGGACGAGGCATACCACATGGTGGTTTTAATTATAGAAGCAAAGTGATCTCATAATGGAAAAAGCCTGGAAAATTACAGGACCTGCTTGAGACGCAGCCTTGAGATAGAAAAGAATGAATCAGAATCCGTAGAGGGATCCCGAAGTGACAGAGGGTGATAACCTGAGGGTGTTCTCTGCCGGCACCCTCTCCGCTCGCCTCGTGTGAGAAACAGGCTGTGTCTGTGTGTAGCTCGCAATTCCATCACTGGTCCGGGACGTGCCTCCCTCCCCCTCCTTCCCTCCAAGGCCACGCGGGGCCCACCACCCACGATGTCCAGCCTGCCCTCGGGACGTGGTTGGGGAGCAGCCTCGTGCTACTGGGAGGTGCGGCCCCAGTCCGTCCACGCGTCTGTCCCCCCTTCCCCTGGTGACGCCCAGGCTTCGAGTTCCACGAGCAGTTCATGCCTGCAGAAGTCGCTCAGTGAGGGATGTAGATGCTCACCCCAGCACACGCAGGTGGTGGAGGGAGGGGCCTCAGAACCCAGAGTAGGCAGGACTCTCATTGCTGACATCAGCTCCCACTCGGTCTGACTTCGTCAGAGACAGTCTGCGTTCTGGGTGGCTAGTGAGCCATCCTAGTGGGCGACGTAATGACACCGTGAATTAAGTTTTATAATGAACTGAGAGGTATGTATATTCATCTGTGTTTGTTCCCATTGAGAAGGTCACTCTCAGGATCTCTGGGAGGGTGGAGGGGTGAGAGGTGAAGAGGGCAGGGCTTGCAGCCCGACTCACCTGGACTGGAATTCTGGTCTGCCCACTTAATCCTGTGTGATTTGGAACAGGTTAACACCGGTAGGGGCCTCATTTCTGCTAACTGGGGAAATAAGCAAGAAAGTCCATGTACGATGCTCATTTCCGTGCCTGCATGCCGTCAGCACTCAGAAATACTCACCACTAGTACTATCCCTGGGGTCATGGAAAGTGTCCCGGACTTGGGGTTCAGGTTCAGTAACCAGTTGTATGAAAATAATAGTTCACATTTACTGAGAACTGAAAACGTGCCAGCCATCTTGTTAAGTATTGACGTCCAGCATCGAATTTAAGCCTCGTAGCCGTCCTAAGAGGTGGAGATTTGTGGGTGCGGGAGCTGATGCTTGGCTCTGGGTGTACAGTGGGGGCATGGTGGTGGCCTGGGACCCGGCTCCTGCTGCAGGAAGAGCCACCTGACAGCCTGGAGCTGAGCCACTGCACCCACAATGCCCTTCTGCCTGGAACGACCGGTGGGCTGCAGTCACTGTCACCAGGTTGCAGAGAGGAACCGGGTTCAGAGGGCCGGGGCTGTCCAGGGGCCCAGAGCCGGTGGAGAGTGCTTGAAACTTCAGGGCTTCTGGCCCAGGAAGGGCTGGTGCTGGCTCGGGGTTGGGGGCTCTGTTAACGCCCCTCTTCTCTGCCGCCCTGGGCCGATGAGCCGCCTTTGCAGTCCGGGGTGGGGGTGCCCGCGGCCCAGTCCCCCGCTGCGGCGGCCCGGGTCCCAGCGAGCGCCTGGCGGGCGGCTGCGGGGAGCTGGCCCGGCTGGCCCCGGGTGAACAGGGCTGCGGACATGCTCGGCGACCAGCCGGGCCCATTTAGACACTCAGCCCTAATTGCAGCGAGCTGCGGCCGCGGCGCCCGCGCCGGCCGGCTGTGCCTCAGCGCCGCCCGGGCCAATCGCTCCCACTTACCGGGCTCCGGCGGCGGGGCGCGGGGCGCGGGGCGCGTGCGCCGTCACCGCGCAGAGCCGGCGGCCGGTCGATCGATGGCGGCCTCGCCCCGAGGCCCCCGCCCGCGACCGATCGATCCGAGACGCCCGCGCTGGGAGACCGGTCGATGCGGCTTGGGCGCCAGGGACCCGGGGAAGGGGCGGTGCTGCTCCCCGCCTCTCAGGCCAGCTCAGCGGGGCTCTGGGACACCCCTCTCCTCCCCTCTTTCCTGCACTGTCCCCCGACTTCCCACTCGGCCTATATCCCCTCCATCCTTCCTCCCCCTCTTCCCTCTCCCCCTCCCTCTCTCCTTTCTATTTACTTGAAGTCCCTCCAAGAGTCAAAGAGGCCTCTCCCTTCCCTCCCCTAGTCTCTGTCACCCTCGGGTTCTGCTCCGGAAGGCACATTTCTGAGCCTTACCCCACCCCCTCTTTGTCACCCACCCCCCATCTCATTGCTCCCAGGCAGAGGAGCTGGTCCAGGCGCTGGGTGATTGTTCACTGGAGGGTGGGGAGACCCTCCCAGCCCTTCAAGTGGAATCAAATTTAATGTCAGCGGAATTACACGGAG
>CM053508.1:129371583-129386743 GCA_028627145.1 Eidolon dupreanum | reverse complement strand
CTAAGCTAATGCCCATCAAAGGGCCACTGCAGACATCTGAACTTTCCAGCTGGCCTACTTTTTTCTTATGCCATCTTTTCCACCTGGAGGCATCACCCCTCTCGTCTGCTTTACTGTCCTGCCATTCACGGCCTGCCTCCTTACGTCTAGTTAGTTGCTAGTTTGATGTCGGTACCTAAGCTTATGCAAACAGAGGGGGTTAGAATGAGCGGCCTCCATGCTTCTTCCAGCCCCTAAATTCTCAGTTAGTTTCGCCCTTCGTGGCTCAAGTGAAGTGACGTCTCCTCCGAGCAGGCCTCCAGTGTCTCTCCCTCGCCCTGCGGCACAGCTCTGATTTAGTCTTGAATCTCGGCTGCTAAGTACACATTTTGTCTCCCTCCCACCTTGTGAGCTCCTTGAGGGCAGGATCACGTGTGACTCGTCCCCAATTCCCTGATGGCACCTCGCACTCAGTAGGTGCTCACGAGACTCTCAGGAATTAGAGAAACCTGGGTAACCTCTATTTTTTTGTTATCATTCTTGTACACTGAAAAATGAAGAAATGCCCAAATAGGGCAACAAGAATTGCATATTTTAGATGTTTTCTTTGAACAAATTAATGCTTTAATGCTAAAGCAAATAACCACAGTAATTTACTACTCTGCTCCCACAAATGCATGACTGAATAATTTTGACTAACGCAACGTGTCAGAGTGTTTAAAATAACAATGCTTCAGAACTTTTGATACAGCAAGCAACGTTGTACCGATTATGGTTTAAACGATAGCTACATGCCACTCATAATCCCCTGACTTAATCCTGTCGTCAGCGAGCTACCACAGGTGGCGACGTCCTGCAATGTAATTCGCTGTTCACGAGGTAATTACAGGATTTTTGTTTTAAGAACTTAATTCACAGCGCTCGCCAGGCGGCGGGACTGTGGCAGGGGGTCGCGTGTCTAAAGTCGGAGGATGAGGGTCTTCTTTCAGCCAGGTGTGCGCCGCCGTGACCTGATGTCTAATGTCGTTTGGTGAAAAGGTGGAGTCTGATTGCGAGGCCTTTTGTGAGCCTGTGGCCACCCGCTTTGTTCCCGATCACACCCGCCGTGATCAGCGGTGAGCGCACTGGGCTGGTGGCATGGCCTCGAAGGCCGCTAATTCAGACGCCTGACAGTGCGGTGGAGACTTAGGGTCTGACAGGAAAGGAAGGTGGTGCCGCGGCCGGCTGGCGTGGGCACACTTGGCGACGGGCTGTGGTCACACCGCGGGTGGCTGGACAGGCTTCTTGGTCCAGGCATATGCGCCGCACCGGCCCTGGGAGCTGCAGGTTGGCCGGCCTCCAGGAAAGGCGCCATATGGAAAGGATGTGGGGTTTTATCTGTTTATTTTTGCAAGACTTTACCAAAACAAAAGAAGTAAAAAAGAAAAAAAAGATACAGGAAAAGGATCATGTAAGATTAGTGATCAATGAGTCTTAAAGATAACAAACTGCTCTGGGCCGTGCTTGGCCCAGGTGGAGAAACTGAGGCATAGACAGGCAAGTGTGTGCCCAAGTCGCAGAGCGGGTGAAGAAGCCGGGGTCCGGCACAGCCCCCGGGGAAGTGCGGACTTTGGTTCCTGGTCCCTCCAGGATTCCTGGGCGAGAGAGGGTGGCAGTCCGTGGCTCCACACGTCCGGATTCTTCTAACGACCAAATCGCTTCTTAGCAGTTGGTATTTTACATAATCAGTTCTCCAAATCTATCCCCCAAGATGACTCTTTTTAACTCCACAAGCCTTTCAATCTCCTTTTTGGCTTAAATCAAAACATGCTTAATTGTGATAAAATAAGCATAACATAAAATTTACCATCTTATCAATTTTTTTTTTGATGATGTAGTATTCATTGACATGGAAATATTTGCACGGTCTATTTCTTTTATTTTGTTTTTAAATTTTAGTGACAGCCCTATAACATAAAGGTCATCCCTCTAAGGGTTTCCAAGTATACAATATTACACAGTCAACCGCAGATCCCTTAAATACCTCCCCCACCGTGTGACCGAGACGGTGCACCCTGTGACCGACACCTGCCACCGTCCCCACCCCCAGCCCCTCGCAGCCGCCATTCTGCTTTCTGGCCTATGAGTGGCACTACTTTAGATACCTCATGGAGGTGGAATCACGCAGGACCTGTCCTTTTGTGACTGGCTGATTTCACTTAGCATAATGTCTTCAAGGTTATTCATATTAGAGAATATATCAGAATTCCCGTCCTTTTAAAGGCTAACTGATACTGCATTGCACCCGTACGCACCACATTTTCTTTATCTATTCGTCCATGGGTGGATATTTAGGTTGCTTCCGCCTCTTGGCTATTGTGATGAATGTTTCATTACCCACGAGGGTACACAGAACTCTCCAGAGTCCTGTTTTCAATTCTTTGGGATATAGTCTAGAAGCAGGATTGATGGATCGTACGGTAGTTCTATATTTTCAGTTTTTTTTTGAGGAAGCTCTGTGCTGTTTTCCACAGGGGCTGCACCATTTTTTATCCCGTCGCCAGGGCACGGGCCTCTCTTTTTCCCACGTCCTCGCCCCATCTTAACCACGCGTAAGTGTACAATTCCGTGGTCTTGAGCACATTCATGTGTTAGGCAGCCACTCTGGAGAACTTCAGCCTTTGGGTTGGTTTCTATTGCCTGCAATGAAAGAATCCGAATTCACACCCCTGCCCCCCAGGAAAGAACACCCCCATTCCCCGCTGTGTCGGCACACAGACGATCTTAGTTTGTGCCAGCGGGTGGCTTTGGAGAGGACAGGAGAAAGCCGAGCCCTGGGGTTGCCGAGAAGGGGTGATAATGCTCTGAGAGGCTGGAGAAGACACTGGGGTGTTTTTGTGGGAGGAGGGGATAAGCTAAAGTGCCCACATGTGTGGCATCGTATACGAGGCCTCTGCTCCTTCACGGTCACGGGGGACGGCAGTTCTTGCCGGATGCAAATGCACATTCATTCTTCCGGCAGAGCAAGCTGTGCACCCAGCCTCCCCGGGCACTCGTTCTAAAGTGGGGGGTGGGATTCTTTCAGAAGACGCGCCCCAGGTCCCGATAAACAAGTCCCAGATTCTGAGTCTGAGGCGCCTGTTTGCCTTGGGATGGGGAAAGCGGGCACCCCTGGTGGACTCCCCCAGCTGGGGGCAGGGCTGCCTTTGAGAGCACCGGGGTGCCATTCCCATCGCGTTTCCTCGTCTTTTCCTTAGAGAAGGGCTGCTGAAGGTCACTTTACAAAGCGATGTGTATCATAACAGTTCTTCCCTGATAAAGGAGGTAGATGGGGACGAACGTGCGGCTGGGTGGTTTCGGAAGCCTTGATTTGTCAAAGCCCAGACTAGCCTTGTAATAATAAAGGGAAAAAATTGCTTGAGATCCCAAAGGGACTCACAATTTAGCGGTCGTCCCGAAGGAAAACCAGGGTCTGTGTACGGCTGGCTCCTCTCCTTCCCTGCTGCCTCCTGAGAGGTGATTACTCTTTCGTAATTTATTAGCTAATTATGCACGGGCAAAGGAGTATGAATCACTTCGCTTAGATGATAGCAATTAGCGAGGGCTTGTTGGTGTTTTTCTGTTGGGGTCATGAGTGTGCTGACAACACAGGTGTGCCGAGGCAGGACACTTCTGGGGGAGAAGGCACCCCATTTCCTCCTGTCCCTGCCCAGCTGGCAGGTCAGATCCACCCTGACTCCTCCCCGACCTCCTCTGACCCTGCCACTGTCCGCCCTTCGCCTCCTCCAGACTCCAGGAGTTTGAGCAAATCACCTAACCTCTCCGACCCCATCTGTGGACTGGAGTCGTCCATCTCCTTGCTCACATCAGGATGCTGGCCGGCCGGCAACGTGGACCCTGCATTAGGAAAAACTGGCTGTTTGATTTGCTCCTGACTCCCCAAAGGGCTGGGGAAATTACAAAGACTGACCTAGGTCACTGTATGTCAACACAGATCATGGCAAATGAGTGACTGACATATGCAGTAGGATTGCATTTATGCCAAGAAATGGATATAGAATAATGTTACCCACTTTTTTTTTTTTTGTGGAAAAGTATATCACTCACTCAATCGATCACTCAATCATCTACCTATATTTGTACTCTGGTAAAGGATAAAGAAGGTCCAGGACAATATATCAAGTTAATAGCTTAAAAGCATCAGGATACCATGGTAAAGTGCCTTGGGCCACCTTGCTCTTCATCTCAGCGCCTTGATTACCTCCACGAATACCACGAGCTGGATTGGGGAGCAAGGCAAAGGAGACTTCAGCTTTATCTGAATGCTCTAATTTGAGAAAAAATTGTTTAGTGAATGTCAACTCTAATTGAAAAGAAAAATCAAACAAAACAACCCCTCCCCCCAAAAAAATGTCAATGAAGCAGTTACGAGCATCCGATGGCCCATGATGCCGCTCTGGACCCCGGAAGCTCCTTCCAGCCCACGGCCACCCTCGCCTCGGCCCCCGGCTTCCCCTGCTCTGCTTCGCTCTTCACACTCAGATGGATTTTAATGAAGTTACCGCGTGTGGAAGAGGAGTACGGGTTCATCTGATTTCCGCTATTTGAAGTCCCCGGGGAAGGAAAGCCTTGTTTAACTCAATTCGTAACACTATTAATCCAGCCGTAAACCTTCCGATGACTTGAAAGGAGAGAGGAAAATTCATTGCAGCCCATCTCTGAGTGGCAGAGCCTCCCTCACACGTGCCAGCAGGTGGGACACTCAGGGGTGGCCTCTCTATCTCCCTGAAGGTCACTTTCAGAAGCAGAGTCCCACGAGGAGCTGAGTTCCAGGATCTCATGTTGGATCTCGCTCCCTCCCTCACCTTCCACAGTTTGCAGGTGGGGTAACCGAAGCCCAGAGAGATTGCTCAAGATCACAGAGTTAAAAAAAAAAAAAAACACTAACTCAACTCTCCCGATTGAACATGAAGGAGCCCATCTGTTGTAAAACCAGTTTTAAATGTGCTTTTACAGGTCTGCACCCAGTTGTTCTACTTCTGGAAGTCTAGTCAAAGGAAGTAATTCTAAATGTGGAAAAGGCTAAATTCCTTTATAGTGTGATTCACAGTTTCAAATCCTGAATCAGGCTAAATGCACGCCATTAGGGAGAGTCTACTAACAACATGCCATACTCAATGGTTCATTTTGCCACTATGAAAAATGTTTCAAAAGACTGAAATAACACAGATAATACTCACGCTGAGCAAAACATGGCAGGAGGAAAATGGTGTGTATGAAGTTGTTTGATTATAATTTTATGAAAAATACATGTATAGGAAAAAAGACTGGAAGAAACTGAGCAAATTGCCATATGAGGGTCTGTCACCAATTTCCCATGTATCTGATAATACGCATCAAATGTGCTTTAAGTTATTGTAGCGGGATCATAATACATATTTCTTTTTTTTTTGATTCTGTTCCCCTCAATATTTTGTAATGTGCTAATATTGTTTTTTAATCAATAAATTCTAATTTTGAAAAAGTGGTTCCACCTACTGTCTTAAGTCTGTTTTCTCGCATGATGCCCTTTCAGGTAATAATATTTGATAGAGTCTACATATTAGAGCTATTTGATCTATTTTTTTATATTTCTGTTTGTGTTTTAATTTTTTTATGGACTTAAAATTTTTTTTTTTTTACAATTAGAGTTGACATTCAATGTTATTTTACCTTAGTGTCAGGTATATAGCATAGTGGTACACTATTTATATAAATAGACATTTATATAATTTATGAAGTGATACCCCCTATTAGTCTAGTATCCACCTGATGCTACACATAGTTATTACAATATTATTGTATTTGATCTATTTTATTGGGTGGACTATTCATTCTAATTCTTTCAAAGGTTACCATTCATTTCTAATTCTCTTAACTTTTTCCATTTAATTCTAATTATTTTATAACATTTTTTATTACTTGAATAATACATGTTTACTGTAGAAAAAATACAGATAAGCAGAGAGAAATTACAAGAAGTCATTTTCCACTCTTAAAGATACCTCTTATTAACTCTTTGATCTATTATCCTTTCAGACTTGTTTCTATGTTTAGATTGGATCACACTGTTCACGTTTACAAATTTCACTTACATGTGGAATCTAAGAAACAAAAAGAACAAACTAATCAAAAATAGACTCAGAAAATATAGAGGACAATTTGGTGACAGCCAGAGGGGAGGGGAGTTGAGGGGCTGCGAGAATGGGGTGAGGGGTTAAAGAAGCACAAATCAGTAGCTGATAGATGGTCATGGGGATGGGTCGCACAGCATAGAGAATGCACTTAACGGTAATATATTGGCTAGGTGGAAGACCAGAGTAGAGAAAGAACAATTAGGGGGATTGTTTTATAAACTATATAAATGTCTAACCAATGTACTGTATACTTGAAACTAATAAAATAAAAGCAAAAAAGAATTGGTAAGGATTTTTAAAGTAATAATACTTAAAATTTCCAAGAATGTGAGGAAAATGAGCACTCATGTAATGTTATTATGAGGTGTTATAACTTTTTTAATTCTTCTTCTTTTTAATGTATTCACCATGCCTTATTTAACCACAGAGTTCTTGACGGCCAATCTACTGTTCACCGCACAAATAATGTGTGACAAACTTTTTCGAACATGTGTCTTGGAGCATATATCCTTAGGGTAAATTCCTAGAGGCCATCTTATCTTAAGTTCCACATGCTTCTATGTTTACCCTCAAGGCGAGGAAGCGTTTTGTTGGAGACAGTCACGATGTCCCTGTTGAGGGGGTGTCCCATGATTTCGAGCACACCTGCATTGTGAGGACAGGCTTGCTGAGTCTTGTCCCCATAGTGTGGCAGGGGTTCAGAAGCAGAGATGCAGTGGCCGGCCCAAAGAGGTGCCTATTTTTAGGGAACAAGTTGAGCCCTGCACCTTTTCTCAGACTTGGGAGGATTAAATGCTGGGGGAGGCTGGTTACATTATGAATTGGTTTGTGCCTCTGGCTGCCGATGTCTGTCTGTCAGATGGGACTCAGGCACGCTCTCTTGAGTTCTTTGGTAGACAGTCACTCAGCATCAGTGCACGTCTCTTGTCACATAGGGTGTGTGTGGCATGTGTGACCAGGGCGGGCAGCACAGCACATATTCACAGCTAGAGGTAGCATTTAGTGAGGACTTACCATGTGCCAGATGCCGTGTTAAGCGCTATATGTGAATTAACTCATTTAATACTGAGAACGAACCTATAGTGTAGGTACAGTTATTATCCGCGTATTACATGTGAGGGGACTGTGGTGCTTTTGGGTGCTGCTCTGCAGATTTTTGTTTGTTTGTTTTTGTTTTTTTCTAAGTACATGATGAGTTTGCATTTCCCTGCCCACTTTGAAGTTAGGTATAACTACGCAAGTTGCTTTGATTAGAAAAATGTGAGTATAGGTGTGGTGCATCAGAAGCTTTAAGAGCCTGCATGTGATTTGGTTTCTTTTCTGCTATCATAGACACGGGTGGTGCTCCGAGTGTCAGGTACCCTGTCAATCAGCTCCCGAAGCGAGGATGTGGTGTAGCAGGACCCCAGACAGCTCGTGATGGATGTGGAGGACAGTGCAAAATAAATTTTATTCACTTCCTTCTTGATTTTTAATCATTGTAATTCTGGGATTGTTTGTTATTGCAGTGTAACCTATCCTATCCTGGCTAACACAGGAGCTGAAATCAGAAAGATTAAGTTAGTTTCTCAAGGTAGCTAATAAGTGGCAGAACCAGGATTTGAGCCCAGATACTCTGGCTCCAGAGTTTGACTGCCTTCTCCACTCTGATAGGTGGCATCCCTACGTAATGGCTCCAAGATGGAACTTAAGGGCAGAACCAAAAGCTCTTTCTAAAATTCCGACTGTCTTTGGGAGTAGCACTCAGTCTGTAATGTCGGGGTGACAGAAATGTCATCATCTGGGCTTTTCAAATTGAAAGTGACAGAAACTTAACCCAAACTGGTATTTCATACAGTCCATGGGTAAGACTGGCTTAAGAATCAGGGACTTAGACAATCCTAGGACACTGCCTCCCCTCTCTTCACTGTGAAAATGTCATCCTTCGGCTTTGTGCCCCAGTGGGGACGTATTTTCTCCTGCCTACCCCACAGGGAGGTATTACAGATGGGGTGAGACGATGTGTATGAATGTAATTGTGAAGGAAATAGAACCATGAACGTCAGTGTTCAGCGGGTCTGCGCTGATGCTGAGAGTTGAAATGTGTCCCCTTTCATTGGAGACGGGGAGAATGATCTTCCCTGGGAGGAGGCCCGGCTGCAGAGATCAGAGCCGAGGTTCCAACACAAAACCGCAAGGGAGCATTACATTCCAGCCGAGAAGCAGGGGCCAGAGCCCATGGAATGAGGTTCCAGTAGGAGGCATGGTGGGGGGCATGGTGGCAGCTGTGAATTCCAGCCATGGCTTCTGGGTCTGGCAAACATCAGTTGGGGGGCTCCTCAGATTAGGGTCTTCCTTCTCTAGCATTGGTGCACAGTCCCTAAGGGGGCATTGGTACAACATGGTCCTAATTGGTCTAGGAAGGGGGATATGTAACCAAGCTGAATCAATTGGGTTCTCTCTCCTGGGAATATAACATGCAGGAGAGAGACTTAACAGCTTGGGCATGATCACTGTTTTATTTGTAAAATTTTATTGAGCACCTAGTAAATGCCTGATATTGTTCTGGGTATTGAGGATTCAGATCGTTCTTTGTCAATGTAGATTCGCAAGCACACAAATAAATATAAAGATCCTTTCAGATGCTAACTGCTGTGGAAGAAGGCTGGTGTGGCTGGAGGACGAGGAGCAAGGGGACAGCGGTAGAAGAGTCTGGAGAAGCAGGTGAGGGCTGGGTTACTCCAGGCCTTGTCGGCCATAGCACAGGGCTTGGCTTTCATCCTGCGTGCTCTCAACGGTTGGAACTGGTCCTGTGTTCTGCGAGGAAGGGCTCGCACTGCCTGTCGGATCCCTGGAGCTGTCCAGGGTCCTGCCCTCAGAGGCTGGCTCTTCAGAGAAGCCTGGCGGGGTGCGCCGGGCCCTTCCCCTCTCAGCACCGCCTGTCAGACTATCTTCATTTAGAGAAAATGTCAGCCAGAGTTGGCTTCTGCAGGAGTCTGTTTCTTCTGCTGAAAGCGGCTTGTCTAACGCACAAGGGTATCTTTTGTCAGCTTTTCTAAAACCAGAAGCGGGATGGAAGTTCTTGTGCAAGCAATCTATTCAGGGAGTATGCTCGGAAAATTTTTTTTTTTTTAAGAGAATGAGGAAGACAAGAAAAGGGGCAGAAGAAGCTAAGATGTGGTTTCAGCTGACATATCGCCCCAGTCTGATCCATCAGACGGTCCTGGAAAATGAATGAGTTGCATCATCTTGAGGCAAGGTGATCAGGCCTTTGTACCCCCCTGCCAGTCACTGCCTGCAGGCTCCCAGGGCTCTTGGGCAAGATAGTTCCCATCAGTCAAAGTCAGTTCTCTGGAGAAGGTGTGAGTCCTTAGCAGCCCAAATGTGCAGTGTACATCGTTGGAACTGGTTTCGTGGTGGGGGTTTGCAGAGGCCACCAACAGCACCTTATCTAAAGAACATGGTATGTTTACTTGGAGGGAAGCTTGAGGCTGGGCCAATGACCCAAGTAGATATGGAAGATGCACTCCAGACCCTGGCTGTGGAGGCCAGCCAATCCCTGGACTGCCTCTGTCAGTGAGCTGTGGATGATGCTGGGCTTGCTGTCCCCATTAGGACAGGAGGGAAGAAAGTGGACTGTCTGAAGGTGCCCATCGTGGGCCATGTCCTGTGCTAAAGGTTCCACAAATGAATTCATCTAAGCCCCTGGCCAGCCTGCTGTGGCGTGAGGATCACTCTCCCCATTTTACAGGTGGGAGGCTCAGAGAGGTCATGTGGCTGGCCTTAATTTACACAGTTAGTTGGTGGGAGAACTGGAACTTGGATCTGACTGGCTCTGGACCTGCAGAGAGACTGTCTTCAGGAACAGGGCCCGAGAGAGGTGGGAAGGAGGGGAAGGCCTGCTCGGTGGGGTTCTCTGGGGCCAGCCTCATGTGGGGTCATCTTCATCCCACCTGGAAGGCGTCCCAGGCTGTGCTTTCTCACTCCCTGTGTTCTTATTCATCTTCCTCTCAGGCAGAGGCACCCAAATTACATTTCTTTTTAGCTCCCACAGATGCCACATGTCCCTTCTCAGCCCATTGCTCATCCTCCTTCCTCCAGCAACTGCAGAGCCTGGTGCCAGCATCTAAAATGCATGATAATGACCACAAACAGTGCTCTGGTCCATCGCTCATTTCTGCCAGGGACCTCCAGACCTCAGCTGTGACCATAAAGCAATTCGCATGGAAGGTTTGGCTGGTGGGCGGTGTAGGGTGGTTCAGAGCTTTCTTGTGGAGTGTACCAGCTCCACAATGTTTGCCATATCTTTATAAAGCTTGGGATATACTTCACTTACTTAAAAAAGTTGACTCATATTTAGAACCTAAAGATACTTATTTTATAAAGAGACTTTAATAGCACTACCATAAACAGAAAATAGAAACATTCACCTACCATAACTACATAAGTTAAAAGATCATTAAAATGAATGACAATTAAAAGCATTTGGTGACCACCTGGGGATACATTTGACATTTCAGGAAACACTGGGGTAGTTGGAAGGGCATAGGGCTGGGTGTCAGTAAATGGTATCTGGTTAGAGCTGTTCTACCAACATAACAACCACAAGAATAAGAATATCCAACATTTATCGAGCACGTATTGTGAGTCAAGCATTGTGTTTAATACTTTCCACAAATCATTTCATTTAATCTTCGCACTCTTAGTCTGAGATCCCTAAGATAAGGATTCATGTGCAAGTGATATTTTAAGGCACTGCTTTGCTTTCAGGAGAAGCAGTAAGGGAGTGACAAACTCCAGGGTATGGTGAGTTTTCAGGGAGCGAGCGCGGAAGCTACTGTGGGCAAAGAATATTCTCTCCACTCCTCAGGTGGTAGTGAAAAGGCATCCCCATTGATTGGCATCTCTTGATTGTGTCAGAGACCCAGGTCGATAGAGCTATTGCCTCAGTTTAACTAGAAATTCCAAGAGCAGCTTCAGGCAAGGCTACATCTAGTTGTCAAACAATGTTCTCGGAGTTTTGTTTTCACCTCTGTTCTTAGCCATTGGGTTCTCCCACGATTCAGGCTCTCCCCCCACGTGGTGGCTCCAGGCTTACACACACCTGATTATAACCACAGTACAAGGAGAGAATCTCTTTCTCGAAGTTTCTCCAACAGCCCCAGGGAAGGCTCTCCCTGACCCAGTGTGAATCACGTGACTATCCCTGAAGCAGTCACTCAGGCCAGGAGGTGTGCTCTGATTGGCTATACTTGGTCACATGCCTATCCTTGGCTACTAAGGAATGGGGATGACTCAGGCTCATCTGAGCCCCCTGGACTGAGATTGGGGGATGGAGACATCTCTCAACGAGAGACTGGCCGGCAGAAAACAGATGTTCAGCTCCACCCGTCTATACACCAAGTTTGCTCCACAGGTCAGGAGAGAAGTGCAGAGGACAGCAACCAGCCGAACACTTTCAAATGTGCTGACGACGGTCGATGTGTGTGTGTGTGTTTGTTGGGGTGGGGGTCGGTTCCCACTGGCAGCCTGGAATGCAATCAACTTGCTGCTTTTGCCAACCCCAGCACCTGTCATATTTCATCTTCTTTTAAATAACTTCAAGGATATGAAAGTCATAAAAGCAAACCCAGGTAGGGTCAGGAGTCACCGGCTCCTCTGTGCGGAGGGCTGTCACTTTTTGGCTCCTTACTCTGCCACACATTTGCATGGCCCTGTTGGAGCTGAGCTCAACCCCAGTCAATATTCTAATGAGGCTCATGGGTCTGAGTGGAGATAAATCACAACCGCTCGCCTGCCCCCAGGACGTACTCAAAATAAAAAAAGCACGGTACAGATTACCTTCTTCATAATTGTTATATATTTCTTTGACCTCACAGCAGCTAGAGTTGGCTTTCAAAGAAAAAAATGTTGTTGCTGAGCAGGACAGAAACATTTTAATGAACACCGCAGGGTTTACTGATCGCTGTTAATGAGTGAAGAACCAGCGTCCTGCAGGAGCCTTCTGTCTATCCTCAGAGAGCAGCCTTGGATGATGGAGGGGCGGAGGGTGATGGAGCTGGGCATAGAAACAAATGCATCACGTCTTTAATGCCGCCTGTAACGGACACTTCAGGAGCCGGCCAAATCTCGTTTGCACCTTTGTTTTAGCCTTCCCCAATCAATAGCAGCAGTTAAACTGAAATTTACTGACTTCTATAAAGAGTTGCAGCAGCAATCTTAAAAAACAACAACAAAAAAACGAAACTCAACAGAAATATTTTGATCTCTTCGGGGCTCTTCACCTGCCATTGTTTTGGAGGATGCTTGATGGGAAAGGCCCGTTCTTGCCGGTACACATTCTGTGCGTGTGCATGTGCGTGTTTGCATATGTGCCCTCGGGACACACACATGTGTGCAGCAGGGCTGGGGAACAATTTTGCCATTGCAAGTCACTGCAATTTGATGTAGCCACTTTATTTGCTCCTAGAAATGGGCACGTTCTCCTTCTTAGCTTATGAAAATTAAGTGCAGGGAAAAGAACCGTCTATTAACTACACATAATAAATGGGACCGAACATGCTTTAGTTTTATTTTAGAACTGAAGAGAATGAGAGTGACAGAGACAGATAGGAAAAGACACAGACACGCTTAAAATAAGCGAAGGATCGCAGAAACAGGTGTGGAAGTAGCGATGGAGATATTCATTGCATGCCTATGAAGGGCAAAGGGCTTGACACTGATCACCTGTTTTATGCCTCCCATAACCCAAGGGTGGATGGTGTTCGTATTCCCTTCACACAGATTAGGACGCTGAAGCTGGGAAGGTTAAGATACCTGCTCAAGACCACACCGTGAGTAGGTAGAAGGGCTGCAATCAGACTCACGGCACCTCAGCTCCGTGGCCTTTGCTCTGTACCTTGTCTGGACCCCTTGGTTGCTTGGAAGATTGTCCAAAGGATTGGAGGTGTGTATATGTATGCATGATAATTAAAAAGTAACATATATCCAGCAGAGAGGAAGAGCAATTAGGGGGATTGTCGTGTAAACTATTTAAATGTCTAATCAATGTACTGTATACTTGAAGGTAATAAAATAAACTCTGGCCAGGACAGAGTTACTTCGTGGGGCATTGGGGTGAACATGCCTTTAATGCCTTTTTTAGTACTTGGTAATTTTTCCCTTATAATAAACAGGAAATAGATCTTAGGTGTGGTTTTCAGCCACCGACGTTTACCTGGAATGTTATCATTCTTTTTTTGCTTGTGGTAGGCAGTCTTGGTTTTTCCATATAGTTCGTGAGATAAAATTGCCTTTTGGAACAAAACTATTTAGAAATGAGCCAAATTAAAAGAAATATTAAGTAAATAATCATAGAGGTGGTACAAGGAACTGTCAAAGTTGTGAATTCGGTAGGCAGTAGCTGCAGGTTGGGAAACACTGCCTTCAGCTTTAGAGTTTGCAGCCAAGTTCAAATGGCACCTCGTTTAGGACATTTTCCTTGGTCCCTTTCCCTGCAGTTTTAGCCACCTCTCCCCCTGTTCCTCAGGAGTATTTCACTCACAGCGTGAGTGTGATCATCGGCTCTATGTCCTTCAGCCTGAGTCTTTTTATTCCAATTAGGAGAACGCTCAGTTCTTTCAATCCTCATTCAGATGACATAGGTTTGCATCTTTCTCTATTTTAGTCTCCCTCCTCTGGATAAAGATAATTTTGCCAATGTTCTTCTGAAATCTGACAGTTCAATGTGGTATAGTTCCATGCCTCAGTGATGTAACCCAAGATTGTGTGTGCGTGTGTGTGTGTGTGTGTGTGTGTGTGTGTGAGAGAGAGAGAGAGAGAGAGAGAGAGAGAGAGAGAGAGAGAGAGAGAGAGAGAGAAAGAGAGAGAGAGAAAGAGAGAGAGAGGGAGAGAGAGAGAGATTTTCTTCTAATAAAAATGGGATTATGCTCTACAAACTTGTAACCTGCTTTTCCCCACTTTACCACGCATCACAAACATCTTTTCAAAACACTAAATATGCATCTGCTGTGTTATTGCTAATGGCTGCCCAACAGCCTTGTGAACGGATGTCCTTTGGTTTACTTGGTGTCCATATTTTCCCCAAAGTCCTCCAACTCCGAACCACATTATAATGAGCTCGAGGCGGAATTTCTGACAAACCGTTGTCATTAACTCCTGGGGGCGGGGGCGGTCTGCCCTGGGTTGCGTTTCTTCCTGCCGCTGGCTGGCGTTTGCTGAGCACTGGCCTTTGTGCCGGGCACCGTGGCAGATGCTGGAGATGGACATGTACATGGAGACTTACAGTGCTGGGTGCTGGGGTGTGCGTGGGAGGTTCCGGAAACAGGGAGGGGACACTGGTTAATTCTATCTCAAGAAGGTCGAGGATGGTTTCACACAAGTGGGGACACTCACTCCAGGCTTTGAAGAGTAAGTGGGAACCCAGTTTTGAAAGACTCAAATTTAGCTGTTGGCCCGGTTCAGGCTACTCTGGACATTCCACCAAATCTTGGACCAAACTTCTGAACAACTCAGTCGCCTGGAATGGCTCAAGTCCTTGGACCGTGACTTTCTCTAAAAGACTGGTTACTTGGCCACTTTTACTTCTTCCTGGAAGCCCTGGTCCTCACCTTTCAGGGATCAGGGGTCTCGGGGGCAAACAAGCCGCAGGGCAAAGTGGAGGTAGTCATCTTCTTCACAGGAACCAGGGACCGGCAATGGGTGCTGTCTGCCCCTCCCCCTCCCAGCCTGTAAACTGCGTGTACCCTCCCCCAAGCCAACTGACGGGTCCTGGCTGGTAAGATGACTGGCAGGCCACTTATTACTCCTGCTTGTCCCACCTGACCCTTCTGGAGGCTTTTATTAACACCTCACCTGGGCGAGTTTGGGCTTAGAAAACACCTTTCCTGGAGGCAGTCTTGAGATTGTTTTCTCACCTGAAATAACTAACTGCACATTTATTGTTTTGGAGGGCAGAAAATTCTCATAATTGAAGTAAAAAAAGAGGAGTATGCTTCTGGTTTTTCAAAAATGTATCTGCGAAGCAGGAGGCAATTCTCCCACGTTGG